>JAHHFK020005996.1:0-57096 GCA_024533555.2 Aedes koreicus
CTTTAGTATCCAATATACGAAATGAAAGTGACGCTGATTTCAATCAATGGCTTTTGGGCATAGGCATCGTGAATGTACCACAAATTGAAGGGATCCCACATGATGTGGTGCAGATTCCATCAAATATGATTGATCAAGGCAGTTTGATTGAAACAGTATTTGAAACAAATATCCACCGCTTAACATTAATGGATTTGTCCAAACGTGTGATTTTGGCGCCTACCAATAAGGATATTCTTCAAATCAACCGAGCTATAATTGATCAGCAGGAGGGAGCTGCTAAAGTTTATTACAGCACAGATTCGATACAAACTGAGGATGTGAACGATGTAAATGCATACCCTGTGGAGTACCTATACACCCCAAATCCTTCGGAGTTCCATCTCACGTTTTGTGTTCTGAAGCTTGGAACAATCGTAATGCTTCTACCTAACTTAAACCCTAAAAAAAGGTTTATGCAATGGGACACGAATGGTAGTCAAAGCCCTTCATGAATCTTTCATCACGTGTGAGATCATATCCGAATCTCACAGAGGTGATGTAGTGTGTGTCCCACGAATCAACTTTGGTGCAAGCGATTTTATTTATCCATCCTTCTTAAAAGACACTTCTATTGTTTCGTGTTTATAAAATAATAAAAAGCGCGGGATTTGGATGGGTTTTTTTAATGGCCATTTTTTCTCATTTATAGTTGTATGTGCATTTGCGCTCTTAAAAACTCAAAATCTGAAATGTATGAAAATGGATAAAAAAAAAAAATAAGGACAATTATATTTCGTTAAAAATGGGGGGGGGTTTTGACGTATGACTTACGTCTCTCTTTTCTATTCCTGTATAGGGGCGCCGTTCTAAAATTTCTGAAATCGCAAGCGTTACGCGGTTTTGGAGACTTTGAACGATAATATCTCCTCTCTGGCCCACAGACATTTTACGATAAGTATTTCATTCGCAAGGTAGAACATCAACGCTGAATCCCTGTTGCAATCTTAATTCATAATGTTTGTTTAAACTAATTAAAATGTACTTAAAAGAAAAATGTCTAAACGCACAACGCTATTGGTCGAAAATGACATAATGTTTACGCCTCGCTCTGATTGGTTCATACTGCCCCGGCTACCGTGCCAGCGATTATCGAACATGTGGGGGCGACCGACCAATCATCAGTTCTCGCTGTGCATCCGCATGAGACAGACGTGTTCGGCGAGCACGTTGGTAGAAATCGTCGCCCGTGAAAAAAGAGACGCAAGAAGAATCATCCACGTCACCTGCAGCTAGCCATCCGCAACGACGAGGAGCTGAACAAACTTTTCTCCGGTGTGACCATTTCACCGAGTGGTGTCCTGCAGCCCAAGAAGACTGAAGAAAATTTCAATCGCGAACCATATTATCAACTAAAATCCGTCCTTTTCAGGACGATCAAATCAAGTTGCCAACTAAAGAGTATGTTTGATAGAAATTTCTCTTGAGCTCATCGGAATTTTCATTACCACGAACCGGCTCAATGTGACGTTGAAAAAGCTGCGTCTCAGAGAAAATGGCCAAATCAATCGCCCACATCATCTTCGTGGTCAAGTGGTTAGCGGTGTCGCCCGTCGTTCATTGCCATGAAGTGAGGGTTCGATTCCCGCTCCAGCCAGTGGAACTTTTTGCAACACAAAAACTTCCAAACTGGTCCACTTGGTGTTAGGTTAAGTTATTCGTTGTTATGCGTTCTATGTTCAATGTTCAGTCTGTACAAATTCGAGCTGAAGACGGTGTAAATGTTAATTTGTATCGTAGTATTACGTGCTGCCAAACACCAAGGCCACCCTGCAGCCCAAGAAGACCGAGATGAAACTTTCAATCGCGAACCATGTTCCCTCCGTAAACAACTAAAACCCGGTCTTTTCAGGACGAACAAATAAATTTGCCAACTAAAGAGTATGTTTGATTGAAATTTCTCTTGAGCTCATTGAAATGTTAATTACCACGCACCGGCTCAACATGGCGTTGCTTGAAAAGCCACGTTCTGGAGAAAATGAGCAACATTTTTTTTATTAGTATCCGTATATAAATCTCCATTTGCCATGTTAAAACTAGCAAGCACGTTGTACATTCAACAAACGAAATAAGTTAATTTGAGCATAACTGCAGCACGGCAGACCAATTATGTGTTTCACATATTCAGTGTATGGGGGTAGGTTAGCTTCATTGTAGTTCTTGTTGTACATAGGTTTATAGTGGATTAGTTGCAGATAATAGATTAGGTTAGTTGCAGGTAGTTTTAAAATGTGAGTTAAAATTTTTCTGGCCAATATTTACAAACTATTGTTTGTATTGTTACTATTGTTATGCAGCTTCAGAAGCAAGTGTGTCTAAATCTCAACTCTCTTGGGATAGGGTTCTGAGGCCCTGACAACGGCCGTTTTTCTGTTGCCTGAGTAGAAAAGATGCGAATTTAACCTCCGAATCCCCTGTCGCTCGAATGAAAACTAATGATTTTATTTCCACGCTGCTGTCTGGCGTAACAACTGAGGCCCGTCCCCTCTTGTAAAATTTGATTTGCACTGCCTTCGTTGAGAACCCCCTTCTTGCCATGTTATGATATATGCCATTATATAAAACAGGCCTGGCATTCCCGTTAAAACAATAAAGAAAAAGAATAGTAATCATTCGTTATTGGATCATCGACACGTGCAGACGTATGTATCCCGCTCTCGTGATAAAAAAGCGCTTTTCCGAGATGTTCCGAGTTTTTGGCCCTGATGCTGGAAATCGAGTAGACGCTGATGTGGCGCCTGACGTGGCTGGCACGTCCGCTACTAAAACCTGTCCTTTTCAGGACGACCAAATCAATTTACCGATTAAAGAGTATGTTTGATTGAAATTTCTCTTGAGCTCATCGAAATGTTCATTACCACGCACCGGCTCAACATGGCGTTGCTTAAACTGCCGCGTCCCGGAGAAAATGGCCAAATCAATCGCCCACATCATCTTCGTGGTCAAGTGGTTAGCGGCGTCGCCCGTCGTTCAAGCGGTTGTTGTCATGAAGTTGAGGGTTCGATTCCCGCTCCAGCCAGTGGAACTTTTTGCAAAACGAAAATGTCTAAACTGGTCTACTTGGTGTTAGGTTAAGTTCTTCGTAATTCGCTCTACACCCAAACTAAAAAAGTAAGATTGTTATACAATTTCGCTTGATTTTGTTCCATTTTTGCTATTGATCGTAAGTAGGATGAAAAATCTAACATTAGTTGTGGGCAAAACAGCAACAGCAATTCGCAATGAAAAATTGAACGTGTGCGTGAGATTGTTCGCAGTGATATTTAGTTGATGAGTAAGAGATGAGTGTTCGAAAGTCAGATGGCTCACAAACATAAAATGTACACATAAAGATCGAGATACAGACCAGGACCGCTAGCGCGGCGGCTCTTGATGGCAACCAATTAGCCACTTTGACATGGTAAGAATGTGGGAATAGAAACCCAACAGTTAGTTCACTTGGCGAGGAATTCAGGGGTGCAGCAATGAAGCAAATGGACATATTTTCCACCAAGCTATGTGCAACCTGTCGCTAACAAACTTGCATGGCATGGCATTGTTTATTTCATAAAACGCTTTGTTGATAATCAGTGAGAACAAACATAGAACACTTGACGGCGGCAATACAACAGTGGCCAATAGCGTTGCGGCATTTTGTGATATCGACTCATCCAAATTGTATATTGTTGGTGTATGTTGGTGATGATTTAATATGGAGCCTACAGCTAGAAAATTGTTTGCGCCGGCGTTGGTGGTGTAGTGGTAAAGTGTGACTGCTACTTGGCTGGCACCCCAGTGGGTCTGGGTTCAATCCCAGTCGACGTCGGTGGTTTTTCTGAGGCGTAAAAATCTGGTCACGTCTTCCTTCGGAAGGGAAGTAAAAAGCCGTTGGTCCCGGTTTATATTCATGAGTCGTTAGGTAGGGTCCAGGTGGTGGAGTCGTCTTCCTGGCGTCGGTGATTGTCACTATGTGAGGAAAATAGGCCGACGTAAAATAAAGATTAAAAAATATTTTTGCTTGCCAGTCGCTTGCACACATTTGCATGGCTTCATTTGTACCATAAAACGCTTTGTGAATCAAAATGGGCGAAATTGCCTTTTCTGAATCATGCGGATTTCTCGAGATATCATGGTATAAACTGCAGTGGTTTTTGACTTTTAATTTGGTAATGTTATGGGAGGGGTGGAACGAGGAACCTTTTGGTGGTGCGGGCGGGGCGCGCGAGTTGTGCGGCGAGTCGGGGAAGGTCAGGGGGGGGTTGTGCATGTGAGAGAAGATGTGTTGTGAAAACTGTATGATTGGAGGTTGGATCTAATGGAGGGGGGAAAAGGTTTCTAAAGAGTGCTTAATTTGTATTTGTGATCTTTTGTTGGGGTGGGGGGAGTGGGTGGGAAAAAGTAGGGGGGGGGGTGCGTTTGTGGGAGGAGGGGGACGGCCGGACGCGGGGGGGTGTGGTGGGAGAAAAGAAGGGGGAGAGGCGGCTGGGGGGATCTGGTCTATGTGAAGGGAAGAGTTTTGGTTGAGAGAATTGATTTTTTTTTATTTGCGAGTCCCATTTTTTTCAATACACAGCAAAAATGGTATTGTATTTTACATCAAATTTGCGGCAACCAGTTCAAGGCGTTGATTGTTTAATATCACGTTTTTCGGTATATTTCGATTTTTCAAAAATATTTTTATCATAGATGAAATTGTATTTTCTGATTTCTATGATTATCGGCATTAAAAACATTTGAAAATGGTACATTTTTTATTGTTATGTGGCTGAAAATAGTGTAAAAATAAAAATGTTAGTTTAATTTTAGTTGGTATGCGGCAAAGCCGCATTGAGGATTGAGGAACTGAGGTGGCAGAATGCCACCGAAGTCTCCGAAATCCGAAGTGTAAGCATTGCGTCGATTCGATTCTTAGCAAACGACTGATTCAAGCGTTTGCCCGGTTTAATGTAAACAGAGGATGTTTTTTTTAGTTATGGTCCGACGAGCGTTAGCGAGTTGGACGGCAAGCGTCTGCCCGGTATAATGCAATCGTAGTTTTCTGCAATTACTGTTATTGTGCATTATGAGTACGTAATGTTACCTTCACCTATGATCTTTTATGCATTTAAAAAAAAACGGTTCGGTGAAATAGTCCGCCATTGACAGGCCCTCAGACAATAACATAACATCAGTCCTGAGTTGTGCAAGGACGATTAAATTACATTTTCAATGATTTTTAATCGTGGCTAGCCACGACGGGTCAACTAGTTAATTATATATTTATATACGTGTACATATACAATTAATAATTTTATTTTTTTTTCTATAAATAATTTTCAGAAAAATTAAAAAATTAGGTGATTTGTTTTTTTTTTATTTACTTTTTTCTTGGACAAAAAGAATCCAAAATTTAATTGGCGGTTTATCGTTGGTTTTTTGCCTCATTTGGAAAAAAGGCGAACTGAGGAGGTTGTCTAACATTATTTTCTTTTTCTCTAAAAAAACATGTGGAGTGATAAAAAAAATTATTATTCTTAAAAAAAAAAAAAAAAAAACAAAAATGTAGTTAAAAAA
Source organism: Aedes koreicus (assembly GCA_024533555.2). Taxonomy (NCBI): domain Eukaryota; kingdom Metazoa; phylum Arthropoda; class Insecta; order Diptera; family Culicidae; genus Aedes; species Aedes koreicus. The sequence goes on from JAHHFK020005996.1 coordinate 5,572, forward strand.
AAAAAAAAAGAAGTATATGTAATAAAAAAAAAAAAAAAAATGGATCATTTTACGCAATATCTTGTGAACTTTTTGTTCAAGCGCCAAAGTCGGACATGCGTAATATTATGATATAGCCCTCAATGGTGGTTATGACGGAGGAAAATAGTACACCCCTCTGCACTTTAAATCTAAATTAAACAGTTTAAGCAATACCGAAACCTTTTGACACCTAAAACCAAACTATATATTGTAATGCTGTAACGTTTTCGTCAGGCAAAAACTGGTTGAATTTGACCTGATTCTATTTAAATTTTTGAAAACATCATGTTTATAAGAATATACCTACTTCGTATCGTGCATGATACATGATAAATAATAAGTCGTTAATTCGCACTGAAGAGTTCCTTTTCGTGAACTCTACTGAATGCCAATGGTCGCTTTCCATAATCTACCTTCCAAAACCATCACACATTGGAAGAGCTTGAGGATTTGAATTTTTATATTTTCTTTATTTTAATCCACCTCATCGTCGCTGGAATAAATTCATGGGGAAATTATACTAGGGCGCATCCAGCTGCAAAAATAAATTTAAATTATCTAATCTTACGACTTTAATTCTATGCATAACGTTCAATTTATGCATACGATGAGCATCATTATCATCATCGCTGCCGTCCTCAGTCGTCTTCACCGTTGTAGACACGTTGGTTGTCGACAGTCGTCATTTTCTTAGAACATTTCCACCTCCCACCAAACCCTATCGAGTTTTATTACCGCTAAATGGATCCGTAGAAGTCCAACATGGCAAGTTCGAGGGCCTTGGAAGCCGTCTCACCTGACTGTGTCGCCAGACTTCATCGTCACCAGTCCCGCTGGCAATGAGTGGGTATGGGTTAAAGACGGATGATTTCGACGGCGGTAACAACACAAACAACTTCCGCATTGCAGATGTAAAATCCGTCCTACGCTTTCACCCCATTTACTACCATAAGTCGTGTTTTCTGTAAGCTTTCGGGGGCCACTATCATTTACCAGTTCCAGTTTTGTAGGTCGCAACAGTTCGCAAAACAGCTAGCAGCCTTTGATCTTATGCGAGAAATTCCGGGTGCTAACGAAATGTGTTACTGTAGGAAAAGCGACAGAAACACCTTCGCCTCCATTTCCGGCCCCACTTCTCTGTAATATTTGGTTACTCCCCAACAGAGTGGCATCAGGACTTTGGTATGTGAGAGGAAAATTTTCAAATGGACCGCTGCAGTGACCTACGAAGGTTTCTCAAGAACGTACGGCTCTGTTGGTTAGCAACTAAGAATAATATATATTCGTACCTTTGATGCCCTCCTGAGCCTTCTCCATCATGCAAAGCTTGGATTATAGCTACAGTTGCTATTCCATGCTGTGCTTCAGTATGTGCATGTGGCAAAACTATAAGGCAAACGAAACCGTTAAGCATGGTGGTGGGTGGTAGGAAAACTTGCACAAGCTTACAACATCGCTTTCGCCACCGCTGCTGTTTTGTTGGATATGGATATGCTTTTTGCTTTAACTGCAAGCTTTTCTCAGAAGCGTAGAAAAGGTTTTTTTTTGTGCCAATAGACACATATTAACAGTTGCATTTGCTGTTTAAATTTCACGAACCATATAAGTCTCAATGCATTAGTAAACAATGCCATAACCTTTAGGTTTTCATATTCAAATTCGATATTACTCAAGGCTCATCCCCTCGCACCAGCTCCAGTCATTGCCTCACTACGGCTGTGCTTAGGAGAAACAGAAATTTCATGTCAAAGGGAAATTGAGATCCTTTTTCTTTTTTCTTGACTTGGTTTCCTTGAAAATTGTCTGAGTTCAACAATAAAAAGTGTTTTCGAGCGTTAACAAAATTTGCAGCAAAGCAATAAAGTAGTGGATAGTGCAGGAGAAAGTTTAATAATATAATCAAAGCAGCAATATATTTGGTGGATATAAGAACTTGTTGCTTGTAATGTTTTTACATCGGCAAGAGATATTTTAGCTTGTCTTTAAGAACGCTTTAGTGACTACGCGAAGTTGTTTTCTTCTGAACACATTTTTTTTATCCCCCATGGACTGCAATAAGTTTTTGTTCGATGTTCGAGGGTAAGTTGCATCGGTAATAAAAATAATTTTTCTAACATCTTTTCGATAGCTTCATTCATATCAATTGCACGCTTAAAGGATTTTCCATTTATTCATGTTAATAGGGATCCTTACTTGATAGTAGCACTTTTGATATTCATTTGTTAAACTTTATGCACAACTTTATTCATAACAGAAGTTACACTTCTTTTATAATCTTTTTTTTTCGTGTAAAGTGGTACTCCATGAAGGTACTTCTTCTCGAGTAGCAGCGAGAGAAGTTTTCCATTTCTTTCGTTGACAGTCAATATTTCACCGTTCCAATATTCATATTTCTTCTTCTCACTTTGCAAGACGTTGTTCGTCTTATTTTTTTTTATTTTCCTCCTCCGATCACACTCATACGTGTTACAACTCACAATAATGTTGTAATAAGAAAGTTTTCTCTTCTCGACGAGCAAACGGTGAACTTGTGAATCCTTTGGGACGGTTGTTCCTGGTGAGGAAAAAAGTTACACATAAAACGTATGTCAAAGACGACCACAACAGACTCTAGTTTTGGCCCTTTCTGCAAGGCTGCGAATACACCAGAGGAAAATGCATGTTGTGTTGAATATTGAGGAATTGAACAAATTCATAGAATGTCAGAGGAGTTTTCTTTTTTACCTCTGCGGTACGGTAGCTATGGCAAAACATTTTTTTTTTCTAGGTTTACTTTTGAATGTAGCATGCTTGCTTGTTTGTTCGAAACATCAATATGGTTCGAGAACTAGTCACGACTCTAGTTTAAAAGATTGTTCTTATAAAAAAGAACGTTTCGTTTGAGGTGAAATAAAATGAAATTTAGTTAATGTCTATCCATACGGTACAGTAAACATTGGATAGCAATTTTATTCACTAGATCGCTGTTGTTTTTAGGATTTGTGAACTGCAAAATTCTACAACTGCAAGGTGGATTTCAAATCATGAAATCAAATCATTTGTGGCTGAACCTTTACCGACTGAGCTGAAAAGGAGACAACTTTCATTCAATTTGATTTCATGATCGTCAGATTTTAATTGATTTGGTTTTAACATTGCAACAATATTGCCAGTTTTGCAAATGAGCTTCAACATCACCTTAGGGAATACTGTACAATCGATAGAAACCGGATCTTAAAAGGTACATATGTCGTTCGTTGGAAAACCGTTGCTCCAAGCTAGTGCTGGGACGCCAATAACTCTAGTGGACAGTGTTTCATTCCCATCGAATAAATATGTTGAATTTATTATATTTATATTATTATAAATTTTGCCTCGCTGAATCCAAATATGGGCTCAGAATAACTATAACACGACCAGTTTTAAAGAAAAATTAGATTTAAAATCATGTAGAACAACTAGAATATTGGCTCCGCCCTTTGAACGTTGGACTTGGGTTTTATGAAATGGACCTCCTTTTATCCATTTGTGATCACAGATTTTCCTAACACGTTAGATTGGTGATTGAAACGGGTTTTTATTCACAAAAATAAGAACTTTAATTAAATTTAAGATTTCTTGTCTTGAAAACTTTGAAATATTGAACTAAGATTTTATGAAATGGGCCTCCCTGAATCCTTTTGTAAATCCTTTTGTAAAAATACACATTAGGATTTCCGTCTGGTGGTTTGTTAAAAATAGGGTTAGCAAACTCACTGTAGACTGTCGGTAGCTAATTAAACCTTCGCTGATCTCGATTTGATGATTTCCATCAAGGAAGGCATAATTGTCATCGATGACTTGGGCCAGATAACCACGAATCCTGGCACCTTGTACTCCCACCCACTTCGGCTGGCACCCTGTATTCCCCCCTTACCCTTTGTTATTGATTGTATATATGTAATTTACGTAATAGAATATAATATATGTATTTACAGAATATTATCAAAAAATATATCAAAATATATGGATCAGTCCAACGAAGATACAATTTAAAAAACATTATTACAAAGCGATAGCATCGGTTTATTTACATCCGTGCGCCGGAATTTTTTTTTCAATATCTCGCGTGTAATAAGGCACAATTAATATTGTATTCGCATTGAAAAACTTTCGTTAGTGTGTTAGTTAACTGCGGAATGTGTTAGTTCCCTGGTTAGTTGTGATACAGAAGGAATTTCAAGTGCTTTAATTTGGGTGAAACAGCGACATCAACTGCCGTCCGAAGTACGGCATCGAACTAGCAAGGAACCCGTCTCACTTCGTGTTCATCATCTTCGTATCGATCGCTAAAGCACACCTAAGGAAAATCACGTAGGCAGCTTCGGCCATGGCCGAGGCCAGTAGGGGCCCCCAGAAGGGGGGACCTCCTGATGATCCTCAAGAAAACATGCTAAGCACATTAGTTCCAAATTGGCTCCTAAACCGCGATGAACTAGGGTACCAAATCGTTTTAGTCATGCAAGTCCGTCGAGAACAAAACTCGGAAAACATGACAAACACCGAATTAAATGCACGTCTTCCAAGCCCTTTTGTGATTGGTGTGTCGGTCGAACAAGCGGTTGGTAAAGAAAAGGCAAGAAAAATCGATGCATCCAAGGAAGGTAGAGGTACGAAGTACTTGCTTCGTACGGAATCGCGCTCTACTGCCGAAAAGTTGCTTAATATAACCAAGCTTGTCGATGGAACTCCGGTAGAAATTTTGGAGCATTCATCGCTAAATTCAGTTCAAGGTGTAGTCTACGAACCCGACTCAATCGACGACAACGAAGAGGATATTTTGAAGTATTTGGAATCACAGGGAGTAACCAAGGTGCGCCGAATCCGAAAACGAGTCAACAACACTCTACGCAACACTCCACTGCTAGTATTGTCAATTAAAGGGGCCGTCCTTCCACAATATATCTACTTCGGCTTGCTAAGAGTACCGTTACGTACGTATTACCCATCCCCTTTACTGTGCTACAACTGTGGGACATACGGACACCCTAGGAAAGTTTGCAAGGATGCATCGATTTGCCTACACTGTTCTCAGGAATTACACGTAGTCAACGGGGAACACTGCACAAAGCCCGCGTTTTGTGTGCATTGTAAAGCCAATCACCCTATTACTTCGCGCGAATGTCCCAAGTACCATGAAGAAGCCAAAATTATACAGCACAAAACTGACAACAGGACATCCTTCGGTGAAGCACGACGTGCGTTGCGTGATAGGTGTGGGGACACGTACGCCAGTGCCCTACAACATCGGTTGCAACAAGTCGAGACAGATAAAAGCAATATTATTAATTCACTTAGGAAGGAACTCGAAGAAGTAAAATCAGAACTAAGACTCTTGAAGGAAACCTCCCAGGCGAACCAACCACTTAAGGAAAACCCCAACAAAGTTGCAAAACAAAGTAGTAGCACAACACCGAAGCAGAAAGAAACATATGTACAAGCAACCACCAGTCAGACAGCGCCAGCACTTACATCTATAATCCACAATGGAACTGAAGCAACCGGACACCACTGTAATGGTAGAAAATCTCGCAAAGATAAAATATCAAAGTCACCTCCGGTAAATCTTCAAAATCATAGAAACAACATCTCACAGCTCAATATGCAGTTACGCAGCCGAAGCCGAAGTGATAAGCGAGCAAATACCTCTCCTCCGGTCAGCGATCGCCACCCAAAGGAAAAACGAAGACACCAGAATGAAAATGACGACTGTAAATAGCCCATACGACTCCACGTCCATCAACTTAGACCCTGCAACGAATCCGGACTCTGACTCGAACAATGAACAAAGACATCAAGAACTTCAGCACAACGACCAACGCACAACCACGGACTACGATCATGGAACAACTTCTCACTACAGAAGACAACAGGAAACCCGAACGACTGTTGAACGGTACACTCCTGCCCATATTCTCGACAACCACAACCCATCTGAAACTCTATCGCCAAGTGCAAAGCCTACCACTTCGACCCTGACCAGAGATGTTCCGGCTTGTGCCGAAGAGCCTCTGGCGGCTGTCGACGTGGCGCGTACAGACTTTCGGGCAAGTATTCGTACACATTATTCTTCTTCCGACCAGCCAAACTCCATTATCCCTCCCAACACGCTAGGGCCACCAACCAATATCAATAACGGAAGACATCTTGGAGACTCAACCATGAACTCAGATTACCAATCTCCTAGCTCGACGGAAACTATTACAAATACAAGGGAGCCACCCCAACCACCAATCCCGATCGCTGCTCTAAGAAACTCTGAAGCATATGACAGCTACTACCGAATACAAGTGTTACCCTCGCACAGCAGCATAGCGGGATGTCTATTCTACTCCACCAGCAATTCCGCCCACACCCTCTACAACCACGATAGATGCAAAACTCGTTCGCCAAGTGCAAAGCTTACCACGTCGACCCTGACCAGAGATGTCCCGGCTTGTTCCGAAGAGCCTCTGGCGGCAGTCGACGTGGTGCCTACAAACATCCCGGCAAGTATTCTCACAAATTTATCATCTTGGGACCAGTCCGATGCCATTATCCCTCCCTACATCGTAGGATTACCAGTCAATGCCAACATTAGGCCCCATCGTGGGGAAGGTACCAAGGATGAGGACGATGCCCATAGCAGTTCAACCAACAATGACCCAAGAAAGAAAATGCTGTTCTTCCAGTGGAACATCCGCGGACTATGGATTAATCATCCTGAACTATGCCACCTGGTATTGCAGAACCCTCCTATAGCAATTGGTCTGCAAGAAATGATGTCAAAAAATGCTAGCAACGCCCTTCGAAAGCAATATACATGGAATCTCGCCAATCGACATTATAGCCAAGGTGCTGGAGCAGCCGGGCTTGGAATCCTAAACGAAGTTCCCCATAGCTCCATTGCAATGAACACCGCAATCCCTGTCTGCGCTGCACGACTGCATAGGCCACACAACATCACCGTGGTGTCAATCTACGTACCGCCAAATAGCTCGGATGCAGAAGTCATAGAAACCCTAGAATACATTGCAAGCAATCTCGAACCTCCTTTCATCATCGGTGGCGATTTCAACGCTGCCCACGAAGCTTGGGGCAGTACCAAGTCGACAAGAAGAGGTATACTACTGCTCAGTTGGTTCGTCGATCATGATCTCGTAGTGCTAAACAACGGAGAACCCACGTTCATTAGCTCCTCTCACGGGAGCACATCTTGCATAGATCTAACAATAGTCTCCAAGAATCTCGCAAGAAAATTGTATTGGTCGATATCGAACGATACTCATGGGAGTGACCATTTTCCAATCCGCGTCTTTAGTGAGGAATGCTTAAACAACATTAAACTCCGGAAACGGTGGCTCTACAAGAATGCGAACTGGCCACAGTTCGAGAAAAACATTGAACATCGCCTGAGTAGCGACCCGAACAAAGATCCCTCAATTGATGAGATTACTGACATCATCATCAGTTCTGCCGAAACATCGATCCCACAAACATCGGGCAGGCCGTGCAAGAGAGCAGAGCTATGGTGGTCAGATGAAGTAAAGCTGGCAGTCAAAGCACGACGAAAGGCACTAAGAAAACTGAAACGAACTCATGCAACTGACCCCCAAAAAGAAGACGCACGAAAGGAATTTCAGCAAGCTCGAAGTGCAGCAAGAAAAACCATAAACCTGGCGAAGAAACAATCGTGGGATACCTTTTGCAGTACCTTCAATCCACAGTCTCCATCCGATGTCCTTTGGAATAATTACAACAAACTTTGCGGAAAGAGGAATACAGGACTCAGAGGTCTAATCATAGATGGAAAGCACGAACAGGATCATGAAACCATCGCCGAGCACTTTGCCAACTATTTTCAAAAAACATCAGCAACCGAGACATCCGAGAAGATACCGGATTCCGAGAACGACGTGAACCTTTCAGCAACTGCAGAAGATGTTGTATTGGACAGTGACTTCAGCCTGCCAGAGCTTTTGCGGGCAATCGACGTGGCCAAAGGGTTCTCAACTGGCAGCGACAACGTTGGTTACCCTATGATTCGCCATCTGCCAATCTCCGGAAAAATAGCAATGCTGCAAAGTTTTAACCGTGTCTGGGCGAAGGGAGAGTTTCCTTCTCGCTGGAGAGAAGGAATAATTGTCCCAATTCCAAAACCCGGCTCCCAACCAAGTTCGGCGGAGAATTATCGACCAATCACGCTCCTAAGTTGCATCGCAAAGATATACGAACGTATGGTCAATCATCGTCTCACCACCTTTCTTGAAATGAACAAAATTCTACATCCGGGACAGCATGCATTCCGGGCTGGCCGAGGCACCTCGACATACTTCGCTGAGCTGAACGAAATCCTCGAGGAGGGTAAAAGAACCAACACACATCTTGAATTTGCCCTACTGGACATTCGTAAAGCTTATGATCAAACTTGGCGATCACACATACTGAATCAACTCAACCACATCAATATCGGCAAACGCTTGAAGTTATGTATCTACGAATACTTAAAGGATCGACGATTCCAGGTATGCTACGGCGGCTCTTTTTCATCCCAGAAAACTCAAGACAACGGTGTTCCTCAAGGATCAGTACTAGCTGTGACTTTGTTCCTTCTAGCTATGAATTCAGTCTTCGAAGCAGTACCCAAAAACGTTCGGATCCTGGTGTACGCGGATGACATTGTCCTGATTGCCGCATCGAAACAACTTTCAACAGTACGCCGACAACTCTCGACCGCAGTAAATGCAGTAAATGCATGGGCAAAGAAAGTTAAGTTTCGCCTATCAGCTTCGAAATCGTATATCCTACATGTATGCCAAAAGAAAAGACACCGAGGGATAAATTCTAGATCAGCAATAGTTATTGATGGCGAGCCCATCCCAGAAGTAAAAACTGCGCGTCTTCTAGGAGTATGGATTGATCGGAGAGGAAAGTTCTTGACACATGGCTCAAAGACTAAAGAGGTTTTAGGTAATCGGATAAATTTAATCAAAGCTCTGGCATCAAAGGCTAGCCGATCTTCGCTATGGAAAATTTGCAATGCGGTGTGTATATCAAAACTTATGTACGGGGTCGAACTGTTTGGAACAAAACTTAATACCCCACTACAGCCAATATTCAATGACCTGCTAAGATTATCCTCGGGAGCCTTCAGATCCTCTCCCACCTACAGCCTTGCAGTAGAAGCTGGGGAGCTTCCACTAGACTTACGCATCACCGAAATACTTGTCCGTAAATACTGTCGACTAGCAGAAAAATCGATTCATGACTATCCTTACCTCCGTGAAGCTGCTAACGCTGCACTCCTAGAGGCTACCGGAGTTACTATTCCTAACATCTCAAAGCTCCAACGAGTTGGTTACCGCCCATGGAACTCTCCCCGAATCAAAATAGATTGGACCATTAAAAATGCCTTCAAGAAGGGAAATAGTATAACCGTAGCAAGGATCATTACCCAAGAGCGTCTCAAAACAAAATACCAAAATCACAGAAAGATCTATACCGACGGATCAAAAACCAGAAGGGAAGTTGGCATCGGAGTTGTTGGCCCCAATCTTTTAGTCGAAAGGAGTTTACAACCCCAATGCACCATCTACACTGCAGAAGCGGCTGCTCTAGTAGCTGCAGCACGATACGCCCCAAAAACACCAACAGTCATAATATCAGATTCAGCCAGTTGCATTTCTGCCATTGAAAAAGGTGAATCCAGACACCCTTTCTTGCAAGAATTTGAAAATATAGCTACCCAAAAGGATATTGTAGTCTGCTGGGTACCGAGCCACTCTGGAATTACCGGGAACGAAGAAGCCGATCGAGCAGCTGATAGAGGTCGAACCGCTAGACTATTCTACCGCACTGTTCCCTCTTCCGATGCGATACTACGGTCCAAAACGCTAATACGTGAAAAATTTCAAAAAACCTGGGATACCCATCGCTCAACTTTCTTACAAACCTGCAAAACATCGACCGAGAAATGGATTGACAGACCTGATCGACGTGAACAACGCATCTTAACGCGACTTCGAATTGGCCATACTTTGATGACGAAAAAACACCTCTTTGATAAAACGAGCTCAGCTAGCTGCGACATATGTAACGTGGAGCTTACAGTTGAACATGTTATTCTTAATTGTAGGAAATACGAGAACGTTAGAGAAAAAATAGGTCTAAGTAACAACATACAAATTGTGCTAGGCAACAACAACGAGAATGAGGTTAAACTTTTAAAATTTATTAAAGATTGTAAATTAGAAGAAATTTGAGCTTCTATAATAATGAACAACGAACATATTATCCAACAGAGGTGAATGAACTCTTGGTTTAAAACCTCTCTAATCAATAAAAAAAAAAAATAAAAAAAAATTTAGTTTTATTCATGAATATGTTTGTTTCTCAAAATACGGAGGACCTGTGTTCCTACATTTATACAACATAATATGCAAACACGCAAGACGTCAGTTGTAAACAAACATGTCCTAACGCAAAACATCAAACAGATATATGACGTAATGAGTGAATCTAAGTTTGAATAGCATGAAACGTTCATCTACATGACTAAACTAGTCAAATTGCACTTACATAAATCTACAGCATGACACATGGAAAATATAACTTTTATATTTATGTTTTTGGTGCTACTTGGGAAGTAATTTTAATTGCAAGGATGATCCCAAAGCGTGCTAAAATCAATAATTAAATGGGAATGGAATATATACCCTGCCTGTACACGATCTTCAGTCGCAGTCACTCACTTTGCTATTGTCAAACCGATAACATTGCCCAGGCTACGTCAAACAGCGTCACCATGCTGAAATGATGAACAACCAATTTAGCCTCTATTGATTGTCATGTTGTTTCATCCTAAAATGTGTAGATAAATACTTTGGAAAAACTTATTTATGTGATATAACAACAATGGAACTGACTCTTAGCTTTGGGTCTTGACAAAGAATCCCTACTGAGCCCTTGCGGTCAAGCCACAAGGGTGAGCAGGACAGCTGCAATAGAGGGTCAAAAATACAATAGGACAGAAAAAGACAAAAGGCAGTGTACACAGTCACGTGCAATGCACCACTAGCTGTAAAACGGATCTCTCTTTCCGGATGTAGAACAGATTCTCCCTTTCAAATTTTGTATGGGATACCATCACGTAGAAAGAAAGGCCCGTTTCACAGCCAGCAGTCCATTTAGCTGTGCGTCTATGACTATTGAGCGGTGCCGTGTTTTCGAGTTCGAGATTTGTAGCTACTCAAGACAAAAGCTGGGAATGTTCAGGTATAAATCCGTATTCATAGATAGATACTACAGGGTGTCTCACAATAGGTGTCACTTAAACAAAATGGGATTACAGCAAAACAAATCAACCAAATCACAGCATTTATTTTGACGTAGGACTACGTCTGTGTTTTCAATACTGGGGTACACGTTTGAATTGCGAAAATTTGGAGCGTCACGAAAAATATATAGGTTTTGAACGTTAATAACTAAGTCATTTCACGATCGATTTACAAAATGTTTGCACCAATCGATCGGAACATTTTCTACGCTTTGATTCCAATATTTAAATCTTTTGATTTATAACATTCAACTATTGAAATTAACGCAAATAAAAGGTAATGTCTTATAACGTCGATTTTTCAGAGTAAATTTACCAAATACACAGTACTTTTCTAGCACAGATTTCATATTTAAGTAACAAACGTCTCCTAGGCAGCCATGAATGTTATATAACGGGTACACCTTCGCATTTTGAATTAGTTTTTCGGTGGTCGTGGAGCTGTACAGAGTAGGATATGCAGTTGGATCGTAGCCGACAGCAGCACTGACGAGCAGTCGTTGCCCAGAGAGGCGTTGGTGCAGTTGGCTATTGTTGCCGATGCTCCCGTCAACCTTGCTGCGAGAAACATGGCTGCTAAAGCCTACGAGTTGGCGGGAAATGTCGCCCGTGACATCAACGAGACAAGAATTATCCCACGTCACCTGCAGATGGCCACCCACAACAACGAGGAACTGAACCAAGAATACCAAGAAGAAGTTTGTATTTATTATTTCTTGATATCTTCTAGACTAGAACCCAATGAACTGTTGTTCCTTCGTTCAAGGAATTTCTTCTTCTATAAATCATGAACAGTTCAAAATTTTCAATGTCTTTTTGAACAGTGACCCTAGTTTCACACGTAATTTTTGAGACAGAAAATCAATGAATTATCATTAGCCATTTTTTGCTCTCTTCAATCAAAAGCAGTTCTTTTTAATTTCATAACTTTAAATACGCTAGCATGCCTCTGTGAACTTGTTTTTTCATCTTTGATATTAGAACAGAAAGTGATTCCGAGCAAACAGAAATAAATCAATGAATTATCAGTCACTCAGCCAGCTAAGTGACCGATTCGAGCTAGTGAACCATTCTGCCGTATGACTCATTCGGTATTCGGGCTAATGGTGTTCAGCCTAATCGCATTTGGTCCAATGGTGATCGACCTAATGACCCATCACTCTCATCAATTGAATTTAGTAAAAAAGGTTGCATCATCCAAGGATTAATTCAGGTTTTTTTACCAAATCAGATAAAAACAACAACTAGGAGGCAAAGCAGTGCCCGGTCTGGAATGGCTTAAGATCAACCACGTGATGCTCTCCACGTCAGGCAATCTGACATAACACTAAATAACCAATTATCAGTTTAATGGTGTTTTATAGTTCTGCTTACTAACATTCTTATGCTGCTCCAACGTCCAACGTAGCACCCAAACTACGTTACAATGTTTCGTCACGCAACTCGGTTCAGGGCTGCTTGTCGTCAGTTCCGTGAGTTTCTTAAGCTTTCAAAATCTTGCTCCTCTTGGTCTAACCATCTTGTTCGGTGCGTCTTGTTCCGGCTGGATTCGAGGCAAACTCCATTGCTGCGTGATTGTTGTCTGGCATTCTTACATGTCCACGGATGCACACATTGTATCCGTTCAGCTTTAGCGATCTTTTGGATACTGTGCTCGCCATAGAGTAGCCCCAGATCATGGTTCATTCTTCTCCTCCATATGTCATTTTCACAATCACCTGCAAAGATGGCCCTAAGCAGGCGGGGTGGGTGGACTTCTTCCCGGGGGGAAGTGGGGGACGGGGCCGGGTGAGGCCCCTAGAGAACTACCGGTGTTATCAGCGTGTTGTTCTTGGGGGACTGTGAAGGGGGGTGAAGTTTGCCAAATTTATGGATCTTTTTTAGTTCGTAGGGCGAAAGCGCGGCGTAAATTTTTCTCAAATTTCTTTTTTTGCAGTTAGTCCCCACTGGTCCGAGTAATTCAAGGAAGAAAAACAAATAAATTATATCAGTTGTGCTGGGGTTGTTGGTTCTTCTATGTGGTCTCCTCCCCGCAGAAACTTATGTCGTTTTCGGTTTTAAACCTGGGTCAGGTGTGACTCTGACTCGCAATTACCTAACGAAAACGGATCCAGAGTCGAGTCAGTATGATGGTATTAGTGCAAAACATAAACATAAACAAACATAAACATTATATTTTGACAGTTCATGTTTGTGTGTTTTGGTGAACCCAGGATGGACCCCAAAAAAACTTGAGAGCGAACCTCATCGATGTTGGGTCGAATCCAGAGCGGATCCAGTTCCGACTCGATTGAATATAAAACGTATTGACAGCTGTTAGGGCGGACCTAGGGCGAACCCAGTTCTGCACTGACAATAACCGAAAACGACATTAGTCTATGACGTAAAGGCTGACCTGCCCCGCTACAATTACCGATTCTGTCTAACCACACTGTGGATGATGAAGTTAATCCTCTCGATTACCGGAAAATTGATTACGCTTTTTTTATACAGTTTTTTTATAATCTGGAGTGGAACAACATTTTTGAGAACGGGGGGGTTAATAAAATGTGAGAGAGTTTTTGTGGTGTTATAAAAAATGGGGGGTCGCTTCGTATACCTCTAAAAAACGAAATTTTTTTTTCTTGGTGGGGTTCTTTGGCGCGTTGCAGAAAAAAAGAGAAGGGGAGGGGGGCAGAGCAAAGAGAGAGGAGAAAAAAAACAACTAATAGAAAGGAAGAAGTAGGGGGGGATGTTTTTTTTGTGTTGTATACTCCTTTGTGCGTAGTAAAAAAATTTTTTTTAAAAGTGCATTTATGTTTGGGGCAAAATCCTCGAGGTTTTGGGGTTTGTTCAACAAAAAAAAAAAACAACCTTCCATTCCACATAAGGTATGGCGATAAAGAAGGACCGCGTCACCGAAGCGACTGGGCTTGTGGGGGTGCTGTGGGGTTCGGTGTTGGGGTATGTGTAAACAGCGTAAACACTAAAAAAACGGAGCAGTTAAGTGTGGGAAGCCAAGGTTGGGTATAATCATGTTTACCTACCGTTGGGTACAAATTACTTATTTTAAGGTAGAATTTTACCCAAATGTAAGTTATTTGTACCCAACGCTAGGTAAACATGATTATACCCAACGTTGGCTTCCCACACTTAAGTGCTCCGCTGGGTACTTATTTCTTAACGTGTAGCATGTGATAATAATGAGTCTGGTGCCAGTGATGTAGCAAGGGATTTTTTAAATTTGACCACGTTCGTAACTGAAGAAACGATTATTGCTGCGTCGAAAAAATTAAAAAGTTCTGTGTCGCCTAGTCCGGATGGTAATCCTGCTGTGGTTTTTTGTCATTGTGCAGCCAAGATAAGATTGCAGTCATATTTACTCAATCTTTCCAGCAAGGTAAATTTCCGGTTTTATGGAAGCAATCACTCATGTTTCGGGTGTTTAAAGCCGGTGATCGTCGAGATGTAACAAATTATCGTGGCATAACAAGTCTCTTAGCAGCGTCCAAACTGTTCGAAATTATACTTGGCTGCATTCGTACCTGACTGACAGAACTCTTCGTGTGCAATTTGATTCCCGTGTATCAAGGCCATTCTGGCGTGCCTCAGGGAAGTAACTTGGATCCGTTAGTTTTTACGCTCTTCTTCAATGATGTTGGGGATTTATTGGGAGTTAGGTGCAAACTTGTATATGCAGATGACATGAAACTCTATTTTGTTGTTCGTACGGTAGATAATTGCCATTTCCTTCAAAGTTTACTTAACCTGTTCGTGGAATGGTGTGGTCGGAATAAATTGATTGTAAGTATCTCAAAGTGTGTTGTGATGACGTTCCATCGTGTAAAGAACTCAATACTTTTCGACTACTGCATTGATGGCATTCCGCTTCGTAGAGTTGATAAAGTAAATAACCTGGGTGTTCTTTTGGATGCGAAGCTGGATTTCCGTCTACACTATCAAGCCATAAATTCCAAAGCTAATCGTCAACTTGGATTCATTTCCAAAACCGCACGGCATTTTAACGACCCCCACTGCTTAAAGGCGCTGTATTGTTCACTAGTTCACCCTATACTAGAGAACGCATCTGTTGTCTGAAGTCCGTATGAAGTTACCTGGATTCTACGTCTTGAACGGGTACAGACGAGATTAGTAAGGCTGGCTTTGCGAAACCTTCCACGGCGCGATTCTGTCAATTTACCACCGTCAATTTACCAGCAAAAAAGAAAAATTCAGCAGGCAACATTCGTCTGGTCTTTCGTGTCCCTCAACGAATGTTACGGAATTCTTCCTTGTTGCAACCAAGATATCACCGTACTGCATAAGGCTACCACGAACCACTGACGGTCATTATTAGGAATTTCGGCAGTGGAATCTGCTTTTGAATTCGGCGAATCATCCAACAAGTTCCGAAACAGGATACAAAGAATGTTGTAGTGTTATATTTTATGTATTGAGTATTGAGTTATTATTTGATTTAATTAATTTTTACCTTTATTCATGTAGACACAAAAGTCGGATAAATTATAATTAATTGTAATAATAATAATAATAAAAGTAAATTAGTAACCCCCCCGGCGGCTCGCTAGCACGCCTCTAGTGTTGAGAATCAACAATCTTTGACAGTGGTTTGTTAACACTTCTATAGAGAACAACTGGTGCAAGTTTGATCAAAGTAGTCGATTGCTCTCAGAAAGAACGTCAAATGGAACTCGAAAGAAAGAAAAATATTCTGCACAAATACCTGGAAATCCGGAGTGGTCCGGTTTCAAGCTGGCTAATGTGCTGAAGATGCCGAAAACAACAGTTTGTCGAGTGCTCAAAATCTGAAAACTCAAGGAAACCCTGAGTGTGGAAAGCAATCAGCAGACGTAAAAACTGGAACCGGGGATCGTCAGCTGTGCAGCAAGGAGTTGAGGTGCGTTTAAACCAACCCCGGTCTTTCGATCCAAGATGTGGCCAGAAGGTTCAACGCCAACTTTCAAACGGGGGTGGAACATCCTTGTCAGGGAAGGATACACGTCGTACAAAGCCAGTAAACATCCGAACCGGCACATGAAACCTAAATTCCGTGGCCAAAAAGCGTGCTAGTTTTTTGTACGACCGTGTTTTGACGAAACACATGGGCTGCACTTTGATCAATGACGATTTGAAGCAGCTGTTTGCACAAGAACAATTGCATCGTCACGACATCTATGTTCCAATGTTTGTAGCAGGTCAGTACCAACCATTCCTGTTGATCGAATATGGAACCCTTGGGGGATGTGCGTTTTTTCTTTTGGCGGGCGAGTGATGAGAAAAAAAGCACAACCACTCCTGAGGGGGGAAAGGTATTTTTGGGTGTAAAACCAATATTAATGGTATATATAATATATGGGGGGGGCAGGTGGGTGCAATTAATTTTTTAGGTTGGGGGGTCCTCCGTGGTCGGGGGGTAAAAGTGGGGTAAAAAAACTCTGGGGGGGGGGGGGGGGGGTGTTCCGGGGTGGGCTAAGAATTTTGGTTAAGGAAAATTTGTCGCTGGGGGAAGGTGTGTGCACAATCAAACTCATGCGAAAATGGTACTGGCCTCGAAGGTTCTCAATTAATAACTGTGGAAGTGCATTTAGAACACCAAGTTGAGAGCAAGCAATAAGCTAATTGTGAAAGCAATAAGCTAATTGTGAAAGCAATAAGCTTGAAATGCTAAAGAAGAAGAAGTTGGGTAGTAAAATTTGGCGGTGGGAAGGGGGGTGGGGGCGAAAATTGGAGACCGGTTTTTGGGGGGGGGTGGGTTGAAAATTTCCCATCGCAACTAGACGTAGGGCGGTGCTGGGAAGATTCAAGTTTGTATTTGCCGACAAGTTCGCGATGAAAGTCATGATTTGGCAAACGATTTGCTGTTGTGGCCTGAAACAGGACCATTCGTCATATCTTCGAAGATGACATTCCAAGTTAACATCGAAGAATGCCTGAAAAAGCGTGTATTGCCGTCCATCCACAAGCATAGGGACAAAGTCATCTTTTGGCACGATATGGCCAGCTGCCTAAAAGGTGGTACTGGAGTGGTATGCTGCCAACAAGATCGATTTTGTCCTCAAGCTAATGAATCCTCAGAATTGCCTGGAATTTCGACCAATCGAAAAATACTGAGCAATTTCAAAGCAGCGACTTCGACGAAGCGGTGGTGCAGTCAAGGACATTCAGCAAAAGCGGGCAAAATGAAAGAAATGCGAAAGCGATTCCACTGTGCGGGCGCTGATGGACTCCATCAAGAGGAAGGTTCAAGATTTCGTTCGATCTGGAGAACTGTAACCATTTAATGGATGAGGGAGCGACCCCGGCGCAGTGTTTAACATTCATACCTCTCACGCCATAGTCACGAGTTCGAAACTTACCCCCGGAAAAGTTACGAAAATATTTGAGTTACTACGACGGGAGATGAACCAGCCCAGGGCTGAAAATCTTGATAATCAAGGAACTAAAAAAATAACTTAAACCATTTCTTGCTGTAAATTTGAAGTTTGAATAAAAGTACTGTAAAGCAACCATGGACTTTTTAGACTTTTTGAATGACGAATTACAGGTCTTTTAGTGCGTACCAATTAACATTTAGTTACTTTTTTATTCACAATCAATCCATCCTTTTCCTTTTGACATTTGGGCTTGCTATACTGATCAGCAACCATCTGGAACGTGATTTGGGCAATGTACAGGGTGCGGCAGAAAATAATGCGAAAATTTTCAAACTTGAGTATTGGGTTAATTCGTGTAGCTAGTGACTAATTTCTGCCGAGAGTGTATTTGTTTATGTTTACCTTCAAGTCCTGCATCCAAACATTCTATTTGTTTTATTGCCAATTCGTCAAAATGTTCGTGAAAGAAGTGATCACCAGTTTGTTGCTCGCCCAAAAGAAGCCGAAAGAGATTGCCAAGGTGGTAGGATGCCATTTGGCAACAGTTTACCGCATAAAAACTCCCTGCAGGATGGTCCTAAGCAGCGGAATCCGGGAAGCGACTCGTTCCAAGAGATTGCTTTCCTTGTTGAAGAAGGAAAAAATGATAATCCTGTTCTCCGATGAAAAGCTTTTCAGCATCGATGCTGTGGCCAACAGCCGCACGGACTGGTTCATTTCACCACAGCAAATGGAGAACGTTCCGGAAAAAGTGAAATTCAAATTTCAAACCAAGCATCCGGCTGATGTCATGATGTTTGGCTTGGTGGCGTCCAACGGTTTGAAAATGCCGCCTGTTTTCATTGATGCTGGAGATAAAACCAATACCGAAGTAAAGGGTGTATTCGATAAAAATGGCACACACATATATACTCATCAAAATTAAACTGATTATCGGATTTTCTTGAAATTTTCAGGGAATGAAGAACTACTAATGAGTTTTGATTTACAACATTTGTTTTATTCAATTTCGTCTCCCATCCCGAATGCCCGCACCTTCCTTTTCACTCCACCCATCAAATTTTGTACAACCGATTTTCCCAGTGTTTTTGTTGTTTTTACCCAAATTTTCTTCAATTCTAGCTCTGTTTTTATAGTTTTGGGATGTTAGCGGAGTTCCGTTTTCATAATTGCCCAGAATTTTTCAATTGGACGAAGTTCCGGTGAATTTGGTGGGTTCATATCCTTTGGCACAAAATTGACTCCGTTGGCTCGGTACCACTCCAATACGTTTCGAGCGTAGTGGCAGGATGCTAGATCAGGCCAAAACAGAGTTGATACTTTGTGCTTCTTAATGAATGGCAAGAGACGCTTCTTAAGGCACTCTTCCGTGTAAATCGCACCGTTTATTGTTCCGGAAGTGATGAAGGGAGCACTTATTTCATGTGGCGCAAATCGCCTGCCAGATTAGAAACTTCTTTGCAAATTTCGATAGTTTCTTCTTTCGAACATCCTCCGGAACATCGAACTTCGACTTGGCAACGAAATATTCTTGCCCAGGAAGTTGACGGAAGTCGGCCTTGACGTATGTTTCGTCATCCATCACGATGCAACCGGATTTGGTGAGCAGCTTCGTGTAAAGTTTCCGGGCGCAGGTTTTCGCAGTGATGTTTTGTTTTTCATTCCGGTTTGGGGCTTTTAGCACTTTGTAAACATGTTACCAAGCACGCTTCATGGTTTTCTGCACAAAACCGACTGACACCTTAGACTTTTCAGCGACATATCGAATTGACATGTTTGGACGGTTCTTGAATTGTTGTACGACTTTCCTGGCCATTTTACTGTCCATTGGACCACTTTTACGACCACTCCCTTCCTTCCTTTGGACACTCAGACGCTCCTTGAAGTTTCTTATTACACGAGACACAGTTGTATTAGCAATTCCAAGCCTTTTAGCAATCCACCGGTGGGACGCCCCTGGATTTTGATTGTGACTGCACAAAATTTTCTCACGGACAATTTCTTGTTTCGACGACATGACTGGAACTACTGAATGTATAACTATGAAACTTGGCAGATGTAAATAATACACTATGGATAAGATCAACTCAAATTTCTAGGTTTTTTACTCATACGATTCAAAAGTTACAGAAGATTTTCTCATTAATAAAAATGGAGGACACATTGAATAAATTTGTGTAAAAGGACTTTATAAAGATAACTTTTTTCAAAAATTTTTTTTTTTTTTTGTTTTAGTTGGTAAAATGGGGTTTAAGAAAGAAAAAAAAAATTTTTTTTTTTTTTTTTCGCCCCCCCCCGTCGTCGGCGATAAAAAAAATAAATAAGCTCGGGGTATTATTTAAAATCCGCCCCCTGATGGTATTCTGTTTTTTTATTAAAAAAAAAACAATATTATTTTACAGTTCTGGTTGAAGGTTAGTATTTATAAATTAGTTCCATAGCCAAACTTCCAGCTGTGCTGAATCCCTAGAGTTAATTCAACCAGAATGGCCAAGTACCCCGCAGGGATATCGCACAGTTAGTAAAAAGTCTTCATTTTTTTTTAATTTTACTTTCCAATTTATGTTTGTAAAAAAGGCTCCGATAATTGGAGGGAAAATAAAAACTTGTGCTACAATATGACGGAATAAATTTGCATCTGTATAATGTATAATTTTCTTTTGACAGGGTGAAGCTCGTGGAAACAGTTCAACTCTCCATTTGACAGTCTTGAAAGATTTATTCATGAGCTAAAAAAAGTTTGACTCATTAACCAGGTCGAAGGACAAAATAAAAACCGGTTATTTCATGCTAGTTTTTTAATTTCTTTAACCCATCTCAATAGAAACCAACTTACCTACAGAATAACTCTTAAAACCAATATTCGTTCCTTGTAGAAAGGCAAAAAGAAAGCATTATAGCGACATGCTCGAAAAGATTTTCAATATTCATAATAAAATTTTATTGCTGTAAACATTAGGCAAACGAATAGCTCTATCGGTTATCGCATGGAATCTACTGTATGCTGATGTGGATGCTGTATGTAGCTGAAGTGATTGTGTCCGCTACTGCACAGCGATGATAATGATCCAACGGGATAAAAACGGAAAACAAATAGAAAGTTCAAAAGAGGAAACAATTTCAATGCTCCGTGATGAAAAAAAAAAGGGTACATGCTCTCGGAAAGAACAAGCACGCTGATGTTTATCCCATGGTAGCGTTTCTGTCAATTTAAGGACCATTAGCGTAACGATGAAACACCAAAGAGCAGTTTCGTGCTCTCCACAAGTAGGTACCCAGCCAGAAGGAGACACAAACTGTTCTTTTCCGCTTTTCACGAGACCGTGTCGAACAAGAAAGCGGAATCTTATCTGCAAAACTGTCAATGTGGAAGGTATGGAATGTGAAATGGCTTGGAGCATTAGAATCAGCTGGACATGGGCGACGGTGCTTTGTGATTGGAATCTAACGCGGGTTGTTGTATCGAGTTTGGGATATCGAGTGGTTCGTACTCAGGTAAAACATATCCAAAGGGTTCAAAGGGTTCAGTGCCCAGCCATTTGAAACTTATACAAATATTTATGTTTAAGAATACAACTGTAAGTCGAGCACGACTGAAGAAAGTGAACTTTGTGCTGATGGTAGTATTATCTACTCAACCCGTGGCATGCAAATAATCTCTACATATGGAAATTTTTTTTTTTGTGAGCTCACTAATAAATAATATATTTGCCCGAGTGATTCATTCTCGATGCAAATTATTGAGTTGTGGGAGTCACTCCTATCAATGATTTAATCATTCGTTATTGTATAGCATCATTCAATGAACCGTGAACAGAATCAATTTGGCATCAAGAAATGTTAAAAGTAAATTGGTCAACAAAAATCGACCGTTGCAGTTACGTCCTTATGATACAATGTGCAAGATTTTGTCGCAATAGCCGTTCCATTTAATTCGATCTTCCTGTCCACGAACTGGTACATCACATTCACCGCAGGACCTTGAGTGAGTCAATTCAAAGTTATGTACAACCATTCACAAACGACAAGCTAATATGAACATAGCAGGCTGCATAAAACATGCAAGCAGCCAAATGAGTTGCTAGAGAAAACAATAATGTCCCGAAGTTGATAATGGAGATTAAAAAATCTCTTCTCAAAGTGACTGAATAACTGATTTGATCTGTTTTTTTCTTGAAACCCTCATTGAGGTTTTAAGGATTGCAAATTACTTACATAAAACTAGGGGAATGCCTGTTCGGTTCAAAGGTTGGATTTTAATAACAAATCGTTTTCGGCTACACACAGGATGGAAGAAAAAAACGGTTTGTTTTTAAAATCCGACCTTTGAACCGAACGAAATAAGATAAAACATTAGTTTGCTTTCCGTCCACAGCTTCCTTCTACCTCGTTCTTTCGAATTTCTATCTGTTCTACTACGGTTTTCGGTACTACGTCGTATGTCGAATGCAGAACATTCTCGTTAGTGCTCGAACGGTAAGAATTCCGCTCGCTCGACTCGTCCATCCATCCTCATCGACCAGCCGGGTCAGCTTGTACAGTGGGCTCGACTTCTAGATCGCCATCTGCTGGCTCGCTGGACGCGCTTTGTTCTTGTATAACACCTTCAAATCGTCGATGAGCCTCTCCGACCGTGCCATCTTCATCAGGCACCGATCAACTTTCAAGTGCTGCGTTTGGCGCAGCTGCACTCGAATTGAGGCAGCTTTGTCAGCTTCCGTAATCTTAGCTTCCTGATCGTTGCTCACAGCGTTTTGATTGGCAGCCCTTTGCCTTTCGCTTGAAGTTCTACACGAAACGAAACACACAAGCCATCGTCCGAACCAACACCGTCTACTTTGAAAACCATAACCACCGGCACCGTCACAGCATGTAACAGCAAGGGTACCCGAATTCCCTATGTTGTAATCGCCGGTGGTAGATGATGACGGTTGTATAGGAACTGCGGTCGGAGCACCAGGGATTTTTGGGGGGAATTTCGGTTTTTTTTCCCCCTTGGGCGGAAAATCCCCATGTTTTATTTTCTTGGGTGCCCGGTGTGGTCTGCTCTCTTTGTGGGGCGGGGGTCTCTGTGGGGGGGGGAACCAACAACTGGTTGGGGCGACGCTGGGCGGAAATCATGAGAACCAACTCGGGGTGTATCTATTATAGTCCTTTTTGTCGGGGGGTGTGGGGGTTGGGTGCGCGTATTGTGGTGAGTGGGGCGGCGGGTGCCGGCGGCTGGTGCTTGGGATAAAGGGTGTCCACGATGAAATTGCCACACTATGAAATTGCTCTAACTTTTTAACCGTTGGGTAGAATTTAATGAAAATTTGGGTGGATTTAGTGCATTATTTACACCATGCAAGTTTTAAAGTCCTGTGATTAAAACTCGCGGAAATGGAGTCGAAAGAACAGCTCGTGCGTGATAAAATCTTGCGCAATCATCACGAGAACAAGGATCTCTCGCATCGTTACATCGCTAAAACGTTGGGAATCGCGAATTCCACGGTGTTGCGAGTGATTAAGCGGTTCGAGGAACGGTTGACCACCGATCGGAAGCCCAGAAGTGAAGGAAAAAGGATTCCGTACAACACCAAAAATCACAACCACGTAGTTGGGGCCTTCAACCGAAATCCGAACGCCTCCGTTCGGGATGTGGCTAAGAAGCTGCACCTAAGCCGAAGTTTTGTCCAGAAGGCCAAAACTAAGGCTGGGCTTCGAACGTTCAAGGTACAAAAGGCCCCTAATCGCGACGAAAATCAGAACAAGTCAGCCAAAACCCGTGCCAGGAAGTTGTACCTCAACATGCTGACGAAAGTTGAATGCTCCATCATGGACGACGAAACATATGTGAAGGCCGACTTCAAACAGATACCCGGCAACCTGTTTTTCACGGCCTAGGATAAGTTCAGCGTTCCGGAGCATGTCCGCACTCAGAAGATGTCCAAATTTGCGAAAAAATTCCTGGTTTGGCAAGCCATCTGCACGTGCGGGAAGCGGAGTGCACCTTTCGTGACCCAGGACACGATGAACGGACAGGTGTACATAAAAGAGTGCCTCCAGAAGCGGCTGCTTCCTCTCCTGAAGGCCCACAACGTCCCAACAATCTTCTGGCCGGATTTGACCTCATGCCACTACTCCAAGGACGTGCTGAAGTGGTATGCGGACAATAAGGTCAATTTCGTGCCGAAAATGTTCAACCCTCCCAACACTCCGGAGCTCCGCCCCATCGAGAAGTACTGGGCGATTATGAAGCAGCACCTTCTTAAACGACCTAAGGTAGTGAAGACAGTCGAGGAACTGAAGAAAACGGTTGATTCACAGGTTGTGCAGAATCTTATGGCCGGGGTTAAGGCCAAGGTGCGGGCATTTGCAATAGGACTGTAAATAAAATACGAGTAAAATGGTAGAATGAAGTTTAATAGTTATTTCTCAATCCCTGAAAATTTGATGGCAATCGGATGAAAGCTCGAATTTTGCGAATCATTTTTGTGTGTGGCAATTTCATCGTGGACACCCTTTACAACTGCTTTAGTGGTGCTGCCTTCGCCCAAATCATCACCAACGTACATCTCTCCCCGCACAATGGCTCGGAAATATGACACACATCCGACTCACCAGCGTTCGCGAATATATGCAGCTGTACTTTACGGATTTCATCGGATCGTGCAGTGCCAAGTGAGTGGCGGGGAAATTGGATGGCCGGGCGTTTGCCAACTATTTCAACACCCCCCTTCCTTTTCCCAACGGCCCGCCTTTTTATCTTTCTTCCAGTGACACCCTGTTCTCCACAGATCTTGTATCAGTATTTTCTCTATGGGGGTTTTGGGGGTGGGGAAACCTGTTGTACATTTTTCTCTTGGGAGGACTTGGGAATTTTGAATTGGTGGGGGTTGCGCAAAGGAGACGTCTCCGATCATATCCCATACGATGCCCGACACTTGTACTTTGCAGCTTTTCCCTGGTTAAATTGCACTTATGAAGCATTGCTTTGCTCTTCAAGCTCCCCCAGGAACGCGTTAGAGTTCGATGCCCAGTTTCTGATTTGGAAGCCACCACACGAATGAATGCATCCCACTTTGCTGGCCCTCCGGATTGCTTCTACGACGGGGTCAGTATTATCGTTGTCGTCGTCAACGTTGTGAACCTTAAAGATCGCTGTGTACTGTGTACTAATACTCGACTGTCGAGTATTAGTACACGATACTGAAGAAGTCTGCACATTGTAAACGAAATACGCGTATCTGTCATCAAACGTGTATCAACGAATAGAGGTAGTTGGAATTAAATGGAAATTACTAATCGTTCTTCTCATTTTCTAGTTATAGGTATTCCACTAAAAAGCTCACATTTATAAAGTCTAATTTTTTGTCGACGTACCACGAACGTGTAAAAAAAATATCCTAAAGTACTGTGCGGAGGTTGTATCTGGCCGTTCATCAAAGATCAAGAGGTAATCCAAATATGTTCTACTTATTATTAAACTCCTTATTAACAACTGCACCTTTTTGAATAGGTCGGAAAAAATCCTCCTTTAAAAGTCCAAAACTACAGTAAGGATGTTTTCCCCTCTCTTCTCTTCTGACCCCCCCGAGGATATTTATGACCCGGAACTCTTAGCGGTAAGGGACCCGATGTGCCGTTTTGCTTGGTTTTTTCCTTGGGGGCGGCTTGTTCCCACAACCGGGTATTGGTTTTTCCTTTTTTGGAAGTCCTCGTCCTCCGCGTCTTTGTGTTCTTTGTCACCGTTCTGTTACAATAAACGAAATGCGATGTTTTTTTTTATGTGCCCCATGTGATCGAGCATTCAAGTAAACATACCAAACAGTAGCGGTGAAACTCACTGGGCAGACATCATGGCCATGCTTAACGGTCGAGGGCTGCAAAAGGCGCGCAAAACCATGGAAAAATGGTGACACGAAGTCACGGGTGATGAGCTGAAAGGTTCTTGGATGCTCGGTGAACAGGGATCGTTCACTTAGTTACAGGCGAGCGTGTAGACCAGAAGTGTTCAGTTTTACGGGATAATACGTCTGAAGCTACGCCGATTTAGGAACTTTTCTGTCCGTTTATTGAAAACACTTTTTGGTTGGCGAGTCAAGTGCACGCTACGGTGGAGGAGGCTTTTCAGTCACCAACACCTAATAGCAAAGGATCCACATTCCTCTGGCTTCGGGCCATAAGTGTAAATATCAAGGAGAGAGTCCCTCTCCGGTTCGACAGAAGACGGCCTTGCCGTCGTCGACCGGCTACGTCAGGGGGAAACGCCTGTGCATCGGAACCGGCTCCGCAACCGCTATCCCAGCCCGTCACCAAATCACCGTCTCGGTCGAAGTGAGCGAACGAACCGCCATCGCACTACAGCCTACGAACGGTAGACGCGCCAGTCTGACCGCCATCGCGCTGTAACCAACGATACACCAGCCGGTAGTTCCACCACCATCTTGCCGAAGGTTGGCATTTGTTCATCCACCATCGCCGGAATCTTTCTGGCACCTTATCACGAGCGCTCGCGAGACTGTAGTCGTCGTAGTCGCCGTCGTCTTCGTAGTTTTGAAGGTACGTCCTATATCCAACCACACGAAAAACAGCAGATAGAATACAATGTATGAGTTTATCCGTTCTGTGTAGTTAATTTATTTGAAAGCTTGAGTGCCCTTTAGTCCACGAAGCCCCTCCAGTTTGACCAGTAGTGCGCCGACCCTGTGACCCAGTTCCAAGAGTCTCGTGCTGCTGAGTTGTTGTCGGGTGAAACATTAGTTTCAACTTCGACATTTGAGCTTCCAGCATACTCTGCGCGTGCTCTAACTGTTGCTCCTCCATCTCGCGCTGAACCTGGAGCTCAAGTTCCTCCTTCTTCGTTTCTTCCTTCGCTTGTTCTTCCTCCCCGCTTTCTGCCCAGCGAATAGCTTATTCCGCGCTTCAATCCGCTTTGCATCTTCTTCTCCTTTGTGAGTTGTTCCTCTTGCAGCTGCTAATCAATTGGATCTGCATCGGAACCAACTCCCTTGTCACACCCTTCATCGTTTTTTTGGCCGGAATTCTTGCCATCTCGCGTCTTACTTCTCGGGGTCTTTCAGCTGCTGAGTACTACCGGATACACACCCTTCACAGTGCCAATTAACCTTTGACACCTCCTGATCTACTCCAGCACAGAAATAGCCCACTGCGCACACTTTACACATTGAATTCAATCCGGCCAAAATAGCTTCCGTGAGACTGCATAAAGGCAGCACGCGGTTCTTTAGGCACTCGTTTCGGTAGATTTGTCATGGTATCCGTCGTGATGTATGGCTGGCTCATCTCTCCACACCCGCTGATGACCTGACAAATCAAGAAACTTCGGGCGATTTCGTCCACCTTCTTTTTTCTTACCTCCTCCAGGAACGGCCAACCATGATGTGACAACGTAAAACTCCTTCCCCGGCAATTGTTTTGTATCCGCCTTGATGAAAGTCTCGTCGTCCATAACGACGCACACCGGTTTCGTCAATCACTATCGGTACAGCTTCCTGGCACGGGTTTTAGCTACCGTGTTTTGTTTGTCGTTCCGGTTTGGTGCCTTCCTGACCTTGTAAACGTGGAGGCCGGCACGTTTCATCGTTTTTTTTTCGACAAACCAGATTGAAACCTCCGCTTTCTTTGCCAAATCGCGGATCGAGAGGTTAAGTTGTCACTTGAACAGTTGTGATGAAATTTTACCATAGAGTGTTTACATGTGCAAAATTTCGCTACAAATTATCAAGTGGTTAGCGAGATGACTTACAAGCAAGAAGTGCTTCTACAAAAAAATATGGGAGCGGGTGTAAACAATACAGGACAGTCCCACAGGTGGATCGTGAAACAGTTGGGAATCAACAATTCGACCGTGTCACGTGTGGCAAAATAGTTCACGGAGACCCTGCTGACCCAGCGGCGAGCTGGGCAGCGGAAGGAAAGTGAAGACGACCGACCCGGTGAACGCAAGGAAGGTGCAATCCGAACCATTCGAATCGAGACGTGGCCAAGAAGGTCTTTTTTTCCGCCTGGTTCCAGCAGACAAAGAAGCGGGCCGGACGTCATGTCAAGGCAACGAAGGCGCCTAACCGAACCGAGAAACAGAATACGGTGACCAACTCCCGCGCCAGGAAGCTGTATCGCAAGTGGTTGGTGCAACTGAAATGCATCATAACGGACGATGAGACGTACATTAAAGCGGACACCAAGCAGATCCCCGGCCTGGAGTTTTTCAACGGCAAGTCTCGCCTGGATGTTCCGGAGAAGTTCCTGAAGAAGAAGGTCGATAAATTTGCCGAGAAGTACTAGGTGTGGCAGGCGATCTGTTAGTGTGGAAAATTCAGCAAGCCTTACAAAATGACCGGCACCATCAACGGCCAAATACAGGGGGCGGCAGAAAATAATGCGAAAATGTTCAAACTTGAGTATTTGGTTAATTCGTGTAGCTAGTGACTAATTTCTGTCGAAAGTGTATTTGTTTATGTTTACTTTCAAGAGCTGCATCCAAACATTCTATTTGTTTTATTGCAAATTCGTCAAAATGTTCGCGAAAGAAGTGATCACCAGTTTGTTGCTCGCCCAGAAGAAACCGAAAGAGATTGCCAAGGCAACAGTTTACCGCATAAAAAAGTCCCTGCAGGATGGTCCTAAGCAGCGGAAGCCGGGAAGCGGACGTCCGCGCTTTGCACGCACGCCGAACGTGATCAAATCGGTCCGTGCAAAAATTGCTCGCAACCCGGTGCGTTCCATAAGAAAACTTGCAAAGGAAGCCAATATTTCGGAGAAATCCATGCGGAGAATCATCAAAGAAGACCTGCATGCATCTTCCAGAGCCAGAGTGAAAAGCCACTTGATTACGGACCGGGTCAAGGAACTACGTGTGACTCGTTCCAAGAGATTGCTTTCCTTGTTGAAGAAGGAAAAAATGATGATCCTGTTCTCCGACGAAAAGCTTTTCAGCATCGATGCTGTGGCCAGCAGCCGCACGGACTGGTTCATTTCACCGCAGAAAATGGAGAACGCTCCGAAAAAAGTGAAATTCAAATTTCAAGCCAAACATCCGGCTGGTGTTATGATGTTTGGCTTGGGGGCGTCCAACGGTTTGAACATGCCGCCTATTTTCATTGATGCTGGAGTTAAAATCAATACCGAAGTGTATATCGGTATTTTAAAGGACCAAGTGCTTCCCTGGGTGAAGACCAACTTCTTCGAGGACCAAAACGTTGTCCTACAGCAGGATGGCGCGCCGTGTCACACGTCCAATCAAACCCAATAATGATTGAACGATAACATCAAGTTTTGGCCGAAGGATTTGTGTCCCCCTAGCAGTCCAGATCTTAATCCGTTGGATTATTCGATTTTGGAATATGTTGAAGCACGAGCCTGCAAAACATCACACCCTAGTGTGAAAACCCTGAAGTCAACCATAACACGCACATGGCAGTCAATGTCGGAGGACTACGTCCGAAAGGCATGCTCTGGCTTCTGGCGTCGGCTCGAGGATGTTATTCATAAAAATTGAGGACACATTGAATAAATTTTTTTAAAAGGACTTTCTAAAGATAACTGATATTATTGCTTGAATATTTGTCGAAAATGGGATTTGAAAAAAATAGAACAAATTTTCGCATTATTTTCTGCCGCACCCTGTATATAAAGAAGAATGCCTCCAGAACCACCTGCTGCACTTCCTCCGGTCCTACGAAGGTAAAACTCTGTTTGGGCCGAGCACAAACGTCAACCAAACTTCAACCGGCCTCAGCTGCCTATCATGCCGAAATATCAGTGTAGCAGGGTTTTAAGCCGAGGCTGGGCTTCTTTTTCGAACCACCCTGTGGGCCATTTTTTTTTTTTTGGGAGGGAAGGAATGTTTTTTTTGTTGGGGGGGGTGGGAAAAAAAAAATATATTTTTGGAATCAATAAAAAAAAACGGGAATTTAGGTGGCAACTTCTCTCCATCCTCGGTTGTGTCCCACGATTTTCAAGTCTTGGTTTACTTAATCTACCTACCTAGCTCGCTGTACTCCACGTTTTCTTATACCAGCCGGATTTGACGCAAACACCAAATTTTTAGGGTATTGCCTATAGGCATGAAATATTCAATATTTCGATGAAAATCTAATTCAAAATATCGAATATTTACACAAAATTGAAACGAAATCTCGGTTAACCTCATTTCTGCTTGTTTTGAATTTTAATCGATATATCTGTTTGCTCATGCCGAAATTTCCAGTTAACTATATGAGTTTTCAGTTTGACCTAAACCGAGATTATCGGTTAACATAAAAAAAGCCAAGATCGGCTGTGCGGATCTCGGTTTCAGAAAGCCAAGACTCGGCATATAATTCTAAGTGTGTGGTACGAAGCCAACAATGTTGTTTTTGTGCCGAAGGAGCCAAATCCGCCAAACTCGCTAGAGTTTCACCAAAAATTCTGGGCCATTATGAAGGACTCTGGAAAACAGGAAAGTCTTCAAAAAATCGCAAGGATTTGAAGAAAGAGTGGATGAAAGTTTGTAAGAAAGATGACGCAAGTATTGCACAGGATTTGATACATAGGTAGCGTTAAGTCCAAGGTGCGGGTATTTAACCTAGAAGAAGAGATTGAATAAACAAACGATGCAAAAACATAGCTAATATGTGTTTATTTATTCCCTAAGAGTTTCTACAATATCCGACTTAAAATGAATTTTTGATGATCATTTTTGTCTGTTGCTTTTTTTTTTGAGTACAATCTTTAGCAAAGAGTCACCATTGCTGCTTGTCATTTTGTCTGGTTATAACCAATGAAGACAGATTGAAGTTAAAAGCTAAAGCTTGAAGGAACTGAAAAGTCAAATTAGAAGAATCGAAAGCCAAGATGCCTAGCAGGAAGCTTGTACCAATTTAGTAGATGCATTTTCTTTATGACTCATTTTAGTCAAAATCAAGGTGCTGCAAGCAGTATTGATGGTTGTGTGTTACTTGGGATCAGTGAGACACTGAAGGAAATGGAAAAGCAAAGAGTCGAAGAAAACATGAGTAGACAAGTAGGTAAACTATCTAAGTCAGTCATCCAGCGCTGAACGAGCTCTTTGTGTGTATGTGTCGCCATCTTGGTCACCTACTAGAGCCACGACATCGCCATAACTGGGACAGCTCAGGACAAACTGCTGTACTATTGATCCGGTAATAAAGTGAAGGCGGTGTAGAAGAGGAACATTTTCTGCCTGCCGACTTTTTTTAACAATAAATCGAAAGAGACTATTCATTCCAAATGTAAAAAATGGCTTCTTACGTACTTCTCCGTATTGGATAGTAAAACCTTTCCTCTTGAAAATTATTGTGGTCGAATCACGAGGCGAGTTTTCACTGTCAGAATTTTATGGAGTATGCCAATCTTCATGATAAAAAAATATATATATATATATTGCATCCTATAAGGTACACGATAAACGAGTAAATTATTAAATGCATTAGTATAAGTAAACCAAAGAAAAATAATAAATGGAAACATAAATCGTATCCTCGATAATTGTATGGACAGCATACGCATATTATTGCAGCAAAAGACAAGAAACTAAAGAAATTAAGTTTCAAAAATGATTTTGGTAATAAAAATTTGCATTTTAGATATTTTGCATGAAACACAAAATTGTTCCATAACTGTAGGTGGACTGCAAATGTTTCAGGAAAGAACCTCTTCCGCTCGTCCGTAACGATAACTCAATTAAGCAATGAAATTCATAAACTCGTTAATTTATTTATGATGACCACCAGATAGAGCACAGTACGACGAAAAGCACTTTCTGTCACGAACGAAATAAATGCGCCACCATTGAGGCAGCAAAACCAGCAGACTCGTGTTTTCCCTCAACCGAAGCAAAAATCATACTAAATTATTCATCAACTAGCATCATCACCATAATCCACGACACTTGTTCGTTGTCGACAACGACGACGACACCGACAGCAGCATGATGACACCAGTTGCAAATCCGACCAATAATTACAGCCAACCACTAACCAACCCTTCGGCTTGTTCAAATACCTAAACTGCGGAAAATAACTTTGCTCCAAGGAGATTTTCAACGAGTCTTTAAAAACACCGCCCCTGGCACAGTAAAAGCACTTAATTCTCCTTTTACACCATCAGGCACACCACGCAAAAGTGATTCGTCGATGGCCGGCGGGGATAAAGTGGGAAAGAATAGGAAAATGAACGAAAAATAATTGGCTAAACGATTTCCAATTTCCTGCCGGGAAGGTGATTGGCAAAAATCAAGAAACCGGAAGTCAGCCGATCGTGATTCGTTTTGTAAGAGATTCTTCGGCTGAACGGTAAATGGTGGAACAGCAGGTGAATTTAATGTGGCAAGCAAGAGTTAAACATTCTTTCATTGTAAATATGATGAATGACCGCTGTTGATCCATATATTTCGAAAAGCTTTGAAATCATGACCATGAGGGTGGTTCACAGTATAGCTTCAGCTCCACTCCAATCGATCGGATTTAAAGCCAGGTCCTGACTCTTCCTAAAAAAAATTGAGCTACGTTGATTGTGAATTCGAACTGCACTGGCTTTTGAAGTTTCTATGCGAATTCCATATACTTTTCGTTCTTATCCTTAACTTCGGTCTAATAGCATACAAAATTGTTGACTAGCTGTGCTTACGGGAAATTAATCCAGCTTCAATTTTTCTGAAGACAACCTTTCGATTGCACATCGGCAATATTAAAGTCTGTATCTGTAATAATATGGATACCCTAAATCTGAAATAAAACACTCATGAAGCATTTCGTTTTGGGATATGGTTTACAAATTTATACTACCAAAACATCGTTATTCTGCATTGATATAATAATCTCGAACATTGCGCTTCACTGTAGCCAAAAGGGTTTGTACAGATTCCTTAGTGACCTTGCTGGCAGCTCCGGTCCAGATTTGTTGAAAAGTTGAGGATCATATAATCGGAAGTTATTGCCGTAGAAATTAATAATCAATCAACTTAACGTTTAATCGATAATTGGTCTTCGACGCTAAGTTTTTTATGCAAAAATATATCGTAAACACAAATCGCATGAATTTCCTTGTTTTCGTCAAATTTTCGTCCACAGTAGTTCCTAGAGAAATATCTAATGGTCAGGGCAGTTTGTGTTCGTAAACAATTGAGCTTAAATTTTGGAAGAAGAGTCAAGGGCTGATTTAAAATCAATTGAATGGGATGGAGCAGAATCGATTCTTTGAATTACCCTAATGACCATGCTTAAGGCCGTTATATGCGATTTCTAGTTCAGGTGAAAGATTAGGTGTTCAGTTTTGGTAAACCGTGCTGGATTTCAAACTTGACTTAACATGACATATTGTGTGGATTTATGTGGAATCTAGCAATTTTTATACCTACGCTATGCATATAATGGAGAAATGCTCCGCACAAAAACCCTTCCAGCATCCAAAGTTGTTCTATATGATACTTCCTCCCTCTTATCCTAACATCATTGCCATCAAATCTCTTGCAATTGCGTTTAGTGGATTCACTCAAGTGGTTAAAATCCTTACTGAATCATTCAAGATCGCTCGATGTAACCCTATCGTCGTCATCATCGTATTTTTTTTTGCACATCAGCCGGATCCGCTGCTTCAAGTTGGCAGAAACGTCATCGAAAACTAGTGGCAATAGAGTGATAGAAGTTTATCCTCGCGAAAAATCCCTCTTGCTCATTTTTTTTTACACAATATGGTCCAATCAGAGTCCATTTCGAAATTTCGTGCTTCGGTGGAACGTGAAAGCGCTAGGGGTGCTTCATTTTAAAAGTTTATAGATTCTTAGGGGCCAAACATTTAGGAGATGGACGATGGACGTAAGTTAAAATTTCTCTAGTTTTTATTGTGCTGTAGTTGTTGATGATGCATGCTCCACCTAAGGCTGTTTAGAAAGCTATTTTGTTAATTTAGAAAGCTGTTTAAAAGTTCCAATCGAGTCTGCTTCGAGTTAAATTAAATAATGTTATGCGAACTTATTAATAGCCTTCTATTGGAATTTCTGCTTTTTTGGGTCCTTACTGTTGGTTTAAATCGGTCCAAAAATGCTCTAAAGCGTTATTTGAAATATCCTTGTTTATTTTGAATGAGAAACTTTAATATCACTTTGTGAGGGGCTTCTGCAGCATCCTTATTATTAGTTTAAATCAGTCTGACTCGACTTTCAGGCGTTATTAAACATTACTTTGTTTTCTCAATGAAAACTCACCATTCGACTTGTGAGTGGTTCCAACAGCATCCTTACTCGTGGTGTAAATTGGTGTTAATCTTAAATCGGTTCTAATATAGCAGTTCCATAATAAAAAGTGGTTCTAAGTCTCCGAATTCCGTAAAAAGTTCTTGAATTGTTCTTCGTTGAAAACTATTAGACACGTATTTCTTTCTTCTCAATTAGGGTCACTCAGTGCTAGGGGGGTTAAAAATTCAATTTTGCTTTAAACATTTTGGAAAAATGACATATAAAAAGATTAATATCCCTTGAATCTCTCGATTAATTTCATTGATTAACCACGCAAATTTTTGCTTCGATTTAAATTTACAGCTTTGTAGTTTTATAGTTAAAGTAAAATTTAATTTAGTTTATAGTTTATAGCTAGATTTCATTTTAGCTATCATTGCTTTAGGCCAGTGGATAAAAATTATATTATTCTTAAACGGTTTTCGGTGTCAAATGAAGAGCATTGCATAAAGCTGCAAAATCAATTCTTAGCCTTTATATATCTACTATAAAATCAACCCAACAAGAGAAAATAATCGAGTTGGATTTAAAATCAATAGTTCACTCTGTTTCAAACAGTAAAATAGTATTTGAAAACTATGTTCACACTTAGAAAATTTTACAGTATTCGGTAATTTTTTACCGAACTTTCAACAGCTAAACGTTCGGTAATCCGATTTACCGGATTTCGGTGAAATTTTACAGTATTCCGGTAAAAACATTACCGGAACTTGTCAAATTTTACCGAAATCCGTTAATTGGATTACCGAACGTTCAGCTGTTGAAAGTTCGGTAAAAAATTACCGAATACTGTAAAATTTTCTAAGTGTGTATCCTTGAGCCCAACAGGAACCACCAAATTTGATGATTTAGTTTAACATAATACTCATGGAGATGCATGGTAGCCTAGTTGGTTGAAAACGCATTACAGCTTTGAAGGAAAATATAAGACTTGGTAAATTTGAAAAATCATAACTCAGAACCGACTAAATCAACAGTACTGATTTTCGTATATCTATCTATATATATATAAATGGATTTCTGTTTGACTGTCTGTCTGTCTGAACCTCATAGGCTCGAAAACTATTGAACCGATCAGCGTGAAATTTTGTATGGATTTTTTGTGGCCGGAGAAGGTTTTAAGGATGGTTTTAGACCCCTCCCATCTCTAGAAAGGGGGCTCCCATACAAATGAAGCACAAATTTCAGCATAACTCGAGAACTGATCAAGCAAAAGAACCCAAATTTAGCATGCGGAAGTTTTTGGAGGCAAGAAATGTATCTATGGTAGTTTGAGACCCCTCCCCTCTCTAGAAAGGGAGGTTCCCATACAAATGAAACAGAAATTTCAGCATATCTCAAGAACTAATCAAGCAAATGGGACCAAATTTTACATGTGGAGTTTTCTGGAAGCATAAAATCTTTCTATGGTGGTTTGAGGCCCCTCCTCTCTTTAGACGGGGGAGGGGGGGGGTGCTCTCTTACAAATGAAACTGAAATTTCTGCACTCGAGACCTAATAAAGCAAATGGAGCCAAATTTGGCATGTGGGGACTTTGGAGGCAATATATGTTTATAGGGTAGGAGACCACTCTTCTCTCTGCAAATGGGGGGGGGGGGAGGGGCTTCCATACAAATGAAATACAAGTTTCTGCATAACTTGAGAACTAATCAAGTTAATGGAATCAAGTCTGGCAAGTAGACGTATTTGAATGCAAAAAAAGTTTCTATGGTGGTTTGGGGCCCCTCCGCCTTCTGTAAGAGGGGGGATCCCATACAAATGAAACACATGTTTCTGAATAACTCGAGAATTTATCAAGTTAGTCGAACCTTATTTGACATTTGCAGGTTTTTGAAGGCAAGAAATGTTTCTATTGTGATTTGAAATCCCTCCGCCCACTGATAGAGTGTTTCATACAAATGAAACACGAATTTCTTCATAACTTGAGAACGAAACAAGCAAATCGAATCAAATTTGGCATGTGGTGGTTTTGAAGGCAAGAATGTTTCTATGAGGGTTCCCTTGTTGAAGGGGGGGGGGGGGGGGGGGGGTCGTAGGTTCAAACAACTGAAACTCAAATTTTTATTATAATATAAGAGCCCAGTGTGATGGTTCGAGAACTAATCAAGCAAATGGAACCAAATTTGGCATGGGGAGGGAGGGGGGTTGAAGGCAATGATTGAATGGTGGTTTGAGAAACCACCCCCCTCTGGAAGGGAGGGCTCCCATACAAATGAAACATAAATTTCTACCAAAAATGAAATTTATCCAGGTTACTTAAACACAAAACGTGTATTTCTCGGGTAAGAAGCATGTTTTGATAGAAGTTTGAACCCTTGCTTATACAAGAAAAAAAAACTCATTTCGAAAAAAAATCATAAACGTGCCAGTTATATTCAATCTTCTTTCATTTAGTTGCAAGCGTAGCAGCGCACGCACCGGGTTCAGCTAGTGTTCTATGAAAAGCCAAATGCTTGGAAAAAATATCAGCTTCAGCGTTCATTGTCTTCAAATTTTCTTAACAAAGAAAAATAAATGACCTTGATATTTTCATACAGAAACCGATTTTAAAACAATCGTTTTTGTTTTTTTTATAATCAACGAAAAACGAGATTAATTTTTTTTAGAAAATGTAATTTTTCAAAACCGATGAAATTTTTTGAATTTTTGATCTCCCATAACACTGGCAGGGTGACCCTAAATAAGAAATAATGAAATACGTATCCAATGCTTGATTCATTTAGTATTTGGCCGCTTATTTTGAATTACTGCGGCACCTCTAGTAGCCGTATCGAAGTGATCCGGATGGTTTGTTTACTTAGTGGTGAAAGTCTCATTAGTATCGATACTAATGTTCAAAAGTTATCAAAGATGGAACGCAAGAGACGGAAACAAATTTTGAGCACACACGTTGCGAAGCTGACGTGATCAGGAGCCATGATAGTGCCGAAGTATTATTAATTCCCAAATTGACTGTTAATACCAAGCTGAAACGTTACCGCGATACACTACCACCGGTTGCCAAACGTCACGCAAGAATGCTGTACGAGCAAGTTCTGACGAAATACAACGGATGTATTTTGATGAACGACGAAACACATGTTAAAACGGACTCTGGACAACTCCCGGGTCACAAAATTTACCTTGCGAAACCCAAGATGATGCCGCAGGAAGATTCAAATTTATCTTTGCAGGCAAGTTTATGATACGGCGAGGCCTCTGCAGTTGTGGAAAGAATTTTTTATTTTATTTTATTTTATTTAATCATCTTAGCTCATTGGAATCATTGTCTACATGACACAAACTTAAAACTAAAAAAAACTACAAGGTACAGCCCAATGGGGTTGTGCGCAAAGGTGACGTAAGACTACGCAACAATCTAATTCCCATACACGTCAGGGCCATCCGCTAATTGATTTAAGTCAGTCCTGAAAAGGTCCAAGACAATTCTATTGTACACTCTCTAGAAAGCATTTGGTGGCTCTTAAGGTTGAAGAAGTCGT
Source organism: Aedes koreicus (assembly GCA_024533555.2). Lineage (NCBI taxonomy): Eukaryota > Metazoa > Arthropoda > Insecta > Diptera > Culicidae > Aedes > Aedes koreicus. The sequence goes on from JAHHFK020005996.1 coordinate 43,018, forward strand.
AATTAATTTAAGCAATGATGATGATTGTCTGCTTCTTTTTCTTCTTCTTCCTGTCAAAATTCCTTTTTAGCCATTTCCGGTTATATATCATGACTTATATTTTTCTGAGCACGTTCACTGAGTAGAATTGTTTTTTTCTCACTTTTTAAAACACATTTTAGCAAACAATACATTATGAATTCACTTTAATCTGGTAGTTTTTAAAAACCTGGTTCGCTAACACAATACACCAACACAAACTCGCCATTTGCTTCTCAAACTAACACTATTACAAGGACCCATCACTTAATTTTTCCATAAATCATTTTGGTTGCTTTCCACATTTTCACAGCTTTTAAAGTGATTCACAGCTCTCGTGCTGGACTTTTCTTCCTAAGAAAATTCACTTTTTGTTCCTTCAAGCACTTTTAAATGAGAAAACTGCTTCCGAAATTTCCAAACGAGAAACAAGCCAGGCCACTGTATTGTCAATGTAGCAGAACAGCGCAACTCGTAAAATCACTCGCGCCCCAAGTAAAAATTCACAATCCATTTGAGCGCATTGCAACTTCGAGATTCTCAACAATATTAGCCACACTTGCGACAGCACACACACTACGCTTCAAGCGAACCAAATAATCATCGATCATCGACAGTTGCCAGATTTATATCTTGATATTTTTAACTGATGGGTTTTGGCATGTCCAAAAACTGAGATACATCTGCAAAAAAAACATGTTGTTTCCGATGTTTTTCGATGTCTTATGATATATTTATTAAGTTGGAAGCAAAATATTCGCTAATTTGCTATGTAACATAATCTACTATAAGCAACAATTTTGAAAAAGAAATAATATTCTTTCCTGAGTTGGCAACTATGCTCGTCAGCTGATATTTTCGCTCCGCCCAGTTTCCTCCTATCAATTTGTAAACAATCTTTGCACAGACCGAGCGTAACTTTGTCAATAATTGAAATTAATTCCGGTGAGTAGTAATGTCGCATAAAAGGAAAGCACAACGGGCGGCGTTAATTCACCGTTATGGATCTGTTGGTTCATTGGTTGTTCAACACGCTTTGCTATTTACTCCGGACGCGGCGTTTAAAGCAATGCCATGTTCAGCCGGGGCGCGGTAATGGAAATTTCAAACAGCACAAGAGAAAACATCATCCATACGAACTCTTCTGTTGGCAAACTAATTTGATCGTCCTGAAAAGGACGGATTTAGTTGACGGGGGAGAAACAGTTCGCGATTGAGCTTGGGCAATCTCTCTTGGTTCATCTCACGGGATAATCTTGACTCGTTGTCACGGGCGGCTTTTTCCCGCCAACTTGTAGGCTTCAGCAGCCATTTTTCTCGCAGCAAGGTTGACGGGAACATCGGCAACAACAGCCAACTGCACCAACGCCTCTCTGGGCAGCGACTGCTCGCCGCCGCCTACTGCGATCCTACAGCCACTGCACAGCTTAACGACTATCGTAAGACTGAATCAAAATGTTCTGCTAAAAGCTATTTGGTAAAAGCATCGGATGCTAGTGCACGAAAGAAGGCGGTACCAACGAAGGCAATGTGTTACAAATAGCATCAAAGGTGACGAACTTCAATTATTGCGCCACAATAATTAGTTTTAATTATTACACGCAAGAAGGATGATTTTCTTAACCGAACCTTTCCTAATTTGCTTGCCACCGCCAGCAACTAATCTGCTATGCATAGCTAGGAACTACAACGAACTAAACCACATGGTCGGTCTGAAGTGACGCAGTTCGACTCCAATTCCGTACGTTGGTTGTTCAACGTTCTTTGTCATTTACTACGAGACCCGACGTTTAATCAATGCTATGTTCAGCCGGCGCGTGGTAATTGAAATTAATTTCAAACAGCACAAGAGAAAATTTCAACCAAATAAATTCTTTAGTTGGCAAACTAATTTGGTCGTCCTGAAAAGGACGAATTTAGTTGACGGGGGAGGAACAGTTCGCGATTGAACTTGAACTTTCTTTCTTGGTTCATCTCCTCTTCATTGCGGGTGGCCATCTGCAGGTGACGTGGGATGATTGATTCTTGTCTCGTTGTCACGGGCGGCTTTTTCCCGCCAACTAGTAGGCTTCAGCAGCCATGTTTCTCGCAGCGAAGTTGACGGGAGCATCGGCAACAACAGCCAACTGCACCAACGCCTCTCTGGGCAGCGACTGCTCGTCCAACTGCAGATACTACTCTGCACAGGTCCACGACCGCCGGAAAACAAAATCAAAATGCGAAGGTGTACCCTTTATATAACATTCATGGCTGCCTAGGAGACGTTCCTTACTTAAATATGAAGTCTGTGCGCGGAAAGTACTGTGCATTTGGTAAATTTACTCTGAAAAATCGATATTATAAGACATCACTTCATATTTGCGTTAATTTTATTAGTTGCATCTTAAAAATCAATAGTTTGAAATATTTAAATCGAAGCGTAGAAAATGTTCCGATTGATTGGTGCAAATATTTTGGAAATCAATCGTGGGATGACTTAGTTATTAACGTTCAAAACCTATATATTTTTCGTGACGCTCCAAATTTTCGCAATTCGAACGTGTACCCCAGTATTGAAAACACAGACGTAGTCCTACGTCAAAACAAGCATTACAATAAAGTGAGCAGAGGATTCGCCAAATTCAAATAGTTCTTCGAACGCTCGGTTCGTTGTTACCAAATGCTGTTCGATGGAATCGTGGTTGGAGCAGGGTACAACTGCGTAATGCTCTCGGTGGCACTCGGATGTTCAGTTGAACGAGAAGCCTCTAGCAGTCAACCCCTCAATTCAAAAGTTTGGCAACAAAAACCGCTTGTTGATTTTTCCGTCCACGTTCCAAAGTATGCAGTTGCAGGTTGCAGCAGATTGCAGCGATCGGAATACGGCAGGAGATTTTGCGGATCACGCCACGGTAGATTACGCAATGCCATCCGGATAAACCTGCGCTGTATTCTTTCGGTCCTCAGTCTCCAAGTCAATTGATAAGGAAGCCAGACCAAGGCGGCATTTTCTAGGATCGGTCGTACTAGAGAGCAATAGAGAGCTTTCAGGCAGTACAGGTCAGTGAAGTCTCTTGAGATTTTCGATACAAACCCTAGCTTACCCTTAGAGATGCTGATCATAAGATTATTCGTTTCTATCCAATCATTCAGTACAGTGCACAACATTTCAGCCATTTCATCAGCACTCAGTCCATCAAAAAAAAAAAAAAAACAAAAAACGTCCCAGTCAATGGCAGAAAGAAAATCCCAAAGAGCATCGAAGTCAATTTTGTTATAGTCTAACGCCAGCTCAACATTCTCATTCACACCATGCATTGGTACACTTGGTACTCATTGACTACAGATGGTACACAGATAACCAGTGGCGGGTGATTGGTAAGAGTGGTGAAAGAGAACTCGAGATTTCAACAGGAAGGGCTAAAGAATAAATCGAGTATGCGTCCTTGGTGGTTGTGCACGAGATTTCTTTGATACATGTTAAAGAAATCCATACCATAGATCAATACGGAGATAACTCTTGATGATGAAATATATTTCACAGGTTGAATCTGGCCATCGGAATAATTCCAGGCCACGCCAGGTTGATTATAGTCACCGCACACCAGCAGACAATCGTTGTCAGAACCTCTGTTAAGGGGTTAAGGGCTTCCATAGTGCTTTGTTCGGTGCGTCCCGGGGAATAAGCATGTGATGGATTGTAGTTTATAGTATCATATTCACTGAAGACGGTGAAGGTCTCCATCACTGGAGCGATTATGAATGAGCAGGCATACCAGGAAGAGTGTCTTAAGAAACGAATTTTGCCATTTATTCAATCGCAAGACGGTCCGGTGAAGCTCTGGCCTGACCTAGTCAGATGCCATTATAGCAGGGATGTCATGGAATGGTATAAACAGAATGATTTTAACGTTATTGAAAAAAACTCTTGACATACCAAATTGTCAAAATTTTCGTCCCGTCGAAAAATATTGGGCAGTTAGCAAAAAAAAAAACTGATGAAAAGTGGTAAAACAATGAAAAAACCATCCGATTTGTAGAAGTGGTGGATTTTTAGGGATTTCTGTGACCTCATACAACTTTTTGTAATTGAATTGCTGAATACTAAATATTTTTACTGTGCGTTGCGTAATTTTAGCGTATCGTTTACCTTAACGAACCCTGTTGCCTCTCAACCCTTTTAAAGAGTGTATCAAAACGTAGTTAGCAACATTCAAACAATATTACTCTAAAATGGCTTAATTTTTTGCGGTGTGTTTAGCGGTGATATGTTTGTTTACATGTCAATAACAGTTGGTACAGTAGATCGTTTCAAAGATGAGTCGAATTGATCTGGACACACGAAAGAAAATTCTGCACATTAGGTGCTCGGCAAAGGGTGTCACGTACAACCAAATTGCATCGGCGCCGACGCGGGATTTTGCCATGCAATTCAATACCATCATTTGAATGATTCAACGGGTCAATGCTCGGAACTGCCTGAAAATGGCAAAGAAACAAAAGGTGCCGAAAGTCCCTGGAGCAGCAAACTCGGGCCAAAACAAGAGCGCGAAAACTGTAAAACCGGATCCTGGAGAACAATGGCGGATGTATTCTGAATGAGGACGAAACCTACGTCAAGGAAGATTCACGAGTGGTTTCCCGGACCGCAGTAATATACGAAATCAGTGGACCAGGACCTGGATGACGCTGACACCACAGTGGCGATGGAAAAGTTTGGGCAATAGATGGAAACCTGGCAAGCGGTTTGTACCTGTGGTTTGCGATTGTCGTTTTTTTCACGAAAGGTACAATAAACGCCAAGTTTTACTTGGAAAAATGAAGACGAGATTGCTGTACATAAAGCATAAGGCTCCTCCTCTCTTCTGGCTGGATTGTGTTTCTGCTCACTACGCTAAGTCGGTTCTGCAGTGGTTGGCAAACAATAATGTACAATTCGTTAAAAAGGACATCAATCTGCCGAAGGGTCAGAATATTCGGCCAACTGAACGGTATTGGGATTAACATTCAAACATTAAAAGAGCGTCGTGATTTCGCAAATTTATTAACAATATCTTCTCACGGAGAATTGACACAATGGAAATTTTCGTCAAAATTCAACTTTTATATCTCAAAACGGCATTTGCGACATCGACAATTATGTCGATAATGACAACTATCATTATCGTACAAGCTTTGCAAATATTGGGGACAATTAACCAAGAGCTGATTTAAAAATTATCGCGATTTGTCAAGTAGTTTTCAAGATGCATTCGAAACAAGAAGAGCTACCCCAGCAAATCTTGGGCGCGGTGATCGATAATCCTGGTCAGTCGCACAGATGGATCGGCAAAAGGCTTGGAATCTAGCATTCCACCGTGTCCCGCGTTGTGAAGACGTTCCAGGAGACGAAAACCATTGAGCGAAGCGCTGGAAGCGGCCGAAAACCGAAAACGGAATACCCAGAGAAGGCGCGGAAGATAAGGCAGTACCGCTTTAAAAATAACCCGGGCCTTTCCACCCAAGACGTGGCCAAAAGAGGTCAATTGAATTCATTGAAGTGGTTCGTCCAGCAGACCATGAAGTACGGGCTGGGCCTACCCTGCACGATGTTTTTAAGGTCGGGAAGGCGCTAAACCCGGACTGACAAGCAAAACACGGTGGCCAAATTGCGTGCGCGTAAGCTTGTGCAGGCGGTGGCTGGTCGGCAAGCCAGGCTGTGTCATCTTGGACGACGAGACATATATCAAGGCGGACACCAAACAAATCCCCGGCCTCGAGTTTTTTGTCGGTACGTCCCACATGGAGGTTCCGGAAAGGTTCCGGAAGAAGAAAAGATTGACAAATTCGCGAAGAAGTACCTGTTGTGGCAGGCGATCTGCGAGTGCCGGACGCAGTGCAACGAGCCGTTCGTTACAACCGGCACGAGAAACGGGCAGATTTATCAAGAAGAAGTCACTTGCAAAAGCGCGCTGCTGCCATACCTCCGCTCTCCCCGACTGCGGTCCCACACGCTTTATATTTTCCAGCCGGATCTCGCTTCGTGCCATTACGCCAAGCCCCTAATGGATTGGTACAAAAAAAAGGGCGTTAATGTGGTGACGAAGGGAGGCGAACCCGCCAAATACACCAGAACTTCGTCCGATCGATAAGTATTGGGCGATATTGAAGAAGAAGTTGAACAAAAGCGGAAAAACATTTTAAAAACCGATGAAGCTTTGAAGAAAAACTGGGAGAAATTGTGTAAGGAAGATGGACAAAGCCTCGCCCAAGATCTCATGAGCAGTGTTAAGAGAAATGTACGAGCATTCAGCTTGGGGAGGAAATTCAATGAATAAATAGTGCCAAAACATTGTTATTTTTTTTTTTTTTTTTTTTTTTTCCCTTGAGAAGTATCGGATTTAAAATGAATTTTGCAGGTGATCATTTTTGTGTGTCTCATTTTTTCCGAATCCAGTCTTTATGTTACCTGTTAGCTCAGGGATTGTAGGAAATCAGGGTCGTTTAACGGCTTGATTTTCTCTCACACATCAGCTGCAAAATGATGCATAAGTGTTGCAGGAACAAATTTAGGTTAACGGGTGTTGGGTTAGGAAAAATGTGTGCACCAATAGACAATGTAACAAAAGTATGCTCCAATGAAGTACAGAAAACTAGAGTTTTCTTAAGCCAACTCTAGAAAGGCGAGGGCTGATAACTCACGCTGGAGTCCGGACAAAAGCGAACAACAATAAGTAGAGGAAATGTTTTTCACCCAAGGATGTGCTTTCTCCAACCACTTAAAAGTTGAAAGCTTAAGTTTTCATTTTAACATTTATTGTAAAGTGACGTCACAATATAAAGGCGGTACCAGCATGCGCATGCTGTTTTTTGTGGGTGGTACTTGCAGGTGATCCTGGTCGGTGGTGTACATCGATTCACAATTGTTGGTTTCTGGTGGTGGATTTTCTGTCGATTTATCGTTGGTACGTGGTAGGTGGTGCTGTACTTTTTGTCGATTTCTCGTTGATGGTGATGTTTTATGTCGGTTTTTCGTTGGTGGTGATGTTTAATGTCGGTTTTTCGTTGGTGGTGATGTTTTACGTCGGTTTCTCGTTGGTGATGATGTTTTTATATCGGTTTTTCATTGGTGTTGATGTTTTACGTCGGTTGCTTGTTGGTGGTGATAGGTGAGGATGTTTGCAGCTGGGTTGACGGGTGGTAGGTGTGGGACGATATTTGCGGTGGGAACGGTTAGCAACGCAGAATGTCGCCGGTTCGAACCATGACTTCACAGTCAGCAAACAATCCAGAAGTTCACAATGGCGTCCACTGATCCACACAATAGGAGCTGGTGGGGAATTCACGATGGAGGTCGAACGTTCAACAATGTAAATTGGCGTCCCCGGGCGTCCCCGAGACACCGATTTGCTCGTTGCAGTTCCTACGTCCACTTCGCCTACACCACCGTCTTCCTGCACACAAAAAACCAAAAAGACGAAAAAGGCCCACGTGCTGGACCTACACAACACAATTATTCCACCTGATCGTGACGTCACATCTATAATTTTCTATTTTTTCTAGTTAGTTCTACTTTACCTTTTTCTTTGCCATTCCTTTTACACTTTTTTTTACAACTTTTTGTTTCCTTCTTTTTCTTCACCGCCTACTAAAAAAAGAACACAACCATTAAAAAAACATTTCCTTTACAGAGGTACTCTACAAACCTCAGCTATTTAATTTAAACGAACGCGCACTCTACTCCTTTCGAGAGTTAAACCTCAAATCAGCCTACGTTCAAAAACCACCGATATTTTATTGTCGGCTCTGGAGCCGACAGTTGGCCGAAAATTGTCGAAATGACTCCAGTTGGTGCACTCATTTTGTCTTCGCCGACACTCGTAGAGCACTCAGGCGGGCAAGTATTTTGCCCGTACGTTCAAACCACTCGACTTGGCAACACTTCTGCGGCGAATCTTGAGATGTAACAGGCTCAACTCACTTGCCAAGCATAACGGTGAGGCCACTGTTCCAAGGCGTTATTTGCATATTTTTTTGGTTTCTATTTATTCTTTTTCGTATGTGTACATTAGAGGAAAGGTTTTGTTTGACTTGTGGAGGAGCCAACAAGTAAAAACTTGGAACCAACGGTTACAATACCCATCTTTTGATCTCAAGTTGAAAATAAAGAATGGGTAGTTAGTATGCATTATTTTGATTTTAAAAGTACTTATTTTTTGACAGCTTAAAATACTATCGAAAAAAATGGTACAATTTTACCCACTAATGGGTACTGGCTTAGTTACAGTGTAGAAGAGAATGTGAAGTTCTACCTGTGGATGCCTTATAATTCTCTGGAAATGATTGTAAACTTTGTAAATTAATGTTTATGTTAGTAAACCGTTGAAACTACTACGCGATTCCTAACCAATTTGAGAATCATCATCGGTTTACTATTTTCTATTTCCACTCACAGAGTTCGCAAGTGATGTTAAAGTTTAACTGCAGGACGCTAATGGAGCATCCCTACTTAACAAGAAAATGTGTATCATCACGCCTTCATGAAGCTGTTGTCTGTCATCGCACAATCGACACCCACCAAATTCATCTAGTACTCACTGTGTGCCACTTCAAATCTGCCCTACCAATTTTCGTTGGCCGGGTGGAAGAGGGAGTGAAAAAGAAAATAACGAGAACGATGAAAACTGCATATTGATGCGATGGGTGGATGGCTCTATGGGTTATCCTTGATCCAATTATTTCAGCATGGTTTAAGCCATCCACCCTCCCGAAGAGAGTGAGCTTGTTTTTTTTTCTTGTTCATCGCTTGCAGCATTTTTTGAGTCCTCGAACGTGATAGTAGATTTTCAAACAACCCGCTCCTAGCAAAAATGAATGATAGCGGAAAATTGGTAGGATTACACGCTGCTTGTTTAAATCATCCAGCACGGGCGAGATGTGCATGTTGAATCTGTTGTCAGATTTAGGTTTCCCCGTATGGTCCTTTTTTTCCCGGATGAGTGATGTTCGCGATGTTGTCTATTGAATTAAACATTGAGCTGTTAGATTTTTTTTTCTATTATTTTACTATAAGCTGCAACAATGTGGATAATGGTTAAATTGGGGTAAAAAGTTGTCCCTGGAAACAATTTTTACGTCGAAGGAATAAAACAATGCTTTCACATATTTTATCAGTGATTGTTTGACTGGTGTCATTTTTAAATGCACCAATCTCTTTAGAATAACGCGACAATTTATTACAACTCTCGCTTAACCATCAGAAACAAAAACTTTTTGTGACTCCCAGCAGGACCTCACAGGCACTTCTTCTCTCCCTGACTATCGCAATAATGGTGCAAACGTAAAAATATGACAACTACAATATTTCTAGCATTATTGTGTGACGCCACGACACCATTTTAATACGCGTTGATTTATTATTACCATTCGTTCGTTCACTTGCTAGAGGTGCCGAATGACAGAATTGCGAATGGGTCTTGCTGCTCTGCTAAAGTGCCGCGGTCACAGGAACAGGGTGAAGCATCATGTCATGGCTACGAGTGGTCGTCATCAGAAAACTTTTGTTATGTCACTACTCACCATTCGTCGTTGTCATCCGGGGCATGTATCCGCCGCCAGTGAATCCACCAATCATTTGCGAGAATTTTACAGCGCTTCGTTCTATCAGCGATAAATGATGGGGCAAACTTTAATTAAAAGCTTCACAAAAGTGATCTGACAAGCGCTTTAAGCTGTTAGATAGGGTTCCAACAGCCTGAAAAGAAGAGACGACCGTCTGGTGGTTTGACTGCAAGCAAATAAAGCATCCATTGTTGACTCACAGAAGGATTCAAAGTCTGAAAAGTTATGTTCTTAACCGCAACTGGAAATTTTGTATTTATTTTCTACGTTTTCCAAATATTGCCGTACATTTCCCTCAAAATATGTTTTCGCTTTGTTTAAATGTATGGAGGTTGATCGCGCGACATCGCGCTATTTGTCAAATTTTTGCATTGTATTTCATGTCGCGTTTATATATAATAATACAATAGAGATTAGAGTTAAAAAAAAAGTTGTCCGATTTTGCTCAAAATCGCTTTGGTATGTTTGTCATCGAAAATAATAAGACCCATATTTTTTTTTTTTAATTAGGATGACCATGTTCGATATAGGGTTACCAGAAAAATCGACATTTTTCAAAAAAAATTTTATTTAAAAAAAATATCATAACTTCTGAACCACGTGGTCGATTTGCCACGTCTTTCTATGAATAAAAAGCTCATTATTTCTTGTTTTAATTGAAAATATTGATTAAAATAATTAATGCACTTAAATTTGCTGAAATGGTCAAAGTATTTGTTTTTTATTATTTTCGAAATGTTAGACCACAACGGCTGTTTATTTCACGATAATGTAATTTTCACTTTGCGGCTTAGAGTAATGAAACGATTGTGTCCCAGAGATTTGTTTTACACGAGTATAATTGTTTTTTATTTTTTTTTCCATTGCATTGTAATCTTTTTCCGAAAAAAAACTCGCAATATATTTTGGAATCTACTTTAGAAACAGCCCAAGAGTAAAGTTCGTATGCAGTTGTAATATGATGGCCTTGTAAACTTGCTTTTGAAGCGTTTCGCTTTAGAGCACCTCCTAAAAAGGCTCAAGGCTCTTTCAATAGCAAGTGGCAAAAAAGTTCCACTCTGCATTAAGACCGAAGTCCTTGTACATGTGGCACAAATTGAAAGTAATCATCTTATTTTTTGTATTGACTGCCTGATCCATCAGAAAAAAATGGATATGGTGAGGTAGCTTTTTTTTTAATGAAATTCACACAATTTGTTATAAACAGCCGAACGGCAACATGGTTATGTTCAGTAAAATTTGCGATTGCCATAAAGCTTGTAAACTTTAAATTTTGTGCTTCATCCTTATAATATATGACAAAAGGATGGATTGTGCATTGAGCGTTTGCCCAATGAAAACCTTGTATAGCAGTCCTGAATAACAAAAGAGTAATTTTCAGATTAGTCAGTAATTATAGTTTTTAGCCACGTGGTTCCAAATTAATTTTTAGTTGTTTTAATTAGTTACCTTGATGTTCTGCAATAAAATTATGCGGAGATAATTCGCTTAATTTTTCTAAAAATGTTTCCACAAACTCTTCTGCATCCATTCGCATTGAATTTAGATGACAATGATCTGTTTGCTTCCATTGCTTAAATTATAAGGAATCGATATTTTCAAGAAAATTCATCAGGGTCATTCTTCAGTGTCTGCGTACCCAGGCAATGATCACAGGCTTTCAACCAACATTTCTCTGTAGTGATTTTCACATAGTATTTTAAAACAAGTCATGGTACGTTTTTAAATGGTTAGGAATAAGTTTCTTATCCTTAAGGGTTTTAAACATTAATTTAACATTCTGATGATAAATGCATACGCAGGATAGTATGCGTTCCACTTGAACCAGCCAGAATACATTGAAAATCCAATTTTAAAAGCGGATATTGCCTTTTGAAAATCAAATAAATTTCACGAAGGTTACATAAAAGTAACCTGCGCTGAACATGCACTTTTTCTTCTGCCATATTTTCAATAACGAAATCCCTTTTCCCAGGACATGCTCTGCATATCTCGTCACTATTATAAAAGTCCCTAACTACAGTTAGGAGTATACATGACGTAAAACTAAGTTGAGGTACACAAAAACGATGTTTTCCAAATGCTGCAACTGTTAATGCAAATATAAATGCTTTCTGATGCCAGTGTTTTCATGGATTTTGTCCTAATTAACGTCAGAGAAAATAAAGATCATGCTCTTCAAGGCCATAGATTTAAAATTAGCTCTATCTTATCTTTTGAGGTTCATTTTGTTCCTGAATGCTTGTGAACATTTAAAATAATACAAATTGTAGACAAAATACGCATATCTGTCAAGATAAGCAATAAAGGTAGTTGGAATTAAATGGAAATTACTAATCTTTCTTTCTCATTTTCTAGTTTCAGGTATTCCACTAAAAAGCTCACACTCCCAGGATTTTAAAAGTGCTTGAACTTGTCGTTATGTTCAGATTAATGAATAAGGCCTGTACTAGAAAAAAATGCACCATTTTTATCCGCTTGTAACTTTTTTGTCCGTGGGTAAAAGTTGATGAAAATAACTAGTTTGAGGTGGATTGCTTTCATATGTGCAAAATTTCATAACAATCGGTTCAGTGGTTATTGAGATGTCATCGAAACAAGAAGAAAATCGACGAAGAATTTTGCGCTCTCTTCATGGAAAATCCGATCAAAATCATGAGATGGATCGGCAGACAACTGGAAATCACCCATACAACTATATCCCGGGTGGTAAACTCGTTTAAAGAGTCCTAGACGACCGAGTGGCGGGCTGGAAGTGGAAGAAAATCGAAGACAGCTGACCCTGTGAAGGCCCGGAAGGTGTTGAATTATTTCAAGTGTAATACGAACCTTTCGATTCGCGACGCGGCTCTGAAGGCAAAGTGTTCCGCCTGGTTCGTTCAGCAAACCATGAAACGAGCTGGGAGTCGTGTATTCAAGGTCCGCGAGGCACCGAACCGGCGTGATCAACAAAACACGGCGGCCAAATCCCGCGTAAGGAAGCTGTATCGAGAGTGGTTAACGAAACCGATGTGTGTGGTTATGGATGACGAAACCTTACATCAAGGCAGACGCAAAGCAGATACCGGGGCTGGAGTTCTACGTTGCCAAATCACGGTTTGATGTTCCGGAAGACATAAGGAAGAAGAAATGGACAAATTCGCCAAAAAATACTTGCTCTGGCAGGCCACATGCTGTGTGTGTGTGTGTGTGTGTGTGTGTGTGTGTCCAATCTAACACCCATTGGCCGGCAATGGTATTATGGAAGAAATCTGTTTACAACAATCCTACAAGTGACCATTGGAAGCAGCTTTAATCCGGGAGCTAGAAAGTGATAGCTCTACTGCAGATCCAGCAACCCATTTCAGAATGTCTGGAGAGTCACGCCCATTCCAAGGTTACTTTCACATACAATAAGCCCCGCATGTAAACATTACCGATATCATTTGGATAAGGGCACTGCAACACACTTCCAGATTTGGAAATGTAAAATTTCCAAACCAGGCACGTATTTAGTATTATTTGAAAATAGGGTTATTGTTGTATAGTTATAATCAGATAGATCTCACCCATGGCCGCCTCTTTAATGACACTAGCTTGTTCATTCGTAAAAATAACAATTTTCGACGTTGATTCGTAATTAATTTCATACACTCGCGACAAAATAAGCGCAAAAATTAACGTTGCTAAACCGCCCGTTAGATATGCAACCTGCATAACAAAACTCTGTACACCACGTGGTGAATGCATCTGAAATTATGTGCCAGCCTATCACGCGTGCATGCGCGTTTTCTTCGTTTGTTGCTTCTGACCAGCAAATGGCCGTTTTCTACATTGCACTAGTCTTCTTTTTTTCACTCCACACTCTGCCAACAATCAAAATCCCCGCTATGAGGCGACTCTATATCGAGCTTCAAAACTGCTAATAATCATCGAAAAAAAAATTCACTCGCGAAAAGCGGAAAAACACTCTAATTTAATAATTTATGCCCGAGTGTCACTATATTACCACTAATAACCAAAACTAAGCTGATGTAACTCTTCTTCCGGGTGCGGGCGTGAAGCACACAAAAAAAAAAAAAAAACGGGGAAAATACTACCGACACTCACACATTTCGGGAGGGAATCGATTGTGTTCACTACGTCTTACACAAAGCACGCGGAGATTTTGTGATTTCACTGTTAGTTTAAATTAAATTACGAATTATTGTTTGATTTTTTTTTTCGCGAAAACGACGCAGCAAAAACAAAACACGTCAGTTTCAAAGCACGGCTTGCTGCGATTGAGATAATAACGTTGTTTTTGTACTAAAAACTGCCAACCCCCCAAATTCACTGGGAGATTCTGTCCGGTGAAACGATTTGGGGTCATGACGAAGTCCAAAGTTCGAAAATTGTCCAAGGTGCTTAAGAACGAGCTGGAGTTGGAAAAGAAATGGATGAAAGTGACCAAAAAAGGTCGGCTCCACCATTGCACAAAAATGGGTCGAGGGGTCTTAAGGT
>JAHHFK020005997.1:0-293897 GCA_024533555.2 Aedes koreicus
TTCTTCTCCTCTTCAGCTCGCCTTCCATCATCGAGAGCCTTATCAATACTAACGATCGACTCAGAAAACGTAGCCACAAACAATCCTGCCTTTTCTACACAAAATGAAATGGTCTTTTGCAGTCTCCGTGGTGGCGGAAATCTTCCTTGGCATTTTTCCCACTGTCTATAAGCTTGTTTAACAAGTTTTCCACCTTGAGTACCTTGCTGACCGATTGATGTTGCAAAGAGAGCGCAAATTTTGCAGTACGCCCCATCTTTAGAGGAAGAGTACGCAAGCCAGTTCCATTCTCCAAGCCATCGGAGATTGAATTTCAAATTTCGAGGCCCTGATGGAGGGAATTTGAAAGCTATGTCCGGTTTCCAGGGATTGGTTAGTAATTTGAATTTTTGCGGAATCACTGATCTGCAATTTAAATTAAAAAGCAGTATCAGTTTTAGTTGGACTTTTTGTCGAAAAAAAGGTAATGCAAATAAAATATTTACCCAGACTGGCGATGTACAACCTTTCCACCCGAGTGAGGTTCAAAGGCCCAAGTAACCACGAGGCTGTAATAGCATGCACTATATAGGGCATATGTATTACGTCTAGTGCATCATTGAAGTTGGATTAAAGCTGAAAAGGGCCCCACTAAGATCGAACTAATGCTATATCTTTTGCAATGCCATAAGACATTGCTAAAGTAGCGTTATTGCATTGGTAATGCATCACTACATTCTTAAGCTAATCTAACGCTTCATTACTTGACAACTGTTGAATTGATGCGATCCCGCATTACCGATGTTGATTTTTGGGTTGAATAAGTGCAATAATATAATGCTTGTGGTTACTTGGGGTGATACCACCACTTTCGGAAACCGGAAATTTTTTTGGGAGACTTTGGGCGTGTTTTTTTTGTGGTGGCGGTGGAGCGGTGGTACAGTGGTGGGGGTTTATAGAGCACAAAGGGGATAAAACACTGGTAAATTAAACTCACGTTTTTCCGATGCCTTTGTTTATGCCGTAAAGAAAGTTCTAATGTCCATGTTTATGGAATTCACTTGTCACGATTCAGAGGAAGAAAAACTGAAAAACCACCCATAAATCACAGTGTCAACTTGATCGGCACCAAGTAACTTAACAATTGTGCAACATGCCAAAACTGAATGGAGGACAGCATCGATACAAAGCCTCACTCATACAAAAACCGTCGGTAGTTCATTGAGAGATCCACTAACAAAAAAAAAACAAACGTCTCTGGAATTAATATTTTTACTAGCCTCTCACTGTGAGAGGCTCACTACTCTCTTCGCTCTTCAGTTCTTTTTTGTTTCTCCACAGCATACCTGCGTCACGTTTGGACGTTATGAATGCTAATAATATAGTTTTGTGGAGCAATGAATGGTGAACGAAGAACCGCTCAAAACGGACTGTATGAAATAATGCTTGGTTGTGTTGCTGTAGAAATAAGGTTTGTCCTGCCTATGTGTGAATATGAATCGAATTTTTTTTAAAGTGAACGGGAAAAGAGTAAGAGAGAGCTTACCCATTTATATTTAGCAGTGTTGCAAGCTTTGCTTATAAGTTTTTATTTTTTGAAAATATATTTAGTAGCATAGTTAGCCTTAATTTTTTTTTCTGGCTCTGGGGGGGGGGGGTTAACCCTTCCCCCCCCCCCTCTGGTTGCGCCACTGCCCTAATAAAATTCGTATGGTTATTTTTCTTAACGAACTATTTGGGGTATCATCCAAACCACTAAAGAAATGGTTTGAAGATTTGTGATATCGTTCGTTAAATGTAATTTTTTATCAGGGTACATTTCATTAAAACGATATTATGACAAGGAGTTTTCATAAAGGCCAATGTCGCAAACGAAAACAATGGCTTCTTCCGCAAATTTCTTGAAAATGCAAATGGATGACTATCGCATATAATGGTTACAATAACCATGAAAATGGTCGAATTCACCACGTTCATTGCATTCTAGACTATGATCATGGTAACAAGGACTACTCCAACATTATAGCAAATGTTGGATCAACTATTTTTAAGGGTAGTTTTGACCATGATCATAGTCGGTTCTAAATCACTATACTGCAATAGTCATCCTAACCCACAATAATGGTAAATTTGACTATCAAATTTCTCTCTGTATATGCGACAACTAGAGTCAACTAGAGGCTTCTCCAAAATTTACCTGTATGAGCTATTTGCAAGTGCTTATTATGACCAATCTATCAATAAACCTATTGTTTACTTTGAAGACTTCATTACTTTTCATTTCCGAGCAATCGAAATACTATTCGGAATCTCGGAACCTCCGCATTTCGATCTAGTCAGCGTTTTCCGGAAAATGCAGTGGCTGTCAAAAAAAAACCAAGACAACTATTCGTTATTAAGGAATGAAACGAAAAGGCAATTCACCAGCACCGGGAGCAACTTGAGGTAATTATCAGCATCCGGGGCGAGCATCACAAGTTTCTGTATGCCGCCAGTGTCACACGCAGCAAACGCGGTTACTTTTCGGCTCATAAATATACCTCAGAATATACTCAATAAAACAATAAGTTATTGTTCTCTTCAAAGTTGGCAAAACGATTGGACAAGTAATTCTCTTGGGCGGTGGTTACATTCCATTATTCCAAATGTTTCGTCGAGATCGTGGTTCAAAGGTCTGGATGTAAGTCGCGGTTTCATTCGTGTGATGTCAAGACTTATGTCCAACCACTACTCGCTAGACGCACATCTCTACAGAATTAACCTCGTCGATAGCAATGTATGTAGGTGCGGAACCGGTTATGATGACATCGATCACGCAGTTTGGCATTGCCCGGGTAATGATGCCTCCAGAGCACGACTATTGGATACCCTTGTGGCCCGAGGTAGACAACCCTTCCGCGAAATAAGAGATGTTTTGGGAATGCGTGATCTTCCCTACATGCAAGCGATTTACGAATTCCTTTGTTTGTCTGATCTAAGAGTATAATGTCATCACCCCCTCCCTTTCACTCTAGTAAATTCCCTGCCATTGTGTCCCAGTTATATTATCCTTTTGTTTCCGTGCTACTTGTACCTGCCCAGCAAGCTGTGGTCACCCATCTGCAGCTTAGTTCCTGTAAGGGACTACAGAGGCCGAGGATTTGGAAGCTGTCGCAACCATGAGCAGCAACAAATACCTGAAATAAGTTACCTGCCTAGCCCCTTCCAAACAATAATGTGACCCATTAACCTCGAGCTAGCCACGAGTAATTGGCACCCCTCTTTACTAAAATCGAAAAAGAAACATTGTTAATTACAATATTGAATATCGGCTCCGCAAAGTGTTACACACGCCTGAGCCTAATAAATAAACGAACTGATTAAAAAAAAAAAAAAAACAATAAGTTATTGTTTAGTAAAAGCTGAAATTTTACTCAATAATTGGTATTATCAAGTAGCGTGTAGCGTTTTGGAACGGTATTTTTCTTGTTCCAAATTGATGCAAGAATATATAAAAACATATACCAGTTTAAAAATGATGCAACATAGATCCAGTATAAATCAAAATTTATAACACCGGTGCAGCGATGTTTTTTGCGTTTGGTCTAAAAAATAAATCCAAACCACGGTTTGGACCACCGTTGAAGATGCCCTAAGTTGCCCACCCTTCCCTTTTTTTAATTAAGAGATTTGAGTAACCTCGAACGAGCGTGATTATCATTGTTGTCATTCGAAAGATATGAACGGTGAAAGTCAAGAAAGCCATTCGCCAAAAAAGCAGATTTCGGAGTGTTAAGCAAATTCTTCGTTGAATGTTGCAGGTTTGTCTTTCGAAATGTTGGCGTTTAATTGCATTACGATGTCGTAATATTTCATTGGTCTCGATATCCTACTAATCAGCAATATTCTCCTTTATATTTGAACCGTGTTTGAAACAGAAGTAAACTTGCATTTGTATATCGGCAGTACGCTTGGAACGTAAACAAGAATAAGAGTGAATACGAAATAAATAATGATCAGTGTATTGAGTAGCAATGACAGTTTTTCTGTTTTAATTCCCGCAGCCGTGTGAACATTTTCGAATAGTTTAAATAGTGATTCCGATAGAAGAAACTATAGTTTAACATGACTTTATTTGGCTTTATAGCTAGTTTATTGACGTCGTTCCATATATACTATAGTGAACAATAAGAAAGGCGAAGGGTGAAGCCAGAAAAATGTTATCGAACTGACAAACTAGTCACCTATCGAGTAATATAAACAAACTTATTAATTTCACGAAGGCCTTTCAGTTATCAGGTTACATCAGGTCAAGGAAAACAACTTTTCGAAAATTACAAAGAAAAATTAATCGAAGTACAATAATTATCCGGTACATCTAGTACTTATTGTACTTGTTGATATTTGAATGTGTCATTCAGCCTTCAGAGGCAGTTGCCAAAAGCAAGTCATTAGAATTAGTATAAAAGTATGTGTTGTAATCTGTTTTTCTATCTCCGCCTTTTAGTTCGTTCAATGAGACTTAAAACCTGATCCCTTGCTTTCTTTTTTTTTGTTTTGCGGAAAAAATTTTTTTGTGGTGGCAGCCCCGCCACAATATTAACAAAAGAAAAAACCCCTAGTCTGTTTATTTAATATATATATAAGATGGGGGGGGGGGCAGCACGCGCCCCTCACTCAACTTTTAAATTAAAAACTTTACTTTACATATTTCAAAAACATATATGATGTACAATCAATCTTACTCTTTTTCTTTTAACCTCTCTTATGTATAATTGAATGAGTGAATGTTTAATATATATAAAAAAAACATATTCTTGAATAAAGAAATATTAAAAAAAAAGGTGTAAGAGCCATATACAGCAACTGTTCGCTAACTGGGTGCTGTTTAACTGGGCTGCTTTTTAACTGGGCGTTCGCTAACTGGGCTATAGCCCAGTTAAAAAGCAAATAAACTTCAAAAATCAGCATTTGACATTTTGTTTTCAAAATCTGCAAGGGGCATCTAAAAGGCATAAAAGGTTCTTGGAGGAGTGAAAAATTGTCAAATTGCACGAAATTGAGTTGAAATGTCATACAAACTGAGTCAAATATTTTGCACAATGGAGAGCACAATAAGCTACATCGCAATAAACGTATAAAGCATAAAAACATTATTGAATTCATGTATTGTGCAATGAAATATCCCTACCGAAATCTGATCGAAAGTCCCCTCGAAATTTATTTACATTTGAAATGTCAGCCCAGTTACCGAGCAGCATCCGCTAACTGGGCTGTGCACTTAGCCCAGTTAGCGAACGGTTGCTGTAGTATGAAACCAGGAAAGTCATCATAATTAAATGAAATGGAAATTGATAAAAGGGGGGAATAAATAGTAAGGAGAGGGGAAATAAAAAATGGGGAAAAAAAGGGGGGGGGGGGGGGGTTTTGTGTGGGGCTTAGCTGCCGAGATAAGAGATTTTTACAATGATGATACTTTTTAATCATATATTTTCTAAAGGATCAGTTAAAAAGAATAATAACAAATTTATTTTTTGCTTTAGAGTAACTGATAAAACATAACATATTAGTTCAATAGCTGTAAAACTGAAATTAAATGCAAACCGGGCAAGCAAGGTGTATGCAGCTATGGTACCATGCAGCACAACGCCCACATTTTGTCCACCCTTCTCCGTTCCTGGACAGTTTGAACGACGATCCGCATGCATCGCACAACGAATCATGCGGTACATCGCTCTTAGCAGCTTTGGCCACGCGTTGTCTTTTCGGAGTTGGTTTAGCCATCCGCTTGTCAGCTTTTTTGAGCTCTCCCATGTCCCGGACGGCTTGTGTCTCGCGTAATGCCGACCTATAGGGGTTCGACGTCAAAACTTCAGCCTTTTCACGTTTCCTAGTTTTTCCGCTAGCGATTTTTCTCTTGCTTGTTTTCGGTATCGGATGTATGATAGCTGGTCCTATTGCAAACTGCGATCCCTTCTCCTGATATTTTACGATGTTCTCCGTGTCCATCTCCTTGAAACGACTTGGAATGTCTGGTTTTTTCAAACTTTCGGTGCTGAATCCATGAAATGGACCCTCTTCATCGCTCTGGGAAATATTGGTGATATCATTGATATCCTTGTCTTTTCCCGGTGTTTCCGGTGTAGGGATGGACATGTCAATATCCGTGACGTCCGCCGGGGCAAAGCTATCCTCTTCGAAAACGTGTCGGTTGAACGGAACAATGCCAGTCTTCCGAAATCCATTGACTGCAATGGATGCAGAGCATGTTTGCAAAAAAGCGGTACCCAAGAGCTGGCTTATTACATTTACGGTAACGACCTTACCAGGATTGTTACGCAAATACTTCTCAATGGCCTTCGAAAAGTGGCTCTTCAGAGGAGCCATAAAGCTGATATCGAGCGGTTGAAGCCGGTGACTGCAATGCGGAGGAAAGCTGATAACCGTTACATGATTCATTTGAGCTTTTTCCAAGAACGTTAAGTTCTTCGTATGAGACACGTGTCCATCAAGTAGCAACAGAACGGGATCAGATGCTGTTGGTCGGCTGTGCTTTAAAAAAACCACACATTAAAGTCGGACGTCGTCATCCACCCGCTAGCGTTGCAACTAAAAATTGTCTCCGGAGGAGCTCCTTGTTTTAGCTGATCAGTGAGGCGCTGCCTTGGGAAGATCAGCATCGGTGGAATGAACTGTCCAGTGGCTGACATGCACAAACATGCTGTCGACAGTACGCCCCTTTCGCCAGAAGTTATTCCTCCTACTTGGCGACGTCCCCGAAGAGCTAGTACTCTGGAATTTTTGGTTTGAACCTGTGAAACAATAATCTGTTTACAAATTAATATAAAAAACATCATTGCTCTGCAAACATACGGTCAAAACAGAAGTTTCGTCTACGTTGTAGGTTCTGCTGGGTGCAAATTTTCCGGAACCAGTGACGTCGTCGAGAAAATCGTAGAATTTATCAACCGCAACCCGGTTAAAACCTTGGACACGAGCTGCGGATGTAGCTTCGGGTACTCTAAGCGTCAATTCAGGATGACGACGTCGGAAGCATCGTAGCCAATCGGTTCCAGCTAACCCAGTTTCGCTGTTAAATGGGTGACTTGTTCCGTTTTTTTCGGCAAGCTGAAAAGCAAGACTGCGCATATCGTGGCAGTTTATTCCATACAGTCGTCTTTCCAGCTTGAGAACATGGTCAACAAGTTCCTGTTCCTGCTGCGACGAGAAAACTGGCTCGAAACGTCCCAGATGTTGTGATGAAGGTTCCAGCGATTGCAGCACATATTTCGCTAGAGTTTTTCGAGGGACACCGTGTTCCTCAGCTGCTCTTCGCACTGAAGTCCCTAATATTTGCACAGATCGTATGGCCGCGACCATATTCGGTTCCATCCACGCTTTACGCGAAGACTTTCGTTTGTAATTGCGCATCATCACTTCACAACTTAACTTTTTGAAGTTAGATTACGACTTGTTTACTATGGCTCTTTTACCCCGTGCAAGTATGGCTCTCTTGCCCCAGCAGAGTAGATGATTTAAAATATTGATATTTTTTGGATTTATAACTAACAATAAGTATTTTGATAATGGGGAGGCTTAACGAATGACTGTACCATAAGGTCTAAGTTGAATTTGTTTGGGCTCTTGCGAAGAAAATTGCAAAAACGCTTATTTTGTGCTCGTGTTTTATTATAATATTTGAAGCATTTTCTTCACCTTTTACATTTTCGGATTTTTTTCGATAAAATGCGTATCTTGACACATAACAAATTTGATACAGTATATTGCAAGGACTTCTTACAGCATCCCATTAAAAACACAGATCGATCATATACTTCAGAATCCGTTAAAATCAGGTGGTACTCTTGCCCCGTATGGCACTTTTGCCCCACCCGACCCTATTTTTTTTTTTTGGCCATACCTCAGAAAACGGTTTAGGAAAATCTTACATTTTTCAAGTAATATTTTGTCCATACAATTGGATAAGAATTTACAATTCAAGCATTTAAAAAAATGTTTTCGCCAAATAATGGACTAATAGAAATTACTTTTTCATTCTTCAAGTGACTTGTATTTAGACATGTTGCATGTCCAACAGCGAAATAAATTGTTTCAAAGTATCACACACACCTTATAAATGTTATGACGAAAGATTCGGGAAGGAAGATGCTTGAGTGTGGAATCTGTCTTGAAGAGCACCAAAAGGATGAGTTGGAATCGCATCAGGAAATGTGTATGGTGCGGTTGGTTTTTCGGTGTTCTCATTGCAATGAAGACTACATGAACAAGGAGGGACTCTGGAACCATCTGGACTTGCATGAGGTATGAAGGGCCATTTCATTTATTTTGAATCAGCTATTTTTACACAGTTGAATTGTTTTCGTCCACAGATTACAGATGAAAATAAGGAATTCAACTATCAGGAAATGAAAACACGACACAAGTTACATCAATGCGAAGTGTGCAATGATCAACGTGCATATTCGGAGAGTTACTACTGGAAGCACGTTCAAGTAAGTGATGATTTTAAAACAAATTAACTCTACATTGTTATTTATTATTGCAGGGAGTTCATGACGGTTTTTTTCTAAAGTGTGCTGCGTGTGGAGAATATTTTCAAAGCGAACAACTAAGAAATGACCATGTTTTGAGTAATTGTAAGACCAACATTCAACCGCCTACCGCGGGGTACAATCCTATGAATGCCGAAGAAAATAATTCGGTCCTAGCCCATTTCAACCCAATGGAGGAAATGCATATCAAAACATTAAAAGAAGTTAACGATGATTTACCAGGGTTAAGTGTGGATCCTGAGATGAGCGAAAGTTCGCGTGATACAGATTTGAAGATAAAAACCAAAGTACGATCATTATTTTTCACCAACTACATAATCTAATACTTTTTCTTCTTAACAGGGTCGTAGGCAAAAACAGAAGAAAAAATGTCCTTATTGCCCGAAAGTCTGCACAACAGATATATTACCATCGCATTTGGCATTATGTGAGAGTAAAAAATTCTCGTGTGAAATATGTCATGCAAAATTTCAAATTAGAGGTTATCTTACTAGACATATAAGACGAGTCCATCGTTCTAAACGGAAAGATAGTCACTGCACCGCTAAAAGAATTAAGAATTCGAATGAACAATTAGCAGCAGATACAGAGAGTAACACGAGCAAAGAGGGCATCCAAGCGATGAATTTGCAGAAACTAATCCAGAATCCTTTGCAATGTCCTCATTGTGGCACCGAGTTCAACTACCTAGTATCTGTAGTATCGCATATCAAATGTTGTCACAGGCCAATTAAGTGTGATATATGCGATATTACTATCTATGGTGCGACGTCAGCCAAATTTCACAAGGTTCGTGTTTACCACTTCATTTGTCATGTATATCTTTTCTAGAATGATCCCGTTTCCACACCTGTTGATATTATAGATTAGATGGAGTCGAGCTAACCGGACTCGGACTTGATATAAGGGAATCCGAGAACGCTTGGGGTTTCTCCACACATTTTTTCTATACAAACTACTACCCTCACTGGAATAGGGCTGAAGGTTGGCCGATTTCGTTTAAATTGAGACCAGAGGGTTAGGGTGGTGGAATGAAAAATAAGTTCGTATAGGGGCTTTGTGAAAAGCAGGGTTATCATTTATTTTTTCGAAATTCGTGTGCACGAAAATACAATCCAGTACAATTAAACCCTTGCTCAGAGAGTCAAGGAATTTTCCTTTGCAAAATATTCCTAAACCAGACCAAGAATTGAACCTAGCCACCTCCCGCATGGTGGTGCTGTGTAGTTGCGCCTTTACCGACTGTGCTATAGGAGTTGCACATATTCGCCACCGACATTATAAGAGCAATGATAAAGTTGCTACACGATGTACTCTAGGACAGCAGAAAAACTGGTGTCTGATCGTTTCACTTGGTTCAGCACAGGGTAGGCATCCCTGATAAAAAATTACCTCAAACGAACGATATCACAAACCCTTTCTTTAATGGTTTGGATGATACCCCAAATAGGTCGTTAAGAAAAATAACCATACGAAATTTATTAGGTGTTCTCGTTGTGTGTATTGAGAATATAAAAAATTTTGAGATATGGAGTGGAGAGGGGGAAATAAAAGGAGGTTAAGTTGAGTTTTGGTGGGGGGAGAGGGGTGGGGTAAGGAGTTAGTTGTTCTCCGTGTGTTCGCGCATTGGAATGGAATACTATAAAACGCGGAGGGCGGAATGGGGTTGGGGCGGGGTGAGGAGCAGGGGGGTGGGGGCGGGGGGGGGGGGGGGGGGGGGGGGGGTGGGGGGGGGGGCAGAAGAGGGCGGGAGGAGGGGGATACGCGGAAGGTTTCTATCCTGAAGAAACTGTGCGATATGCGTTATGCTGATGGCGAGGACGCCGACAAGCACATCACGGAGATGAAAGATATCTTCGAGCGGCTATCGGTGGCGGGCCAGGTATTGTCCTTAGCGCCGAAAATTTTACTGTAATTTTAGCACCATCCTTTGCTCCACTTCTGTGGAATGTACCTACTTCAGATCATAAAGAAGTGTACGCTGTAGACCGTAACCAAATTTAACAAATAAATCGAATTGACGCGAAGGATGGCGCTGAAACTACAGTAAAATTTTCGGTGCAAAGCGCTAATTTGCAAGTTGCGATGGTCCTCAAAAAGCATGCCGGAGTTATTCAATCCTCTAACAACCGTACTGGAAAGCTGTTCGGATGCCGATCTGACGTTCGCTGGATGAGACCATCACTGATGACATCGTGTTGGCGAATGAACGAAGTCTGCTGGCAAAGGTATGTGACGAATTTAGTGCGTGGGACCATCAACCTTGTTTGTTCCTGAGCTCGAAACGAACCTGTTCTCCGCCTGATTCGCTATAGAGAGAGGAGTAACTGTAATTTTCGATGACGTAGGATGTCGCTTTACCAAGCGACAATCTTCGACTCGCTCATGATGCACATCTGGCACATAACGTAAGTCATTCGGAGAATTGTTAACCTGCGTGGCGTAGGAAGTTCGGCCACAGAGACCCAGAAGCCGTTGGTGACCCATCAACATTGTGAACTGTGGAATAAAGGCCGTTTGTGAATGTTAAATGCGTAAGTGAGGTAAGTGAATGTTGCTCAGAAGGTAAGTTTTCTCGATTACCATTTCTGAAGCAATCTAAAAAGAAAACGAAGCAGCTATCGACTTGGTGCACACGAATGTACGGACCGATGAACACACCAACTCCAGGTGATTGTTGGTACTTCATGACCATAAGGGACGCTTTCACACGTTATTCGGTGATGTATTTTCTTCTTTGAAAATTGCAAGCAGCCTACTATATCAAGCAGTACGTCCTGAGAATGAAGACAACGTTCGGTAGACTGCCGAAAATAGTTCGATCGGACCAAGAGGTGGTGAAAGTCAAGAACAAGAGAGGTTGGAGAGCACCAGTCATACGCCGCAGCAGAATGGAGTATCTGAAAGGAAAATTCGCTTGTTAGTGGAGATGGGGAGGTGCTTGCTACTTGACGTCAGAATGCCGAACAAATATTAGGCCGTAACAATCAACAGGCTTACGTGTGGATCCCGAAAGAGACAGTTTCCAAGTTGGACATGAAATCGATGAAAAGAGCCTTCGTCAGTTTCTCGCAGCAGCAAAAGGGCTACCGTTTCCTGGATCTAGTGACGAACATGCTCGTCGTATCTCGAGATGCCGGTCATTGTTATAGCTTGTATTAGTAGAGGCGTTGTTGCTCATGTTGAAAATTTCTGTATGCGAGTTTTGTTTTCCCTCGAAAGAAGGATTGGATATTCGGCTTAGCGCATGGCAGCCACATTCCATCAATGGCACGTGATTTCGTCTCGTCGGGTCCAATATTGTTACCTTGTATGCAGCTCTGCGATATTTTCGGTAGTCAGGAGATGGGGACGAAAAGACCAGAATCCACGACGGGTGCGCTGTCGGGGATTTGAAGCATATACTCGCTTTGACGGGGTAGTCTTCCATGTCTCTCCGGGATAAGTGAATTTACTTAACGGCTTCGTGATCCGAGAAACAAACGAAATGATCAGCTGTTTCTCTCAGCTGACGTGATGAACTTGAATCCCCGGTCTCTCGTTCGGAGCTGTTGAGCAGGAATTTGGAATACTGGGCTCAAATTTGACCCAGTCGCATCGCATGGTCATATCACACTGCTGAAGTCGCCGCCAATGACTATGTGGTCGGTGCGATGCCGTAAATAGTAGGCAACGATGTTGTTGAATAATCGTTCCCTTTCGGCACCTTAAGCTGAATCCCACGGGACATACACGTAACAAAACGGTGGTATTGTGCACACGCAAGGCAACATATCTTCCGTTCAAGGTCTTCTCGACGTGTGAGAATCTAAAGTGGCGTTTAAGGTCGATTGCTGTTCCTCGTTCCGCATGATCGACGTTGCAAACGATATTGTAGTCAAGAATAGAAGGCTCTTCATTTTCCACCTATTGCGGGAAAAAAATGTCGAGGACATTACAAATTGCTATAATAATCATAAAATTATTTGTAGCTCGCGTTGCAAAAAATCATGTGTCGGACACATAAATATTATCATTGCTTTTTTTTTTTTAACAGTGTACGCAAAAGTCTTTGATCGACTTCCAAAAACCGTCTGATCTGCTCAGAAGCCGACTGCTCACTGGTTTTTCATACACTCAAAAAAATCGACACGTTGTTTCCACGTGAAATATTCACGTAACTTTCACCCGAACACGTAACAAAATCTTCTTCAGTAAAATCAGGTAAACATTACGTGTCGGTGAATTGTACGTATAAAATCTCGTAACATTTATGTGATTTTCAAGTAGAATGTGAACTTACGTGGAAATCACGTAGGACTTACGTGCATCACAGGTGTTTATTTCTGGTTTTAGCTGTGGAAAAAAATTACGTGTGTTTCACGTGGAAACAATAAGTCGATTTTTTTGAGTGTAAGCAGACGCAAAGTTCGCTGTTATTTTTGTGTGGTTCGGCTTCAGGGTGACCAATAAAAGATGACCCCCGCATCACCAAGTAACATCCTTCCCACGCCACCCTACGTGGTTCAAATTTAAGCCAGATCGGTCAACATTTACCATTTCCAAACCGGGTTGTAGTTTGTATGGGAAAAATTATCAAAATATTCGGAAAATAATCACTTTGTCGAAGATCGCAAGATAGTGTGAATTAAAAATTAAGTTAACATTACATTACAATGATGTCTGATTGACAGTGGCAAAGGGCCAACATACAGGTCTTTTACTACTCCAAGTCATGAGGAACAAGTGGCTTTGTAATTCGTAGGATACACTAAAATTTTCCAAAAGTGTTGGCACCCTGTTGGGCTTATGTTTTGATGCGTCAGAGTCCCCTCGGATATGTGGTCTGGTCACGATGGGTGGGCCTACGCCATCAGCACTGAGATGGCAACCAAAGACATATTCTGACGCCTTGGTATCACATCAAAACTATTTTTATTTATTGTCGCATCTCATATCTGGCATTGATGCACTGATTTTACAGATGTGATCCAACGGACATCCTGTTTGGGAGCCTTGCTTGCTGGTGCAGTCTGGTGGGGACCTTTCCTCAGTGATAATGATGTGTGATTTCCTCTTGGCTGCAACACCTTTCTTATGCGTTCCCTGACATGATGAGCCGTAGCCACGCCTCAATATTAATCTAGCTAGAAAGGTAAATGTTGATAGACAATGTGTTTAAGATTATTGACATTCGTAGGGAATCGACTGTTGGATTCACTGAGTAGAAGTTTTGTTAAAACTAGGAACGTGTCGCCATTCCTATTTTGTTTTTTTCGCATTTCAAAGATCCATAATAAAAATACATCACATTATAACAATGGTATACAAACAATCTTATAACGGCTTCATTCTGGATATTTTTTTCAATAATAGATAAGGAATAGGCGTGATGTAGCTTTACTTTGCCACCGAAAAGGGAATCTAGCTTACCAAGATTCAAATAAAGTTAAACAGTAATGTGTGTGAGTCGATCAAAGTTTTTATTAATAAGTCAAATTCTTTTTCTTTTTCAAGTTCAGTTAGTACAGAATACAGGAGAAATATTCAGCTAAGCTTCCTTTTTACCGAGTGTGAATTGCCGGGTCTTTCGTTTAACACCTGCCATAAGATTTTGTGCAGTCTCCTTATCCACTTTATTCGCCGCAGAACGCCAGTTTGCCTTGAACTGTTTCTCGCTCACAACAGCGTTTTGAGTCTTCTTAAAGTTCCGCTTGACGATGGCCCAATATTGTTCGATTGGGCGGAGCTCTGGCGTGTTGGGAGGTTTCTTGTCCTTGGGCACCACTTGAACATTGTTGGCAGCATACCACTCCATGGCCTTTTTTCCGTGATGGCAAGATGCCAAATCCTGCCAAAATAGAACGGAACAATTGTGTCGCTTCAGGAAAGACAGTAGACGTTTTTGTAGGCACTCGCTCAGATAAATTTCCCGGTTGACGGTTCCGGTCGCAATGTAAACGTTGCTCTTCAAGCCACAGGTACAGATAGCCTGCCACACCAGATATTTCTTCGCGAGCTTTGATAGGTTAATGTGCTTGAAAATATCTGCCACCTTTCCCCGTCCGGTTGCCGTATAAAATTCCTGTCCAGGAAGCTGTTTAAAGTCTGTCTTGACGTAAGTTTCATCGTCCTGTACCACGCAATCAAACTTCGTCAGCATCGTCGTGTACAACTTTCGCGATCGTGCTTTGGCCGACCTGTTTTGTTTATCGTCGCGATTTGGAGTCACCACTTTCTTGTAAGTCGACAGTCCAGCTCGTTTTTAGCTCTATCCACGGTTGAAGGCGCCACTCCCAACTTCTTTCAGATGGAGAGGTTAGGGTTCCGCTCGAGGGCAGCTCTTTTTTGTCGTCGCTCTGGCCTCAGGCTTCCGATCCCGACGAAACGATGAATATCTCGATGACATAATGACAACTTATTTTTGATTTGAGAAAACTGCTCGAAAAGACTTTCGCAGCACATAAATGACGAACGAAACTACAGAAGACTGAAGAAAACACACTGACAAACTATATAACAAAAAGACATAAACACGAAACGACACCATACAAAACAGTGGACATGAACATGACTGAGAGAAAGGGAAAGCAAACTTGAAAATGTAGCACCTTTTGAGGCAGTGTCAACAGCGTCTCTATGGACGACATGATCCTTGCTCGGCTGGTGAAATGCTTCAAAAAGGAGTTAAGTTATATCATTCTAACGTACAAGTGACAATACAATAACATCTTAATTTTAGTTCGAGAAAACTGCTTCGGAAGACTCTCATAGCATATAAATGACACACTTCACGGACTGAACTACAAAAGACAGAAGAAATTTCGAAACGTCGTATTTAACTTAACGTAACACTGACTAACAAAATAATGAAAAGACAATTGAAAAAAAGAAAAACAGACGAAAGGACTCAAAATTCTCAAACGTGGCTCCTTCAGAGACATTGGACGACTTGGACGACATGTTCCGTGTACGGCTGGCAAAATGATTCCAAAGGATTTACGCAACGATATCATCAAAGGCCTGACGTAGAGGTTTCTACTCTATTCAGAGTCCCGCCAGTAAACCTTCATAAAAAAATAAAAAGAAGAAAAAAAGAAAAAAAATAATAATAAAAAAATTTTTCTTATGGGAGGGAAGCTGTTGTTTAAGGGGGGGGAGTAGCGGGTGTTGTGGTTAAAAAAGAAAAATGAGCATAATATCAGTTTGCAAATGTTATGATTTAACTTTATTTATTATCTTCTCATTGAATACAGGTAACAAAACACGGGAAACCATCGTTCGAGTGTGAAAAGTGTTCGAAGAAATTTTTTTTCAAAGGAATATATGTCTCTCACATAGCCGTATGTAATGGTGTCTATAGAGCACCGAGGCAAATGAAAAGGCTAGAACAAAATAAAACCATTAACGATCAACAAATGGAAACAGCGGTAGAAGAAACAAAGTTCATATCATACCAATCCAATATTACTGATTCTCCTGATGTGAGCGAACACGAAGAACATCGAGAGGCAGGAGCCTCGGCGCAAAAGTCAAAGCCTCTTCAGAAACCAAACAAAGGCAATTCCCCAAAAGTGGTGACGGAGAATCCTGTCAGCGGAAAATCCATTAACAAATGTACCTACTGTGAAAAGTTGTTTGCTAATTATACCAGCCTGACTGAACACATTCTTTACACACATGTACCAACCAACTGTAAGATCTGTGGTATTACTTTTACCAATCTAAATCGGCTTTTATATCATAAGGTATGTTGACTTGCGCATTTTTCCGTGTAAATGTTTCTTTCATCGTTCATTACAGAAAAGGATCCACATTGCGTCGAAGTTTGCCTGCCAAAAATGCTCCAAAAAGTGTATTACGAAACAAATTTATGATAAGCATGTACAGTTTTGTGAAAAGAAGACAGATCCCTGTAACAATTGTGGTCAGTGGTTCAAAGATCTATTTGCCCTCGAAAGACACGTGGCACTGGGTTGTGCGTATGAGAATTTTGAATGTAGCAACGCCGTGAGGAAATACAATATGCGTCCAGTGAAGTCTGGATTACCTGTAGTAAAATGTTCCGACTGCGGCAAAGAATTTCACGGCGAGGAATCTTTACGCTCACACGTAACCCGGACTCATCAGGAAAACAAATGTGATATATGCGGAATTATATTCTTTGGGAAATCAAAATTCAGATGGCATAAGGTTTGTTTGGATTTTCATATGGTTATCATCATGTTTATGATTGAAGAAGCATTTGTTTTTCACCAGGCTGCTGCACTTTTGATTAACTGTCATTAGCGTGTAACAATTAAGCATAATATATTTACACTGTTAATCAGAAGTGCAGCAATAAATCTGAATAAATAATTGCCGCTGGTTCTCGTAATCTTACTTTAAGTTTACTAAATGCTAGAGCTGTATTCAGAAGATCGCGGTTGTTTGTTGTATTCTTGCTGAGATTTGTGTTTCTAAAACCGCGAGGTACTAATGTATAATGTAGGATTCTTATGCTTTTCTCCTTAAGAAACATGTATTATATTAAATATGCTTGTGTATTTCATATATATTAATACGTTTTCAATCGTTTCATACAGGTTTCATGTCACTCGGAACCAAAATACACGTGTCCTATTTGTGGAAAGAAATTTTTTAAAATAAGAATGTATGATAGACATTATTCAATTTGCAAACTGAAAAAGTACACATGTGACATATGTGGTCACAAGTTCAAATTGAGTAACTCTCTCAAACAGCATAAAGTATCCCAACATCCAGTTGAGGCCGATTTGAGCAATACCAAGATTAAAAAACACAAAAACACACGATTACGTATTAAAAAGCTATCAAATTCTTGCAACATCTGTGGAATCGTTTTTCCTGAACAAACTCAAGTCGACCAGCATATGGTTAGTTAATGATATATTGTTTAGTCTTTGCAATAATGTATCTTCCGTTTTATTCAGCGTACAAAACATTCGGAAAAGTACTTCAAATGTGCTCATTGTACGAAGATATTCACTAACAAACAAACATTAAATCTGCATGAACCGATATGTGCAGGAAGGAAATTTAGCTGTGACTTATGTGGCCAAAAGTTCAAATTGCGAGTAGGTGTTAAAAGGCATAAAAGAAGAGTTCACAGTGAAGAAATCGCGAAGCAAAACGCTGTAGAGGAGATACAACGGGAAAATTCTGCCTTGACTTTTGAAAAGTCTGCTGCTTTACAAACTATTCTTAAGGTAATCATATAGTTGACCTCTAATGAAATATCATGTTACCAAAATTCATCTAAAATCGTTTACTTGTCTTCAACAGCATCCAGATAAAAGTGACGATTCTCAGTTCGATGCGGATTATACTATACTCCAAGATGAGAATATAACAATCAAAATGGAAATCCAAGTAGAAGATACAATGCTGCAGGAATAGCTATACCATCCGCCAATCGATGACTTGCAGAAATCATCCCTGAAAACATCGACCGGTATTAGCCAGCCTTTAGTTTGTACGATTTGGCACTGATAGAAGAAGCATTAAAGGTGTCTTGTATAAGCAGTATACAGACCTCAACCTCATTAATATTTTAAATGTGTCCTTACAATAATTTATCATGCAAATAAAGCATTTCCGGAAAGTGACCGGAACATGTTCTGCATTGTATTTGGTATTGAAGACTACGAAGTAGTCGTTGGCCGCGAGTGGACGTGTCTTTTTTGTTTCGCTTCCTTCTGAGAAAATTTCGTAATGGAAAATCTAATAAGTTTCCAAATTAATGTGAAAGTGAAACAATTTAGTCTTCAAGCGTCGTGGATGTCTTTTCGCAATAAATTTTATAACCTCAATTTCTTCTGCATAGGGCCGGTTCATAAACCACGTAGACTCATTTTTGAAAATCTCAGACCCCACCCCCCTCCTTACAATTTTTTGAAATTTTGTATGGAGCGTAGACTTTGGTTAAATCCCCCTCCCTCCCCCCAAAAAAAGTCTACGTGGTTTATGCATAGCCCCATATGCATCATATTACTATCAAGTATTTGTATGAAAAGCTTGTGATTTATCGATTCATGTGCGTTAATTTAGCCCTTGGAAGTGGATTAAATGCGATCGACAAGTGGCGAAAAACGTGCCGTGTAGAGGAAATCATTTGCGCAAGCAATATAGAAAGTTCGCGTAGGTTTTGAACATCGGAACTCATCTGAAAAGGTGAGTTTTCTACCTTCATCATTGTGGTCTTTATTGGAATAAAATAAACTGGTTTATATAAGAGAACAAACTTTGAAAGTGTTAAAGTGTTGAGCAGGTTATAAAAAGGGAAGAAGGGGGGGGGGGGGGGGGAAGAGTGAAGGCGGTCAATAGATCATTGCACCGAATGTATTAACCTCACTTTTTTGACAGTTCAGGGAGCTTGTTTACAAGGTGTTAGAATTTGAACCGCTCAAACAAAATTTTTCATTGGCTTTTTCGGATTCTGTACGACTAGATTCAGGAAATGATGTAAAAATAAGCACTGGTGTCTGTCATTCGGCAATTTTACATCAATCGTTATAAATTTAGATCACAAAATCTAAAACCGATCTTACCGAAAATAAGTCCACGTAAACAAACTCCCTGAACTGTCAAAAATGCATTGATGACGCCATCGTGCAATGATCTTATAAAGGATCGGTACAAGAGAGAAGGAGAGAAGGAGTGAGAGAATATGGGGGGGGGGGGGGGGGGGGGGCGGAGAGAGAGAGAAAAAAAATCCCCCTGGCGGTTGGAACCAAAAATAGAGAAAAAGGGGGCCAAAATAAATTTTTTTTTTCGGGGCTGGGCGTCGCACGGCCCCCCGCTGGCCCCCCAAGCTTAATAATCCTCCCAAACTCAACACACGAACACACTCTCAAATATTCTGATAAAAAAACAAAAAAAACAAAAAAAAAGGGAAAATATGTATATATAGTTAGGTGCTGGGTTCAGGTGGATTAGGGTAGGGGTCTAAACAGTGAACCAATTTTTAATAGCTAGTTGTTATTGATTGTTGGTTCTGTCTAGACAAAATCGTCAAAAGGTCGAAAGTAACATTTGTAAACAATGACTTAAAACGTAAATTTCCTGGAAATGCCAGGTTGCTAACATCTATATCCACTACCAACGGGTAGGTAATAACTCCCTGTATCTGTTTCTGGTGCTATTTTGTTTGTGGGAGCAAGCAGATCCCAGAAAAATACGCTAGAAGTCATTGTTTACAAATGTTACTTTCGACCTTTTGACTATTTTGTCTAGATAGGTAGGTATTATTCAACAATAAGGGAACGTCCACTTTTATAAACCGACCCCCCCCCCCCCCCCGTGTTTGGTTTTTTTTTTTGGGGTGTTTTGTTTTGTTTTTGTTGTTTTTTTTTTTTTTTTTTGGTGTTGTTGTGGGGTGGGGGGGGGGGGGGGGGGGGGGGGGGGGGGGGAGGGGTGGGGGCGCCCCATAACTTTTTGAACAATTTACTGTCAGAAAAACAAATGACCTTCAATCTAGGCCAACTGACAACTTCCAGAATTAGCTACATGAGCTTACCCCAAGGATCAGGGTTAAGACCCTTACTTTATAATTATCCTCTCATGTTGATGGGAAATTATCTTTATAGGACCTTTACTTTAATCACATAAAATAAACAGATTCAATACCTGAAATTAAATCATTACAATCAATCAGCATTATTTTTAAAACAAATCCGATTTTATTTTGAGTCAAAGCGTTTTTGTTTTGATTAAAAAGAAGCACGTAATTGAAGTAAGAATAAAATATTTGATTCGATATGCTAGATTCAAATAAAAATATTTTTGAAGCCACATCCAGTCGTAAGGAAGCTTGATTGTAAAAACAAAAAAATGTTTGCTCTGAAACTAATAATGAGTTCACACTACAACCAATATTACGTGATATAGAGTATCTTGATATCAAATGACATGTACATGATTTCCAGTGAAAACTAGATGTATAGTTGCTGACATCACGATACTCTATATCACGTAATATAAGCTGTAGTGTGAACGTACTATAATATCGTTAATATTTGAGTCAAACAAAATTGAAATTAGGCCCTGAGTCAAAAATATTTTTCTTTGAATTCAAGGTGATTTACTTTTGAAACAAATATCTATTTCTCTGCGGGTACTGTACAGAGACAAATTTGATAGTCAAATTTACCATTATTGGGGGTTGTGATGACTATTGCAGTATAGTGATTTTGAAGCGACTATGATCATGGTTAAAACGACCATTAAAAATATTTGATTCAACATTTACCATAACGTCGGAATAGTTCTTGTTACCATGATCATAGTCAAGAATGTATTTTTCATGGTTATTGTAACCATATGCAATAGTCATCTTGACCATGATTTAATTGTCGGTATAACGATAGATTTTTTCTCAGAGTATGAGCCTGGAGGTTATGGCAGAAGTAAAACCCTTGCAGTACCGCTTCTGGGAGCTTTCATCTAGACTACTGATCAGGTTTGGAATCAGTAACAACCTTGTGATTGAAAATTTCGATGAAATATTCAAATTAAATACGCAGTCTACACAGCTCGAAAAACTAGTGTGAATTTCTGTTCAATACAGTGACGTTAATTCGCTAATTGCAACATTTGACAGCGTCAAATCGACTGTAAAAAATTCGTGAACCCTTTGAGTTAAATGACAGATTACTGACATTTTCATATGAAAGTTAATTGCTTTTTAATTGCAACACGGTGCAATTAGTGAAATTGCAATTAAAAGGCGTTGCATTTAACGAAAGGGGCTAGGACAGGTTCTTAAGGGTCACCCACAATAGATACGTTTGCGTTCCGTTGACGGTAATTTTACAGAAAACCTATGGAAAACTGTCAAATTTACGCAAACGCATCCGCATTGTATCAATTGTGGGCCAGCCATTATGATTGTTTGAGACTACTCCTCCCTCTGGATAGGAGGGGCTCTCATTCAACTGAAACACATATTTCTGCAAAACTCGAGAACTAATCAAGCAAATGGAAACAAATTTGGCATGTGGGGGGTTTTGAAGGCAATAATTGTATGATGGTTTGAGACCCCTCCCCCTTATGGAAGGGGAGGCTCCCATACAAACGAAACACAACTTTCAACAAAACATGAGAATTATCCATGGAGTAACCTGCAGGTTACTTAAACACATAACGTGTATTTCTCGGGTAAGAAGCATCCCTGATAAAAAATTAGCTTAAACGAAAAATATCACAAATCCTCCAACAATTTCTTTAATGGTTTGGATGATACCCCAAATAGGTCGTTAAGAAAAATAATCATACGAAATTTATTGGGGATGTTCTGATAGAAGTTTGAGCCCCTGCTTAGTCAAGAAAAAATGCATTCCAAAAAGCAACCAGAAACGTGCCAGTTAAATTACATTTTCATTCATTTAGTTGCAAGCGTAGCAGCGTATCAATTATAGGCCAGCCATTAGGTGCTGTGCGGAATTAGGGCAGGTCACGGTAGTCAAAAAATGACAACCTCAGAATTACCGTGCAAAACGCAATGCATTGTTTGATTATCGGCGCCGCAAAGTGCTACACATGTCTGAGCCTTGCAAAGAACATACTAATCGAAAAAATAATAATGCACAAAACATTCGAGATGGGTGAAAAAAACTAAATTTTGGGTTGTTTTTTCTTAGCGTGTGAGTTTTTGGAGTTGAAAGATTGTTAAATTTATCTCAATTTCAGTAACCTCAAACAAGAGTGAATTACATTGTTGTCATACGACGGTGAAAGTTAAGAAATCCGTTAGTCAAAAAAGTAGATTCCAGAGTGTTTTAGCTAATTCTTCGTCGATTGTGGCAGGTTTGGCTTTCGAAATGTTGGCATTTAATTGCATTACGATTTCGTAATATACCATTAGTCACGATAGACTGCTAATCAACCATATTCTTGTTTTGATGTGAACCGTGTTTGAAACACAGAAGGAAGTTTGTATTTGTCTATGGACGAATCCAAGCTGAAAATAGCAGAAGACACCCAATGACGTTTATGTAAGGTCCGGCCTGTTAGGCAATTAACTTGTGTTGGAAGCAAAAATATAGTAAACATTGCTGGCCAAGCGAGCGCCGACGTCAAAGTACCATAACATTCCATACTGTGAACTGATAGTTTGACATCACCATAAACAGCTGTGCCGTGTAAATAGATAAACATTTTGAGGAAACACAAATCCCACTATACAGTTCCACATCTCACGAATACCGTTCAGCCTGGTGGCCTGGACCTTGTATAGACGTCATTGGAAGACACCGAGTAATGATAAATCTGACAGCTCCCATGTTAAAGTACACTCAGGCAAATAATCGTAAGAATTTCATAAGGTTTATCTTATGAACGATGCTCTTGAATTTCATAAGGTTGACTTATGAACGGATTTTGTTTCACACGTCGTTGTTCTTGTATACCATTAAGTATTCCTGTTTACAAGTGTAGGTATATACTAGTGGGCAAGTCACTGGACTCATAACCCCCCATGTTCAAGGTTCGAATCCCGGTTGCTGATTACCCGGATAAAAATAACCATACAATTACAATACAATAATATAAAATAACATTAAAATCTATTTCCGACCATGAATCTTATTGTTCATGAATCAGATAAAGGGAAAATGCACATTGTCATTACAATAGATCTACATTTCACTCCATATGCTAGGATTTTCAACAATTGTGAAACAATACAATAAATAGTAATTGACTCAAATTTGTTCGGAAAATAATGATTTTTTCTATAGTTAAGATACATAACAACCCCCCTTTTCTATTGTCGATGTCACAGTTTACATTAGATTCTATTGTGGTAACAAAAACTCCTATTGCCATCTTGTAGTTGTGAACAATACTCTAAATTGAACATACTATAGATTCTATTGTATGGTTACAATACATTCAATTGTAAATCTACTAGAATTTTTTATTCGGGTATTTTATTTTTGCAGCATCATTGTATATCATAAGGTAAAGCTATGAAACTCATACTGATTTCTTATAGCAAATAATCTTAATGCAATCTTATGAGTATCGAAAGTGTATACTATATCAAGCAAAAAATAACCCTCCTAATTAAAATTTCGAATTTTTTAGAAGCATTTTGAAATTTTCGTCCAATACTTTAACATGTGAGCTGTCAGATTTATCACCATTCGGTGTCTTTTTTTTTTAAACTTGGATGCGCCTGTTAACAAAATTTAATGGATCATTGCACCGAATGTACACACTTAGAAAATTTTACAATATTCGGTAATTTTTTACCGAACTTTCAACAGATGAACGTTCGGTAATCCGATTTAACGGATTTCGGTGAAATTTTACAGTATTCCGGTAAAAAAATTACCGGAACTTGTCAAATTTTACCGAAATCCGTTAAATTGGATTACCGAACGTTCAGCTGTTGAAAGTTCGGAAAAAAATTACCGAATACTGTGAAATTTTCTAAGTTTGTATTTGACAGTTCTGGGAGCTTGCTTACAAACAGCACAAAATCTCAAACCAATCTTACAGAAAATATTCTAACTCCACGCAAACAAACTCCCTGAACTGTCAAAACTGCATAGTTTATATAGACTCTAGACAGAATAGTCAAAAGGTCGAAAGTAACATTTGTAAACAATGACTTCTAGCGCATTTTTCTGGAATCTGCTTGCTCCCAGAAACAAAATAGCACCAGAAACAGATAGAGGGAGTTATTACCTTCCCGTCGGTAGTGGATATAGATATTTGCAACCTGGCATTTCCGGGAAATTTACAATTTAAGTCATTGTTTACAATTGTTACTTTCGACCTTTTGGTGATTTTTCTCGATTTTATGTTTTCATTTCCGCAGACATGTAAAAACATTTTCAAATATTCGGCAAATTTGGTTTTGTTTTGAAAGACTCTACACTTGTATACAAACTAGAAACAAACACAGTTGACAAATCGCCGAATTATTTAATAATATCTGACTTACTGATGGTGGTTCGCCACTGATCGGTGGATCAGTGGAATACAACATAATTAGGGTAAGTACACCTCTTTTGGCCATGCCTAAGAAAATCTTACATTTTTTCTTTTTCTTCTCAAAGAATATTTTATCCATTCAATTGGTTTATAAAGTACAATTCAAGTACATATTCAAAAAAAAAAAAAGATGTTCTCAATAAATTCCTAAATCAAAACATCAATAAACAACATCTCATTTCATTTTTCAAGTGACTTGTATTTAGACATGTTGCATGTCCTTCAACCAAATAAATTGTTTCAAAGTATCACACACACCTTATGGATCTTATGATGCAAGACTCTCGAAGGAAGATGGTTGAATGTGGGATCTGTCATGAAGAGCACCAAAAGGATGAGTTGGAATCGCATCAGGAAATGTGTATGGTGCGGTTGGTTTTTCGGTGTTCTCATTGCAATAAAGACTACATGAACAAGGAAGGGCTCTGGAATCATCTGGACCTGCATGAGGTACGATGGGCCATTCAATTCATTCTGAATCAGTTATTTTAACACAATTAAATTATTTTCGTCAACAGATTACAGATGAAAATAAGGAATTCAACTATCAAGAAATGAAAACAAGACACAAGTTACATCAATGCGAAGTGTGCAATGATCAACGTGCGTATTCGGAGAGTTACTTCTGGAAGCACGTTCAAGTAAGTGCTGAGTTCAAAACAAATATATTGTTGTTTATCATAGAATTATTATTGCAGGAAGTTCATGGCAGTTTTTCTCTAAAGTGTGCTGCATGTGGAGAATATTTTCAAAACGAACAACTAAGAAATGACCATGTTTTGGGCAATTGTAAGACGAAGGTTCAAACGCCTACCGCGGGTTACAATTCTATTGATGCCGAAGGAATGAATTCGGTCCCAGCACATTTCAAACCATTGGAGAAAACGCATAGTAAAACATTAAACGAAACTAATGATCATTTACCTGGATTAATTGTGGATCCTGAAATAAGCAAAGATTCGCGTGATATTACCGATTTGATTATTAAAACCAAAGTAGGATAGTTTTTTTTTATCCAACTACAAAATCTGATAATTTTTTTTCTTAACAGGGTCGTAAGCAAGAACAGATGCACAAGTGTCCTCATTGCCAGAAATTATGCACAACAGATACATTACCATCGCATTTGGCATTATGTGAGAGTAAAAAATTCTCGTGTGATGCAAAAGTTAAAATTAGTGAATATCTTACTAGACGTATGAGACTAAACCAATGTTCTAAACCGAGCTTCATAGAAAATCACCCCATCGTGGAAATAACTCAGCATTCCAATGAACATTCAGCAGCAGATACAGAGAGCAACATGAGCAAAGAGGACATCCAAGCGATGAATTATCAGAAACTAATCCAGAATCCTTTGCAATGTCCCCAATGTGGCACAGAGTTCAACCACCTAATATCCGCAGTATCGCATGTCAACAACTGTCGCAATGTGTTTAGGTGTGATATATGCGATATTACAATCTATGGTGCGCCGGCCGCCAAATTTCACAAGGTACGTGTTTACCACTTCATTTGTCATGTATACCCTTTGTAGAATGATCCTGTTTTCTAAACCTGTTGATATTATAGATTAGATAGAGTCCAGCTAATCGGACTCGGACTTGATATATGAGAATCAAGAAACGCTTGGTGTTTATTCACACATTTTGATGATGTTAACAAACTTCAACCTGCTCTAGAATTAATAGGGTTGATGATTAATCGGTTTCGTTTAAATTTGGACCAGAGAGTTAGGCTGGTGGCATGAGAAATGTCGGCTGTCGGGTCCTTCCTAAGCTCAGCTACAAAGCAACACCGTGCTGGAGGTGGCTGGGTTCGATTCCCGGTATGGTCTAGGATTTTTTTCGTTAAGGAAAATTTCTCGACTCCCTGGGTATGGGGTATGTTTGTACTTGCCATACAATCATACAAATGCAAAAATGGTACCTGGCATCGAAAGCTCTTAATTAATAACTGTGAAAGTGCATTTAGAACACTAAGTTGAGAGCAAGCAATAAGCTAATTGCGAAAGCAATAAACTTGAAACGATAAAAAAGAAAGGGCTTTGTGATACGGAGGGTACTATTTTCTTCGATAGTCCTACGCACGAAAATCCAATCCATTACAAACCCTCTGCTTAGAAAGCCAAGGCATTTTTGTTTTGGAAATTAGCAATGCCCCAAAAAAAATTGTTTTTATCAGACGCTGTGTATAATAACAAACCCACATCAGAAATTCCACTACCGAACCTATTTTGTTTTTCGTGACTTCACATAGATGATATTTAAACTCTTCCTTATGCTGCGAAAAGCATTATTTACTAGAGTGCCACTACGATTGTGGCTCCGACTTTTAGAGCAAAAATCAATAAACTAACTACCTAGGGGAGCGAGAGGGTAAATATTAAATCTTTTAATTGATTACAAGGCATCTTCAGCAGGTTCACATATCGACCAATATGCACCCTAGTGTTCACCACCACAAAAGGAACATTATCCACCAATCATAGCGATGATCATCATCAACAATCATTTCCGTCTTATGCGGAGGTGTTTTGATACTAATTTAGCGTTCTAAATTGAATTCAAAACATCTTTTCGATCAACAGAATGTGCCTTTCGAGCTAGCCATGAGTAATTGGCACCCCACTTTGCTAAAATCGAAAAATAAAACAATGTTAATTACAATGTTGAATATCGGCTCCGCAAAGTGTTACACACGCCTGAGCATAACAAATAAACAAACTGATTAAAAAAAAGCATCTGAAGATAAAACCTTTTTATGTTAGAACTATTTTTAGTTGCACGAAAAAGTCTGGATGAAAGTTCATTTTGCAATAAAAATAATTTGCTTTCATTTTCAACGATGTAACGGTTTCGATAAAATACAGTTATAAAATTTGTTTGAAAAACTTTTAAATGTACAGGGGTGGAAAATTTACCAAACTGCTTTCTACGAAAAAGAAGCAACGCAACTCCGTAGTCTCAACATAGCATAATGCTTTGTTTGAAACACTGGCCAAACTAAGCAGTTATAACATGTTATAAGCCTATCTTGATGACGAATTTCTTTTAGAAATTATTTGACAACCGGTATAACATGTTATAACTCTGTAGTCTGAACAAGGCACGATGCCATGGCATGACTACAGAGTCATAACATGTTATAACAGTTGTCAAATCATTTCAACACCAAATTCATCATCAAGATAGGCTTATAACATGTTATAACTGCTTAGTCTGGCCAGCGTTTAACGCTCTAATTTTTCAAAATATTTAAATAATACCCGGTAGCCGGCGTCGGTGGTGTAGTGGTAAGCGTGACTGCTACTTTGCACCCCAGTGGGTCTGGGTTAAATCCCAGTCGACGTCGGTGGTTTTTCTGAGGCAAAAAAATCTGGTCACGTCTTCCTTTGAAGGGAAATAAGCCGTTGGTCCCGGCTCATATTCATGAGTCGTTAGGTAGGGCCAGGTAGTGGAGTCGTCTTCCTGGCGTCGGTGATTGTCACCAAGTGAGGAAATAGGCCAAGGGAAAATAAAAAAATAAATAAAAATAATACCCGGTATAGAAAAGAGAAACGTAGTCCTACGTTAAAATCATCAAAATATTTTGAAAATGACCACTTTGTCCAAGATCGCAAGATGGTCGAGCAAGCTGAAATTTTTTTGCCATTACAATACATTGATTTCTGATTGAGAATGGCAAAGGGTCAACACACAGGTTTTTTGCTACTCCCAGCCATGGGGAAGACGTGGCTCTGTAATTCGTAGGATATACTAAAATTTTCCAAAAGTTTGGGCGCCCATTTGGGCTTATATTTTGATGCGTCAGATGAAAACTAGAAAAAAAATGATAATCTAGAAAATGATTTGCCTCTATATTAACTACAGGAATCTAATACGGTGCTCACTAGTTCTAATCAATATCGAAGTTTAACGGTTGAGCTTCCAAGTGCGATGTGTTTTTCGTACGCTATCATATCACATTAAAAAGGAATAAAATTGATACTTGCTAGTCCATAATATTAGTTTGCAAATGTTATGATTTAACTTTATTTATTATCTTCTCATTGAATACAGGTAACAAAACACGGGGAACCATCGTTCGAGTGTGAAAAGTGTTCGAAGATTTTTGTTCTCAAAGAACTATATGTCTCTCACATAGCCGTATGTAATGATGTCTGTAGAGCTCCGGAACATACGAAAAGGCCAGAACAAAATGAAATCAATAACGAACAACAGATGGAAATAGCAGTAGAGGAAACAAAGTTCATACCATGCCAATGCAATATTACTGATTCTCCTGATGTGAGCGAACACGATGAACATCGAGAGGCAGGAACCTCGGCGCAACAGTCAAAGCCTCTTCAAAAACCAAACAAAGACAATTCCCCAAAAGTGGAGACGGCAAATTCTGTCAGTGGAACATCCTGTAACAAATGTATCTACTGTAAAAAATGATTTCCTGATTATACCAGCTTAGCTGTACACTTTCTTCACATACATGTACCAACCAACTGTAAGATCTGTGGAATTACTTTGGCCAATTTTCAACGGCTTTTATATCATAAGGTATGTAGACTGGCGCATTTGTCCGTGTCATTGTTTCTTTCACCGTTCATTACAGCAAAGGATCCACACTGAGTCGGTTGTTTTTACCTGCCAAAAATGCTCCAAAAAGTGTTTTTCAAGATCAAATTATGATAGACATGTACGGCTTTGTGATAAGAAGACAGATCAATGTGAAAATTGTGGTCAGTGGTTCAAAGATATATTTGCCCTTGCAACACACGTTGCGCTGGGTTGTGCGAATGACAATTTTGCATTTAGCTACGCCGTGAGAAAATACAATATGCGTCCAGTGACTCCAGTAAAATGTTCCGACTGCGGCAAAGAATGTCATGGCGAGAAATCTCTACACGCACACGTTATACAGGTTCATCAGGAAAACAAATGTGATATTTGCGGAGTTATAATCTTTGGGAAATCAAAATTCCGCTTGCATAAGGTTTGTCTTATTTAGAATTGTGTTACACATTGTCTAATAGAACTTAAGAGTCCAAATACTGAAATCTCATAGTTTGGATTTTCATATGGTTACCATTATATATATGTATGAAGAAGCATTGCTTTTTACCAGGTTGCTGCACTTCTGATTAACTGTTATTAGCGTGTAACAACTTAGCATATATTTAAACAGTTAATCAGAAGTGCAGCAATAAATCTGAATCAACATTTGCCGCTGGTTCAGCAAATCGCGGTTGTTTGTTGTATTCTTGCTGAGATTTGTGTTTCTAAAACCGCGAGGTGCTAATGTACGACTAATG
The DNA here is from genome assembly GCA_024533555.2 of Aedes koreicus. Taxonomy (NCBI): domain Eukaryota; kingdom Metazoa; phylum Arthropoda; class Insecta; order Diptera; family Culicidae; genus Aedes; species Aedes koreicus. Next base: position 29,842 of record JAHHFK020005997.1, read on the forward strand.
TATAATGTGTATATTTGCAATAATGTGTCTCCTGTTTTATTCAGTGTAAAAAACGTTCGGATAAGTACTTCAAATGTGCTCATTGTACGAAGATATTCACTAACAAACAACAATTAAATCCGCATGAACCGATATGCGCAGGAAGGAAATTTAGCTGTGACTTATGTGGCCAAAAGTTCAAATGGCAAGAAGGTGTTAAAAGGCATAAAAGAAGAGTTCACAGTGAAGAAATCGCGAAGCAAAACACTGTAGAGGAGATACAACGGGAAAATTCTGCCTTGACTTTTGAAAAGTCTGCTGCTTTACAAACTATTCTTAAGGTAATCATACAGTTGACCTCTAATGAAATATCATGTTCAATCTACAGCTTAACATGCTATTCTGCCTATTAACCAAAATTCATCTACAATCGTTTACTTGTCTTCAACAGCATCCAGATAATAGTGACGATTCTCAGTTCGATGCGAATTGTACTGTACTCCAAGATGAGAATATAACGATCAAAATGGAAATCCAAGTAGAAGATGCAATGCTGCAGGAAAAGCTATACCATCCGCCAAATGATGACTTGGGTTGGTAATAAAGCAGTACCGAAAAGTAACCGGCATATTTTGTGCATTGTATTTGGTATCGAACACTAATTAGAAATTGGTTCACCCTTTGGTCCGAAGTACTCCTTGCAGCTTGGTTGTCCGACTTTTCCCCGAAAATGAGTTCCCCGAATGATATTTTCCCGAATGTAGTGTTGGTGTGTGTGTGTGTGTGTGTGTGTGTGTGTGTGTGTGTGTGTGTGTGTGTGTGTGTGTGTGTGTGTGTGTGTGTGTGTGTGTGTGTGGGAGTGTGTGTGTGTGTGTGTGTGTGTGTGTGTGTGTGTGTGTGTGTGTGTGTGTGTGTGTGTGTGTGTGTGTGAGAGAGAGAGAGAGAGAGAAAGAGAGAGAGAGAAAGTGTGAGTGTGTATGTGCGCGGTGTGTGTGTGTGTGTGTGTGTGTGTGTGTGGGTGTGGGTGTGGGTGGGTGTGTGTGGGGGGGGGGTCTGTTTTCTAACTTACATTGACCGGCAATGGTTTTATCGAAGACATCTGTTTACAACAATCCTTCAGGTGGAAGCACCTTTAATCCGGGAGATCCAGCAACCCACTTTAGAAAGTCCGGGGGGTCACCGAGGTTACTTTCACATACAATCAACCCCGCATGTTAGCATTACCGAAATCATTTGGATAAGGGATCTGCAACGCACTTCCAGATTTGGAAATGTAAATTTTCCATACCAGGCACGTATTTAATATTTTTTGAAAATAGGATTATTGTTATATAGTTATAATCAGATAAATCTCACCCTTGGCCGCCTCCTTAATGACACTAGTCATTTTCTCTTGGACAAAAAATCACAAATACAAATGAGGCACTCTTTAAAGAAGGGGAGCTTTATCTTTATCCGCTGATATATTCAATTTGAAGGAATTGAATTCAACTTCCGATGAATTAGCAGACTAAGTGTTTGTTTACAAAAGCAGATTCGCCCTAATCAAATGTTGGCGCTGAGATGTATTTTTAAGTTTAAAATAAACTCAAATCTGTATCTGTTTTTTTTTTTTTTTTTTTTTATTTCTTTACTATCGCGATATTCAGCCCTGGGCTGGTTCATCTCCCGTCGTAGTCACTCAAATACCTTTTGGGTATTTTCGTAACTTGTCCGGGGGTGAGATCCGAACTCGTGACTTTGGCGTGAGCGGTATGGATGCTAACCACTACGCCGGGGTCGCCCCCCATATCTGTATCTATCGAGCCACCTTCATAGACCAGTTCAGTGCCAACATGTCAGAAGTGTAGATCTGCTGTAAACAATTACTTAAACCGTCGCTTTTTCGGGAATGAAAACTTTATCCTGCAAATCAACAATCCTAACTGCAAAAAGAAACATTTTCCTACCTTATGGTGTATTTTATTTGCATGAGTGGATTTTGGCGATAAATCGATAGGGAATGTCGTTGATTGCAAAAAAAGCAGATCCAATCTTTTGAGATATTGGCGCTGAGTTTATCTCATTTTCATTTCATAAAGTGACTAGTTTCTATACAGAATCACATTCTAAAAATGCATAGTTTCTAATCTCTTTCACATGCTGGAAAATGCCTAAAATTTATTCACTTTTTGACGTGCTCTGCAGGATCCTGTTTGGCGCGAAGCTATGAACGAAGAACAGTTCAGTTCTCATCAGCAGATCGGGACTTGGAAGTTGGTTCCACGGCCGAAGGACCAAAAAGTAATCGTTTATTTCCGTTTATTTATTAGACGTCAAACAATAGTAGACCGTGTTGTTACATATAATCCTTATACTATAGATACATCCTTAAACTAAAATTAAATGCCTATGTTCTATTGCTTCGCAGAGTGTTAAAATATTTTTTCAATTTTGTCCTAGCTGTATTAAAGTCAATCATTTCACAATGCTGATTATATACAATCATCATGCGGTTCAGCGGTCCAAATTTAGCATAATTTGTACGATGACGATCTACTGCGAATAGGTCACGATTACGTAATTGTCTAGTGGGGGCATATAAATTTAGCTTTGACAAAAGATCAGTTGAGTCAATACGTTGTGATACCAAATCATTAACAAACAATACCTTTGCATAATCTCGACGTTCTTTCAAAGTTTCAATATTGATCAGCATACAACGTGCTTCATATGCTGGGAGAGGTAATGTTGTCCAGTTGTTCGCAGTGCATATAATAAGAACTGTTTTTGGATTGACTCTATTCGTTCTTCATGTTTTTTTCATATAAGGGGACCAAACAATACTACAATATTCTAATATTGACCGCACATAAGCAACATAAAGCGTTTTTATTGTATATGGATCTAAAAAGTGGTATCCGAAACGTTTTATAAAATTAAGCATATTGCCTGCTTTATGAACTATCGTGTTATAATGATCCACAAACGTTAGTTTTGAGTCTAGAATAATACCTAAATCTCTTATTTTATCGCATTTTTGTACATTTTCTATTCCTAATAAAACTTGAACATTTGGCGTGCTATGTTTTCTGCTAAACGTTATGAGATTACATTTTTTAACATTTAGTTTCAATAGACTTTTACAGCACCATGTATGAAAAACTTGTATCTCATTGCGAAATACAATAGTTTCATTATCGTTCTTAATTTCTAGGTACAATTTTATGTCATCAGCATATATAAGAACATTGAGATCTTTTAAGATAAGAGATATGTCATTAATGTATAGAATAAAAAGAAGAGGTCCTAAGTGTGAGCCTTGAGGAACCCCTGACGTGACTTGAATTGGGTTTGACTTTTTATTATTGAACTTTACAATTTGCTGACGATCAGTTAAATACGATTTGATCCAATTGAGCAGTCTCATCTCAATTCCCATTTTTTCAAGCTTGAAAATCAACATTGGAATGTCTAGTCTATCAAACGCTTTACTGAAGTCGGTGTAAAGAGCCATTACGTGATTACCTTTATCCATTGCATTTAATGAGTAATTGACGAATTCTAGTAAATTCGTAGCAGCTGAGCGGCCTTTGAAAAAGCCATGTTGTGCGTTAGTAATTCTATTTTTAATTTGGCTAAAAACATTTTTGTTTATGATCGATTCGAAAAGTTTTGGAATGCATGATATTATGGCAATGCCACGATAATTTCGAATATCGGATTTTTTGCCAGATTTATAAATTGGTATTAGGAAAGACTTTTTCCATTCTTTCGGAAATTCACCACTATCCAGTGACATATTGAACAGCCAGAAAAGAGGAGTTGTGAGTTCAGTTGCTAGGTTTTTTATGAATGCTGGTGGAATTCCATCAGGTCCTGCGCCTTTATTAGCGTCTAATTGTATGTCTAATTGAATGTCTTGTACAACAATGTTACTGACACCAATATTACCTGGATAGTCAGGAAAGTATGAGAAATATTCAAAATCGCGATCATTGTCCTTAAATGTTGTGTAGGTCTCTTGAAAATATGTTGCAAATAGATTACAAATATCTTCTGAGTTATCTCCTACTTTTTCGTCCAAAGTCATAGTTGTTGGAAAGTTGCACGATTTAACCTTGGTTTTAACGTAACTGAAGAAATTTTTCGGACATGACTTAATCTCATTTTCAGTTTTTGAGTTATACTCAGATAGTGCAGAGGAAATAGCTAAATTAAGTTGGTCACAGATATTCAAATACTTTTCCAAATTAGCTTGATTATTGTAATTTTTGTAAATTTTGTGAGCCTTTTGTTTCCGATTCTTCAAATTAGTAATTTGCTTGTTAAACCAAATGGGATTTTTAGAAGCATAGTTTCGTCGTCTTCTCGTCAGAGGACCTTCTTCCTGAATTGTTGCCAGTAACATTTTATAAAATATTTCTACTGCACTTTCAACATTTTTCTGACTTTTTAAGACCTGTTGCCAGTTGGCCCTACTCAATTTATGCTTAATATTGTAATAGTTTGCTTTGTTGTAATCAAAGACATTCTCGTAAGGGAACGTCCATTAATTACGTCACGCAAAAATTGACTTTTTGTTAACCCCCCCCCCCCCATGTCACGTTTTTTGTATGGACCTTCAAATTTTTTTGCATGGATCGTCACGTTTTCTCGACCCCCCCCCCCCCCCTACTGCGTGACATAATTAATGGACCTTCCCTAAACACATTCATTGGGATTATGTAGTCTATGCACAAACACAGAAAACTCGATTGCCGTGTGAAACGCTTCATTTTTCCATAAGGGGTAAAGAGATTCACTCACGCAGAAATCTTCATGTGTATTTGTTAATAAAAAATCTAAGTAGCAATTTTTCTGGTTTTTCACGTGGTTAATTTGGTAAAGCCCTAAAAATGCAAGTTTTTCAAAAATAAATTGTAACGTTTCATTATCACCAACGACAGGAAGTAAAATACTCTCATTTACTGAGTCAGGAATAAAATCTGCATTGCGCTGATTGAAATCGCCATATATATGAATTTTATATTCAGGGGGAAATTGAGTTACAATTTCTTCAGCTGTTTGAAAAAAGATTTCGTATGTTGACTTACAAGCTTGGTCTGGTAGAAAATACACTGTTGCGAAAATGTGAGTTTCACCAGCAATATGTGTTTTCACCCATACATGCTCAAATTCTTTAAATTTTGATGAAACCAGAAGTTCCGAGCTAAAATTTGAAGAAACTGCTATGAGAACTCCTCCACCAGACTTTCTGTGCGTTAAAAGTAAGTCCCGGTCATCTCTAAAAACATTATAATCACTGCCAAAAATTTCTTCACTTTGTATGCTATCATTCCAGCTTGTTTCGGTACCCAAGATAACCGAAAAATTGGAACACAAAATATTTTTATGTATAACATTCATTTTTGATGCACTTTTCATGCGATTGAAATTCTGACAATACACCAGAATTTCAGTAGAAGGTGATTCTGAGGGAATTGATGGAAGCACGTCATCGTTTAAAACTATAGATACATTACCAGTCACATCCGGTTCGTCATAGTCTACCTCTGTAGAGTGCGTCAGGTCGAGCGAAAACACGGACGCTCACAGGAACAGGACGTACAATGCTGCGAAAAAAAGGTTCGCAGGGCGGGGCTGAGTATCCAATCGGGAGTAGAAGTTGGTTTTGTTTGCGGGAATTGATGATCCACCGGGTATGGATTCAGTGTTTCGCCACGTTGAAACCTGATGCCACGCTGGTCAATCTGAGGTTGAGAGAAAGCCGCCTTTGCAGCTGCAAGTAACTCCTTATCGGGTGGTAGAAAGCTAGTAACTGTTTGATGACTTCTATGGTTGTTGGTGTTATTGTTGTTGTTGTTGTTGTTGTTGTTGTTGTTGTTGTTGTTGTTGTTGTTGTTGTTTTTGTTGTTATAGCCGTTGTTGTTGATGTTGTGGTTGTTGTTGTTGTAGTTATTGACATAACTGCATGACGGAAGGATGTTCTGATTGTTGTCGTTATTGGTTTTGTTAATGTGGTTGAGGTGGTATCCATTTATATTGTAATCACGCTTCCTACGCTTCCGACGGTTTCGGGATTTATGAGCAGCTTTTTCCTGTTGTCGACGATGAAGTTTACGTAAATCATAATCTGCCCAATCTGCTCTCCACACTTTTTTATTACCCAGTAGTCGCCAGCCAGAACTTTCTTCTAAGAGCTCATCGTGCTGCGATCTAGCAAATGCTAGATCTTCGGCCAACTCATCAGCAAGAGTGATTTCATCACTCAAAGTATTCGTTGCTGGAGGCTGCAAATCAGAAACAATACTCGACAAATGTTTCATTTCTTCTATGATTTCAGAAGCAGGAAAACTAGGAACTTCTTTTGCAGCATTTTCAATAAGGCTTACATGCATCGCCTTGATTTGGTCTTCCAGTTTTGAAAAGCCATGTTCAACATCGAGCGTAATTTTGCTGGCGAGCGTTGCACAAGCCCGTTGTACACTTGAATCAAATGTGTCCGGGTTACATTTGTCGCGTAAAACCGATGACACATCGTTAAATAATTGTGCCACGGTGCCGTCGTTTGTCTTTAGCTCGCCCCTCAGCTCGGTCAAGTTAGTTTCGAGGCTATCAAAAGCTTCCCGTACATTGAAGCTATTGATGAAAGCGCAAATTTTATCATTTGCAGCCTCGATGTCGCCAGACAAAGTGCGCTGGCGTTGAAGGAGTTTTCTAAGTTCAATTAAACTCGTGAATTCTTTTGGGCGGCGGGCGACGGGGGGAAAAAGAAAGAAAAAAGTGGGTGGTTGTTTTTTTTTCTTTGTCCGAGCGGGGGGGGGGGGGTTTTTTTTCCGCTCCCCGCAAAAAGGAGGGAAGTGTGGGGGCCCCTCCCCCCTAACACTGTTTTTTACACCCGGCATTTTTTGGCGGGGCAGGCTTGGTTCACTAGGGGGGAAAAAAAAAAAAAAAGGACGAGGGGGGGTGTTTATGCCCCAAGTAACACCAGAAACATCTTCTTTGACAAGAATATAAGAAGTTTGTTGTAAAAATGTCGTGAGGATGAAATACCAAACATGTCTAGTCTTGAAAAAGTTTTGAGGATGTTTTTCTACACATATTCGGTTCAAACGTTGTACCAGAACAGCGAACACATTTTTGATCTATTTTTGTTCGATCAACTTAAATTTTACTTCTTGAAAACATCGGTGACTGTTTGTCATCTTACCACTGCGAACTATTTTTACTCACTTTTGAGTATCCATACTTTTGACTGATTTGAGTCAAACGTACTTCATTTTGGATTGTTTGGAAATAGCGTGTATGCTAGATGTTTGTAAACATGTTGATAGGTTGCATTCAAGATGAATTTTAAACATGTTTTTAACATCCTCATGCAATAGAGAAATCATTCAGAATAGATGGTGAAACCAATACAGTGACGGCTGAAAATATGTTTATTTGAAATACTGGAATAAAATAAAACACTACCTAAATGTAAGATTGTGATGCCACTCACTGACTCAAATAGAAGCCAAATTGGGCATAGGGGTTCATTCAAATGTAGCATAAAGCAACAGTTTGTGAGTTTGTTTAGTATTTTTTTTATAAATTGTTACGCTTAATGTGTGGGGGAGTATTTTGAAATGTAGCTACGCACAACATAATAGAAAAATAGTATTTGTATTTTCATTCATACTGACATTACTCGGTTCAATTTCGCAACAAAAAACGCAGAAAAGAAAAAAACGAACATTTGAAAATCAAATATGTCACTAATTTTTTTACCCGTACTGTAGACTTGTATTGTAGGACTGTAGACTTGGAAAATCGCCATGTTGGTTTTTGTGAATTCCATAAAGAAATCTCACTAAAATTCAATAATTTATTCGAGGTACCTTCTACGTTTTTTAATCCAATCGATGGCGCATGAAATTAGGGAAGGTAAAACGGAAAGTTGCACTGCTAACCTTGAGCCGCATATACAATTTTGATACAACTTCCATGCGTAAAGCACTTTTAATTTCCGATTTGAAAAAGTAATAAACAATCATCGCGTAAAATACCATTAGCTACGATATCGTTTCGCCATTAAAAAATCTTGTTATTATTTTTTTTTTACTTTGTTCATACCTTGCTTGCTTTGACAAAACATATCATTATGTTATAAGCATGCTGTTGGAAGCATCCATCGAACATAATATTTGTCTTATGGATGTTCTACAAAACATCTGGTATGACCTGAAAGATGTTCAAAAATGCCACATTTATTGCGCTTTTTCGGTTATATGCGTGTCTGAAATTAAGTTATTGACGTTAGAAAAAAAACATGAGCTTGGTCTTAAACGTGTATTATTAACATGAATATAACAAGTGGTGTTACTTGGGTTTCCAATTAGGCTCGGCAGTAGCTTGCTGTTGGTTGTGCAGGCAGGATGGAACGTACTTGATGGTGCTGGTTTTGACGCTGCGGTCCGATTGATGCTTTCAATGTGAATGACGCTCGGGTCCAATGATGACGCTTGGGTCCAAAGATGACGCTAGGGTCCAAATTATGACGCTCGGGTCCAAAAAGGTGGATGCTACGATCCGGCTGGTGGATGCTACGATCCGGCTGGTGGACGCTACGGTCCGGTGGGTGAACGCTGTGGTTCCATCGAATGGACGCTTCGATCCAATGGGTGGACGCGACGGTCCAGCAGGGGGACGCTTCGGCCCTACTGGGTGGATGGTCCGACGGGTGGATGCGATGATCCGGCAGGTGGACGCTACGTTCCGGCAGGTGGACGCTACGGTCCGCCATGTAGACGCTACGGTCCGGCAGATGGACGCTACGGTCCGGCAGATAGACGCTACGGTCCGGCAGGGGGACGCACGGTCCAAAACGAATGGACGCTCAGGTCCAAGGCGAGTGATGTTGGCGATGGTCCGATCATCCACGTTGTCCAAACGTTCCTCAGGGGTGTCCGATATCCTGGTCACGGCACCAATGTTTCGTCCAGGGTTTGACCAGGCCCTACGTTGTGATTTACTTTCTGAAACACAATGAGACAACGAAAGAAAACAGCGGACTACTTTGTCGATGATAATTTATTGCCACCGAGAGGCAGCGTGCCAGCTCGGTGGGTATGAACAAGTCGTCAACACCACTAAAACACCACTAGAACACCACTAAACTACATGGGGTGATGTGTCCCTTTTATAGGGGACAAGAAGTACGGATCAATAGTGCCGTGCGCACCGCATCATTACAATGGTGCTTAGATACGGCGCGCCGACAGTGATGTTTCACGCTGCCCACTTGAGCTACAATAATAGCATCAGGCTGTTTGCCTGCTAGCCGCACTCAAATGGGTGGAAACAATACACGCTCCTGGGGGGACGCGTGTTTGGTGCTATTCAACCAACAGCAAGCACGCTGTGTGCTGTTTGAGATCGAACACCTTGTATTATGTTACAACGCTGTAGTATGAACAAGGCATAATTTTGTGGTTAAAAATCAAACTTCTATGTGCACAGAAAAAAAATTTTTTATATAAAAAGAAGGAATTTTTAATTCATTTTTTCATTTTTTTGGGGTGGGAGGACAATTGTACAATTAAAAAAAAACAAACCATCCATTTTATTAAAAAAACCCTTTGATTTTCGCGAAAAGCAAAATTTTTGTTCTTTTTTTGTGCGTGACACTTTTTTTTTTTTTAATGTGGTCTATTTAACATATGTATGAAAAATATATATTTTTTCTGTGCAAGTGTTAAATATATTTTTTTTATTGTACATGGGTTTCTTTTAATTTTCCTTGTAAAAATAAAAAAATTTTTTTTTTTTTTTTTTTTTTTTATAAGGGTCTAGGTTTTTTTTTTTTTTATAAATATTTTATTTTGGTTTTTTTGTACTTTTCATGTAATAAAACAAAATGTGTGAAAAAAAGAGGTTTTATTTGTACCATCATAAAAACTTCATCACTTTTTGAAGCTATCGCGTTCAGCAGCTCTTCTGCGGGAATGGCAAAAATGCTCGGCAGATCTGAAATATTCACAATAAACACCGTTAACATGGCAAAGAAAGGGAGTGCTCTGATAAAAACTTCATCGTTGTACCGACAATTAAATCATGGTCAGGATGACTATCGCATATAATGGAAACAATAACCATGAAAATGGTCGAATTCACCACGTTCATGGCATTTTTGACTATGATCATGGTAACAAGGACTATTCCGACATTATGGCAAATGTTGGATCAACTATTTTTAATGGTCGTTTTGACCATGATCATAGTCGGTTCAAAATCACTATACTGCAATAGTCATCCTAACCCCCAATAATGGTAAAATTGACTATCAAATTACTCTCTGTGTGGACAGTGATTACAGTGCGTCTATGATAAATTGCACCCAATTTAGAGGGACATACTACGAGCGTGTTTGTTATTGTTGTCATCCGAGAGAAATCGCATTAAACAGTTCAAGTGGGGAATCCATTCTAGAAACAAATTCCCAACTTTTTACTGGCTTCATCGTATAGTGGCAGGTTCGTAGTTTGAAATGTTTGCATTGAATTGAGTTAAAATCGTATTATTTGTATTGTGTAATTTGTTGTATTTATAATTGTGTAACTTGTTGTATTTATAATTGTGTAACTTCATAGGCAATGGCATGCTAGGAGCTGCTAGTAAGTAACAGCATTAACAGTATTTGTTAATCATGATTGCCTTGTCATTTCTACTGTAGAACAAGCTCTCATTCGATAGAGTTCAAAAAACCAAAAATTTAAGATCGCTCTAGTGCGGTGGAATTTATAAACCAGTTAAATTCCAACTTGTATTTTTTGAGAAGAAAGCGGTGAAAAATGTTCCGGACTATTTTGAAAAACCAGCCTGTTTCGATTTTTCGTTTATTATAACTCAATCATTCATATTAAAGTTGCCAAAAGATTAGAAATTGTCGCATCTATCAACTGGAGTTATTATTTTTTGTGATTAAGTTGTAGTTCGCGAGAAATCGATGAAAAACCTTAAAAAATAAAGTTGCTAAACTAATTTCATAGCATAATATGTTTTGACAACTGGCCGCTGCCCCTTGGATCCATGACCGGATTATGATTCGAGACATTTGATTTAACACGATAATTGTCCGCATCGTCAAATCGTTCCTCGGAGAAATTCGTCAATTGCGTCGAAAACACGAATGTTGAGCATCACACGCTTCGCATGTGTGGGATTGGAAGAGCATTCAGGTTGGTTTGAGGATATCTGGTTGAGTTGATTGCCGAAAGTAGAGCGTGGAAACTCAGCAAGAGCCGGGTAGGAGTTCAAAATTTCGCCCCTCTGAAACTGTATTGGCCGGTGGGTCAGTGCAACGAATGAAGTACATCTTGGTGGTTTGGCAAACCTTTCTTCTGCAGCCACAAGAAGTATTCTATCTTGAGGCACTAAGCCGTTACCACTGCGACCTCTCATAAAGTTGAGATTTATTTCCGTAGTATTGTCATGATTGGTGTGACTTCTTCTATGTTGAGGGATCTTCTTCTTCTTTTAGCATTTCAAGCTTATTGCTTTCACAATTAGCTTATTGCTTGCTCTCAACTTAGTGTTCTAAATGCTCTTCCATAGTTATTAATTGCGAGCTTTCGATGCCAGGTACCATTTTTGCATTAGTATGATTGTGTGGCAAGTACAATCATACGCTATGCCCAGGGTATCGAGAAATTTTCCTTTACGAAAAATTCCTAGACCAGACCGGGAATCGAACCCAGCCACCTCCAGCATGGTGTTGCTTTGTAGCTTTGAACCAATTGCACTGATGTTCGCTGATAAACATTTCAGCTCGTCCATTATATCAATCTCTCACCAAGGGTTTCTGTGCATTGCAATACCAGAAGCTATGTCCACCGTTATAGCGTTAATTTCTTTAATTTAGTCCTTCACGATTTTGATATCATTTGCAATACCGGACGTCGTTGATTGCATTAAGGTGGACAAATTTTCCTTCGATTTTTGCATAGCCATAGCACACAGCGTTGTAATATGGTTTTTTGTGCCGGCAGTTTTTTTTTACAGAATTCTGTAAAAGTTTACCGAATTCTCAACAGCTGAACGTTCGGTAATCCAATTTAACGGATTTCGGTAAAATTTTACCGAAATCCGTTAAATTTTTTACAGATAACTGTAAAATTTCACCGAAATCCGTTAAATCGGATTACCGAACGTTCAGCTGTTGAGAATTCGATAAACTTTTACAGATTTCTGTAAAAAAAATCTAAGTGTGTATACAAAAAATAAAACGCTAAAAACGTTCTCGGCGAGGAGCGGATTAAAATGCTTCCAAACTGATTGACGATCACTCATACAATCATTAAACCAATAATCGAATATAATCCGTCGGATTAAATCCATAACTTGATCTGGTGACCTGGCGAAATTGTGAAGCGGCACTTTAACTATCATGAAATGAGGTCATGCTCATCCTCGTGTTTTCACATATTTTTACAGATTTCTTAATCCACCTCTCCTCCTTCCATAAACCGGTTATTAGTAATTAGTGCTTGGGCTCAAATACGATAATATTGTCTTTTTTTTAACCAATTTATTTATTTTTACGGCTAAATCGCGTTTGCTTTACGGAGCCGTAGGCAATTTTTGTGGATTACACAAATAAAAACTATTTTGTATACTAGAGTTCTTCTTCTTTTGTGGAGGCGGTGGCTGTGCCTCCGGTCATTGTACATCCGTGAGTTTCCTGCACATGTTTAGTGTGTTTAGTGTTTTAATTATTTTTTTCAGATCAGCCCTTGGGGCATTGTTTGTTAAAATGTGATAACCTACTTAATCTACAACTACAACTACAATTTGAAAATCCTAGGGGTGGGGAACCAGTTTCCTGCTGATCTGGTGATCCGATGTCAGGCAGCGTGCCCTGTACCGATTTATAGACTCACTAAAGCGAGCGTCGAGCATTTTTATATCGGCCAGACGGTGGACCTCAGATGTTCTTGTCCTCGGAGGGGTGTTCAGGATCATCCTGAGGAACTTATTTTGAACAAGCTGTAGCTTCAGGTGAAGTGTTTTTGCGCAACTCTTCCAGATTGGCATGTCGTACTCGATGACTGGAAGTATGATTTGCTTGTAGACAGCAAGCTTGTTTTTCATGGATAATGTAGACCTTCTGCTGGTCAATGGGTACAGCAACTTCAACAGAACGTTACATTTTGTGACAGTTTTATCAACCTGCTCCCTGAAAATAAGCTTGCTGTCTATGGTAGCTTGCACACCAGGCCATCGTGCCACACGTTATCGAAGGCCTTCTCGATATCGAGAAGTGCCATGGCAGATGATTTCGCAACAGACTTGTTCCGCCTGAGGATGTTGGTTACTCGGTTAAGTTGGTACACTGTTGAGCGACCACTCGGAATCCGAACTGCTCGAGCAAGATGTTAAGCTCGTCGGCAGACGAGAGAAGCCGATTGTGGATCGCTTGCTCAAACAGTTTCGATACTCCTGAGAGAAGGCTGCTGGGCCTATAGCTCTTGGAACATGAAGGATCTTTCCCAGGTTTCTGGATGGGGATGACTTTAGCTGACTTCCAACACGAGGGGAAGTAGCCAAGTCGAAGGCATTGGTTGAAAACCCTCGCCAGATGGTTATAGAACTGGGGGCTCAATTGCTTGAGCTCCAAGGGCATGATGTTATCGAAACCTGGGGCCTTCATGTTCTTTGAGCCTTTGATATAAGTCAATAATTCGTCAGCTGAGATCTCCAACTCCTCTGTGAAGTCGTTGGGGCTTATATGGATGGAAGTAATAAGCGTGCTAACAGCAGCTTCGTGTGGACTGACGATGTTTAGTCCGAGATTGTGTTATCAAGCGATCCTTAGAGCCATTGCTGTCTAGTGGGATCAACGGTGGAATTGGTCTTGGCTTAGTTTTCAAAATTGTTGTCAACTTCCAGAACGGCTTTGCACAATCCGGAAGAGAGCGGATCTTTTGGGCATAATTGTTATTCTTAAGGTCCACCATTCTGGCCTTAATAATTTTCGTCACTCGATTACAGTGACTTTTTAGTGTTGGCAAACCAGTTCGCTGATATTGCCTTCGGAAGGCGTTTCGCAACTGTATTAATTCTTTAGTAGGTCTATCAATGGGTACAGAGACGCTCACCGATCAATCACCGGTACATGTTGCTCCCGGGCCTGGGAGATCGCTTGCTCGATGTTCTTCAGTTACCGATCAATGTCATCCGTTGACTCGAGGTGCACGTTAAAATCGACGGTGTGGTCGACATGTTGACGGAACCTCTCCCATTTGGCACGATGGTAGTTCCGTCTGGTGATCCGATGCCGGTTGACCGAGGTCCCAGCTTCGGCCACCACTGGATAGTGGTCCGAGCTGAGCTCCTGGTGTACTACCGGCTGGTCGATGTTGTAACCCATGTTGGTGAGGAAGAAGTCGATAGTCGAATGGACCCCGGATCTGCTCAACCGGGTGGGAGTATCCGGGCCCAGGACGGTGTAATGACCTTCTTCCAGGTATTCCTGCAGAATTATTCCGTTCCGGTTTTGCCGGGTGTTCCCCCAGGTTTCGTGTTTCGCATTCAGGTCGCCGGCGATGATAAACTGCCCCTGCCTCCGAGTTAGCTTGCGAATGTTGTTTCGTAGGACCGTTGTTGTTCTGTTAGCGGTGCTGGCTTGCTTGGTACAATAGGCCGCGATGATGGTGATAGGGCCGACGGCAGTTTCGATCTCGACTCCGATGGCTTCGATAGGCTGCAGCTGAAAACTCGGAGCAGGTGGTAGTTGATGTTGCAGTGCAGGGCGATCGCAACTCCTCCTCCACTAGAGCCTGTATCCTGGGATGAAAACGCTGAGTTCCTGTATGAGATGTGTCTCGGTGACGATGGCGATGTCGACGGCCTTCCTGTTAAGGAAGTCACCGAGTTCAATGGTTTTGTTCCGGATGGAACAAGCATTCCAATTGAGGATGCTGATGGTGCGATTATGGTCCATATTTGAAAATGAATTTCATCGTCACGGATGTGGCGGCTTTGAGTTGTTCCTCCTTCGAGCGGCAGGAACGTAGTTGGCGGTAGAGCTTTTGGAAGAACTCGACCATTTGCTCCAATTCGTAGAGCTGTCCATTGCCGGTAGTTGCGTGGAGGTACTGCAACCCGGATTGCACCAACCTGGAGGAAGAGCCTGGAGAGAGTGGCGGTGGCTGCCGCGAATCGTTTCTGTACGGAGGCCGATGGGCGGTTGGCATGGCAAGGCGGTAGATTTGGCACTTGGTTCCGGAGCGTTGAGAAATTTCCCTCGTCCATTCGAGGGGGAGGACGACGTTGGCCTGGTCGGGACTTGGTGGACGCCTGCTTGCGGATCGCCAGAAACTCCGAACGTTTGGGACCGGTCCGATTGCTGCCTTCATAATTAGCGCCACAGTTGGCCTTCGTCAATCGGGGCACAATCCTTGGTGGCGTATGCACCGGCACACTTGCCACACCGCGGTTTCATATGGCAGTTTCGGGTTCCGTGGCCGAACACAAGGCAGTTGCCACACTCCGTCACGTCGTGGGGTCTCGGGCGATACCGGTCCCACTCGACAATGAAGTTGAAGAGGGCCCGTGTTTTCATCAGTTCCGCCATCGTGATGGAACCCTTCTCCAGATGGCCCAGATAGAGTTGTTCCCGATGATTTCCATGTTGCTGTCGTCTTATGGGGAACATCTTCACTGGTTTCAGAGCCGCCGCTTGCAGCTCAGCAATTATTTCCTCCGGAGTGAATTCCGGAAGGCCACGCAGAATCACCTTCAGCGGCTTGTTTGCGGCTTGTTTCGTGCATGTAGAACTCGTGTAGCTTGGTGACTAGGTGAGCTCCAACAGCACGGTAGTCAGTTTCCGTTGAGCACATGATTTTTGTGCCCGTACTGCACAGCTTGTACAGCGGATTTACTTTAATCGCTGCCAGCTCCGTCCTAAGGGCAGCGATGTCTCTTGACGTGCTGAATAGCGGCGGGATCTTCACCTTTCTCGGTATCTCTTGTACCGGGAGCGCAGCAAACCGATTGCTCGCTAATAGTCCGGCGTTGGGATCCGAGGGACCGGTGTCGTCATGCCGCAGCCGCTTGCAGCTGCTCGGTTTCGGTCTGGCTTCAAGAGCTGATGTCGCTGATGTGTATGTCACCACGTATTAATTTTTTCGACCCATTGCCACGGCAACAGGTCGAGTGGAAAAACTTTCACAACTTTGCAGCTCTTCCTTCCGGCTTGCTACCGCTAATAAATTAGCAAGCGCAGACGAACCGGACGCGCAATCGCGTGAAATCGGTCGAGGGGGGAAAACGTGAAACAACTTTTTTTACGAGAGAGCGAAAAACACGACCGTACGTGTGACTTGTTCGAACTGGAATCGACTAGTGCAGATAATATTTATTCAGCTGGATATTTATTTTACATGGTTGCTATCTAAAATACATAGCAACGAAATGATGTTGCATTTGAAATGATGTTGCATTTTCACCGATTGATTCGATTCTTCAACACTAACTGCTCTGCTCCTTTTCTTGTCGACGCACTTTAGGCTGACTTCGAGCATTTCACTTGGGACAAGAAGCCACCAGGTGCCCCTTTTCCTTGCAAATGAAGCATTCGTCCTTGTTGCCTTGGTAATATATACTATATTTCCCTTCCGGCTGGCGAAGTGCAGTGATGACGGGTCCAGTGTAGGCAGTTATTCCCAGCTCCGCCGAAAACTTCTCCCTCGCGATGCGTTTTCGAGTCCATATTTCGACAACACTATAACGATCTCCTTATCGGGAACCTCCGGTGGGAGATCTTAATGTTGCGAATGGCAACAAACGAACTGGGGGTTTCTTCCGTAATAATAAATCCGAACCCGGTTAGGATTATAGAGATATTATAGAATTTATGTATGTATGTATGTAAGGTAGCCACCATCCCTTCTAAGACCTTGTCATGTATGCAGCTCCACTTAATAGCAAGATCAAATTGAGTTACCGGTTTGTATTCACAGTAACGCTGTATGAAGGGCCAAAAACGGTGGGGCGGACCCGTAAGCAGAGACACTTACGCGAAACCCGCGGGAACATAAGATTCTCCTTCCAACGATACGATCCAACAAATCGAATAACCCAATTCGCAATACTTATTAAGCTTTCTACGGGATGGCTTGTTAAGAAGGGCGCGTCACTCTCGCTGAAACTGTTGGAGTAGAATTCACAGCATCACAATCGAATCGGTAGGATAAAGAAAATGATACTGTTTGTTCCCTCCTAGACGCCGGTTGTCATACCACTCCATTGTCCAATTCCAGCTTGAGTGATACCCTGATGCTCCCTCCCTTCCCAATATATATTCAATGTCATATAATAATATACAAAATATAGTGAATGAATATTATAATGATAAAAAATATAGTGAATGAATATTATAATGAAAAATAATATAATGAATGAATATAAGAATGATAATAAAAATTCCATTTTTGAACCTGAAAGTTGAAATTGATTTAAAATTATTTTACAAAACTTGGGATATCCATGGATGATCTGAAATTATATAGCATATAAAGAATAGTAAACCTAGTCTCATAGGTACTACAGTGATTTTAATGAAATAAATTTGAATGCAATAATATCACATCATTTAATATCATAACATAAAATAATAAACTGACGTTATAATGTAAAATAATAATACGAGCAAGCCAGAAGATATATATATATCCGTAACTTAGCTGGTCATCCACTCATCGAAAGACTTCCGCTGTTGCAGCTTCTATAGGATTAAGAACTACTAAGATTAGAATTTGTTTTCACAATTAAAGTCAAAGAACACAATAAGCGTAGGTACAATATATATCTGACATCCACTGGTTTGTTACTGAAATTAAAAATTAGATATGTATTAATATCCTAATAGTCTTGGAAAAGCCGAAAACAGCTAACAATAAGGCGAAATAAATTTCATATGAGTATGAATAATGCCAAAAACGGAAACTTAATAAAACTACAAAAAAAAAATGAAATTTTCCGATAACTCTTGTTGGTCTGGACCCATAAATGATTCTTTATGTCTGTGAAATAGGAAATGAATGATTATAAATTATATATTTTTGGTGAAGAAGGAAAAAGCTTTTTTGAGTAGAATTTGTCGTATATGATCCTTTCTAAAAAAAAAACGTTAAAAACCTTCCTATCTTTTCAAATACATAACGTAGGTTAGGTGGGCTATAATTGACATGGACGAATATATGTGAAGCTGAAAATGACATATAAAATAGCATAGATAATATAGTGAAGGGCTGTTATAATATAAAATGATAATAACAATTTTAATTGTATTTACATGTCTACAGATTGTGGTCCTGCTGCAATGTATCATAACCACGAGAAAAAAAAATATTTAAAATTATTTTACCATACTTGAGAATTCCATGGATGATCTGAAATTATATACCGTATAAAGAATAGTATATCTACAATTTCAATGTGCTGCTGCTACAGTGGAAAAACGAATTGATGTGATATAACCACAATGGAACTGACTCTTAGCTTTAGAGTTTAATGAGGTCTTCCGGGTGAGCACCCCACCATGTCCCGGAAATTGATCTTAGAAAATTGATCCTCTGTTGACACTTCTGTTTTAAATACGCAAAGTGATTACTCCAGGGGCACTTTGGGTAAAACATGACTCCAAGGTATTTGGATGTCAAAAATTGGGTAATGTCTCTTCCCAATAGCTTGAGACGCAGTTGGGCTGGGAACCGCTTTCTAGTAAACACTACCAATTCGGTTTTATGCGGTGAAAACTCGATCCCCAAATTTCTGGCCCAGATGGACAGATTATCTAGGGAATTTTGCAATGGTCTTTGCAAGATTTCTGCACGTGGACCTCTAAAGGAGATCACAGCATCGTCTGCAAGTTGTCTTAGCGTGCATCTATTTTCCAAGCAGTTATCAATATCTTTAACATAAAAATTATAAAGCAAGGGACTTAAACATGAGCCTTGGGGTAAGCCCATGTAGCTAATTCTGGAAGTTGTCAGTTGACCCAGATTGAAGGTCATTTGTTTTTCTGACAGTAAATTATACAAAAAGTTGTTTAAAATTCCTGGTAATCCACTACTGTGCAGACTATCTGCCAGTATATCTATGGAAACTGAATCAAATGCGCCCTTAATATCCAGAAATACTGAAGCCAATTGCTCCTTGTGTGCAAAGGCCAGTTGTATATCAGATGAAAGCAACGCTAAACAATCGTTTGTTCCTTTGCTCTTTCGGAAACCAAATTGCGTATTTGATAGCAGGTTGTTTGATTCAACCCAACGGTCAAGTCTTGATAGGATCATTTTTTCTAACAATTTCCTTAAACATGATAGCATAGAGATCGGACGGTAAGAATTGTAATCAGACGCTGGTTTCCCAGGCTTTTGAATAGCTATTACTTTAACCTGCCTCCATGCGGGTGGAACTATATTTAATTCCATGAGAGTGTTATACAGGTTAAGTAATCGTCTTTTAGCGATATCGGGGAGATTTTTTAGAAGGTTGAATTTAATCATATCGCTTCCCGGAGCAGAGTTATTCGATGAAAGAAGTGCCATTGAAAATTCCAACATTGTGAATGGTTCGTCCAGAAAACCGTTACTTCGGGTGGTATCCCGTAAATTCGGTTGTGTTGGGACAGAGTCTGGACAAACCTTTTTAGCGAAGTCGAATATCCACTGCATGGAGTATTCTTCACTCTCATTGGAGGATGAGCGGTTTCGCATGTAACGAGCCTTTCTCCAAAGCGTTGTCATCGAGGTTTCTCTAGATAGTCCCTCTACAAACGAACGCCAGTAATTGCGTTTCTTTGCTTTGAGTAAGTTTTTAAGCTTTTTTTCAAGCTTGAGGTACTTATCAAAAAGCTCACATGTTTCATGTCTACGATAATCTTTAAACGCATCGGATTTCTCAAGATACAACTTAGTGCATTCATCATCCCATCCAGGGGTGGCGGGTCTTCTTTTGAGGGATGCACTTGGAACACGTCGTTTCTGAGCTTCTAATGCACTTTTGTACATCAGGTCGGAAAGGAAACGATACTCTTCTAATGGTGGAAGAGGATCGGTAGAATCAATACCAAGGGTTACCGCCGATGCAAAATGTTGCCAATCAATATGCCTCGTGAGGTCATAAGGAACATGGATTGACTGGTCTGTTTTATTAAAACTATTTGTGATTGAGATAATAATTGGTAAGTGATCACTACCATGGGGATCATTGATTACCTTCCACAGACAATCTAATGATAGTGAGTTAGAGCACAAAGATATGTCAAGTCGACTCTCCCTGGCAGGAGGTTTTGCTATTCGTGTCGCTTCCCCAGTGTTCAAGATGGTCAAGTTGAAATCGTCGCATAAGTCATAGAAAATACCCGCTCTGTTGTCATCGTATTGTTCGCCCCAAGCAGTACCGTGGGAGTTCAGATCGCCCAGAATAAGAACTGGAGATGGAAGTAATGTAATTGAACTCCAAAGTTGACGGCGGTTTATTGATGCCCTCGGAGGGACATAGACGGAAGCTATGCAAAGATCTTTATTCTTTACATTTATTTGGCAAGCGACGATTTCAATGCCTGAGATTATTGGGAGTGAGATTTTATAGAAGGGGTAGCACTTTTTGATCCCCAGAAGTACGCCACCATATGAATCATCTCGGTCCAGGCGAATAATGTTAAAATCGTGGAAGTTTAATTCATCTTCGGATGAAAGCCATGTTTCACAGAGAGCAAATATATCACAATCAGAATTGTGAATCAAATACTTGAACGAGTCTAATTTAGGTATTAGACTGCGACAGTTCCATTGTAATACGGTGATCATATCTTGATCCTCACTCGACGAATTATTCATCGAAAGATATGAATTCACCAATAAGGGGCCATGATACAGTCAATTGCTTGAAGTAGTTTCCAACTATAGGAATAAGCAGGTCAATAATTCCTCGGAGCGGTGAAGCATCCGAAAAGCCAAGAGCATTTAAAATGTTATCCACAATGTCCCTAAAATTAATCTTACCTCGCTTGGACGGGATATTCTTAGAATTGCGAGAAGACGTAGTTTTTGGTTTTGGCAACCTCTTACGGTTACTGTTATTAGGTAGCGGCGGGTTGGTATAGCTACAGCTAGGAACGGATGCATCAGCTATTACCGGTTTATTCGGTTTTTTAAATTGACCCCCGCTACCTCCAATTTTTTGCAAGCTTTTGAGAGTAGGTTTTATTTGTTTCCGGCGCACACCCGGAGAACTAGTAGGCTTTCTTTTACCGGGGGCGTGTACCTCCGGAAATCCACTCTCATCGGCTTCGTCAGAGTCCAGTTCATCGGAAGACAAAATCAAGAAAGGATTTTCATTTTGAGCGGCTGATACAGACGATGCAGACGCTCCGTTTTGCGACTTTAACATTTCTGCATACGTCTGCTTGGAGCGTTCTTGTATGGAACGTCTCACATTACCAGTGCGCTTCTTGTACACGGGGCAGTTCTGCAGATCGTGGAGAGGCTCTTTGCCACAGTAAGCACACTTGGTTGCTTCCTGTTGGCAAGCATCCTCTAGATGCCTTTGGCCGCATTTGCCACAACGGGGCTTGTTGTCGCAAAAAGTAGCCGTATGACCCAACTGTTTGCACTTGGTACAATTAAATACCCTTGGTACAAAAAGGCGCACTGGGAAAAAAACTTTATCAATTTCAACAAATTTTGGGAGAATTGATCCGGCGAAGGTCACTTGTAGCGAGTCCGATGGAGAATACGTCTTTTTTCCATCTACCATTGATCCTGCATGCAATTGTTTGCATTCCAGAATCTCAATGGTAGACGAAGCGGAATCTGGAAGTCGCCCCTTACCTTCCATAACGTCTTCACACGTCAGGCTCGCTGCAGAAACCACGCCATCTATCTCCACATCTCGAGATGGGATGTAGACGTAGTACTCGACATTATAACCTTCGTCACTAGCAATTTCATTTGCAATTTTATATGTAGGTGCAGTAACACGCAGTTTGTTTCGGTTGACCTGATGGAATTCGGTCCCCGGATAACGACGCGTCAAATTTCTTTTTATGCCCAAAAAGTCTAGGGCTTTCACTTTCTGCCGAAAGTAGACAACCCAAGGAGAGGCAGAAGACGGCTGATAACAGCGCGCCCTAAAAACATCTTTGGGAGGCATGTCGCCCCCCTTAGAATCATCCATGAAAAAAAAAACAAATTAGGGAACAAAAAAAAAATTAAATAAAACAAAATAAAAATCAGATTATTTTTTTTTGGACCACCCTATGCTGAACGATTTACTATATGGGAGAGAGATACACAACACACTAGCAGATGAGGAAACAAAAAACAAATGTGCTACTTGCCGTTTGCCGGTATGGCAGCTTCTGCTGTTGTTCGCAAACAAAGCACCGCTTGCTGACCGGCAGTGGATGGAGCGATGACCTTCCTTGCTGCGATGATGCTTATGGGGTTACACTTTTTCCCCTCGGGTGTTTGACGATGGTACTGGCTGGACAGATCATCCGTCGGGCTCGGCCGGGAATGTCTGCTTCCCTAAAGGAACGCTCGGCTGGATATCGGCGGTTCAAACAGTGCACTAATTTTCCGATGCACTACAAATACCGCGTGGTTTTCGGCGGGTTGAAAAAACAAACGAGGTAGTGCGGAGTGCGGAAAAAAAACAACCGAAGCACTTCAGCGTTCGATGCGGAATGAAATGAAATATTTTTTTTTTTTTTTGGGGGGGGGGGGTTTTAGGGGGGGGTTTTGGTGGGGTGGGGGGGGGGGTTGTGGCATTCGCATTACACCACGGTCGTTCAACCAAGCTGATCGGTCGCATTTCTGCGGTTGTTGGTTAGGAGGGCCGCTTCATCGGCATATCCTTCCTGTTGAGCTAGACCTGAACAAGAACCCTTCAGCTAGATAAAGTTTCTACGACGGCACTTTTCGACGAAACGATGAACGTAGGCAACCACATTGTTGAGCCGCTTCCAGCTTGAGAAGTTCGAAGCGATGATAACGGGATTGGACGAGTAATGATGTGCCATGAAGGAGGATCGCAGCTCATTGTATGTATGCACAGACTTTTAGGAAAATTTAGGCCATTCATTTTCCCTGCAATAGAGGAAATCTGGACCTTTAAACCACCTTGATTTTGGAGTAAGATCAGGTTGTATCTCCCATTTAGTTCCATCCTCCGCCATATTTAATTTCGACGGTACCCAGCGCCAAGCTGTGGCTTCTGTAACACCGATTATTTTGCTGACACGGAACGCCACGAATGTGCTGTAACGTCGATGATTCGAGTTTTCCCAGTTGCGAACGCCTAGAGAGTCGGTCCATAAAAATTCACGATTTGTTGAAGTCGAGAGGGATTTCGTAACGGATCGTGATAATCTAGCTCCTATGAGTGCTGCCTGCAGCTCCAGTCTGGGAATGGAGTGGAAATTCAAAGGAGCCACTCTGGACTTGGCCGCAACTAAAGAGCAGCAGATGACGCCATTGTGTTCATATCTGAGGAATAAAGCAGCGGCTATACCGTTCTCGCTGGCATCCGTGAACAAATTTAATTGTATTTCACAATTGCTTGGTATCACCGAAGACCGGACGCATCGTGGTATTTTTACGCTTTCCACCTGAGGCAATACTTTCAGCCTGGTCTGGCTTTTCATACCGCAACGCAAAGGAACGCCGTTGCTGAGCATTTCCGGACAAAGAAGGTGTCCAAATTCCCGAAGAAGTATTTGATTTGGCAGGCCATATGTAGTTGTGATCGAAAATCCCGGCACTATCAATAAGGATGTGTACGAAAGAATATCTGCAAAAGCAGTTGCTACCGTTTATCAGAAGCCACGACTCTCCAGCTCTGTTTTGGCCTATTGTCACTATGCGAGATCCGTCCTGGAATGGTATAAGATACAAGAGGTCAAATACGTGCCAAAAACAGCCATTCCACCAAACTGTCCAGAACTTCGCCCAATAGAGAAGTACTGGGCTCTAGTTAAGCGGAAACTCTTCGAAACTAAGAAGAAAGCAAATTGTACCGATGATTTCAAGAGAAGATTGAGAATCATCACGGCGGGCATATCTGAGAATACCTTACGGAACCTGATGGCGGGTGTACCACAGAAAGTTCGAGAATTTTATAGAAAGAAGGATTACCATCATAATCAACTGTTTCTAATGTAGATATAACTCCATTATTGTGACATAAACAATCGGTTTAGTGAATTGTGTGTAATATTTTTTGCTGCTATTATTTTGGTGTCAGAAATTTAACGTGGACAGGCTTTAGTTAAGCAAAACGATGTTCTGCTGATGATGACGTATACCTGACTAGGTCGTTGGCTTGATCCAGTTGTTTCATCAAACCACGTCACCACATGGCTTCCTCTTTAGCGGCAGAAAAGGCCATATACTCGGCCTCGCATGTCGATAGAACAACGGTGGGTTGCGCTTGCAACATCAGGATACTGCACCGCCTTGAAGCATAAAGATGTAGACGCTAGTGGATTTTCGGTCATCCAGGTCCGACGCCCCATTAGCGTCAAAGAAATCTGTCAAGTTGGGGCTGCTTCGATTGGTGTACCGCAGCTTGAGCTTCCTCGCAAGTATCGGAACCGCTTCCCAACGCTTCGGTCCCGGATCGTGTTGAAGCGACTCAGTTTATTGACGGCGAAGAGCACATCGGGTCTGGTGCACTGCGCTAGGTACATCAAACTACCTACGGCCGCCTGGTACGGAATATATTTCATCCTCGCAACTTCTTCCGTGGTCTGCGGCGCCATCTCTTTGATCAGCTGCAGTTCATCGAGGTCGACACTGCCTTCGCATGTTGCATGTTGAATCGATAATGCACTGACTCGCTGTAAGCTTCCTGATCTAGGGATACAGCATCGTTGTGACTTGAACTTGCTGATCTCAAGTCCTTTATGCGAGAAGTGTTATTAAGCTTCATCTTGGTGTCGCTGGTCAACAAATGAACATTGGAAAAAATAATCACATCGTCGTCGTAGATCGCAACGAATATCATTCGGTTGCCCTCGATGCGGTAGTACAGAGATGGCTCATTCTTGGAAGGAGTCATTTCGAACCACAGTGCCGGCTCGAGTTTAGCGTTCCAAACTGTTCGAGTCCATAGAGAGCTTTATTCAAACGGCATACCAGTCTCGGCTGGTTGGACTTTTGGAAACACGGAGGCTGCTCCATGTAAATCTCCTCCGTCAATTCGCCCTGGAGAAACGCCGTTGTTGCGACCATCTGCTCAATGGGAAGGTCTCATTATAGTCCACTCCTTTTTACGACAAGACTAGCTTTGTGTCTGTCCCTTTGCCGTTTGCGTCGTGCTTGGTCTTAAAAACCCATTGAAATTTAATCGGCTTCCGTCCCGTAGGCAGCTCAGTCAAGGTCCAGGCGTCGTTTGCCATGAGCGCTTCATATTCCGCACACATCGCTCGCTCCAGAGTGCCACGCCATTTCGCTCCTTGACGAGTATCCAGATCACTATTCGCTAGTAGGCCCCTAGCTACGCCCAAGTCGATCGTGGTTGCGATCCTGCTGAACATTTCTTGATCCGCCTTCACCTTCAGGCATTTTTTTTTACCTCCCGCCTACCGAATACTACTTTCGCACTAGGAAAAAAAAAAACTTCTGTGACTGGGCCCATAACCTATTGTAGGGAGAAAAACTTGCAGTCACTCATGTGCGTCCGTGTAGCAAAAAAGTTTATTACTGAATAAGGAGAAAAAGTACAGTACTGTAGAAAAGTGAAAAATCATGAAGTGTTACACACTACTATCAAGTTAAGCAAGAGTTGGGTAAAATTAAACACTGGCACTGATATGGTTCTACAGATAAAGTCCAGCTTATTGTATCTATGTCAACAAAATTCTATGGTTTAGCAAGAATGATCCTGATTTCTACCTTTGGTTAGTATTCTGTGTGGTGTTCGTAGACCATTCAATAAATATTTTTTTCATTCCATTGTTTTCCGATAGAAGAATCTGACCTTGAGTGTACACACAACGTATCTATCTGCCGCTGGTATTTATGCCACTGAAACGAAACTCGCTTAGGGCCGGTTTATAAACCACGTAGACTCATATTTGAAAATCTCAGAACACCCCCCTCCCCACTCGTAGACTTTTCTCCATACAATTTTTTGAAATTTTGTATGGAGCGTAGACTTTGGTCAACCCCCCCCCCCCCCCCCCTTCCCCCAAAAAAGTCTACGTGGTTTATGCATTCCAAGTAAACATAAGATCGCATATAATAACGGTTATGAGTATAACGTGGAGCGATATGCGTACATTCAACATGGAGTTAAATGAACGAATGTTCTATATCCCTCCACGTTGTACTCATATGCGATTTTGTGGTGGGCTGGTTGCCCTTATGAATTTCAATATAACAACGCCAACAAAAATTAACAGATTTAATTTAAAAAAAAAAACTGCTCATTTTATTCTCCTACAGTTACATAGATTGTTTCAAAACAACACGAGGACATCAACAACAAAAAATGATGCAAGATTCTGGAAGACAAACGGTGCGATGTGGAATTAGTCTCGAGGAGCATCCGGAGGATAGCATCGCATCGCCCCAGGAAATGTGTATGGTACAGTTGGTTTTTCGGTGTTCTCAATGCAATGGAGACTTCATTAGCAAGGAGGGACTGTGGACTCATCTGGATCTGCATGAGGTATGAAGGGTCAATTTATTCATTCGGAATCAGCTAAACATAGTTAAATTGTTTTCGTTAACAGATTGCAGATGAAAGTAAGGAGTTCAACTATCACGAAGTGAAAACAAGACACAAGCTACATCAATGCGAGCTGTGCAATGATCAACGTGCGTATTCGAAGAGTCTCTACTTGAAGCACGTTCATGTAAGTAAGGAGTTGAGGGTAAACTAATTTCACATTATCCATACAATACTTCATTTTTATTGCAGGAAGTTCATGACGATTCTTTACTGAAGCGTTCTGCGTGCGGAGAATATTCTCTAAACGAACAGCTAAAAAATGACCATGCTCTGCGTAATAGTAAGACCAGGGACCAAACCCCTACCTCTTGTTATTTTCCTATTAGTGTTGAAGAATCGGATCCTGTACATTTAAAGGAAAGGCAGAACAACACATTAAAAGAAACTCATGTTGATTTACCAGCGTTAAGTGCAAATACTGAGATGAGCGAAACATCCCGTGTCACTACCGAATCGATGAAAACCGAAAAGCTTGCAACTGTTGAAGTTGTAGAAGAGAAACAACAGTCACCTGTATTACAGTTTGGAATTTTAGATTGGGAGACCGAAGCAGATTATGCTAGAGTATTCGATTTTTTTTTTTTATTTTCAACTGCGAATGCGTAATACTTTTGGTTTTTTTTTAACAGAGACGTAAACAAGGACGGTACCTAATGTGTCCCCAGTGTTCGAAAATATTTACGAAAAAAACTTTCCCCCGTCACTTGGCATTATGTGCGCGTAACAATTTTTCGTGTGAACTATGTCAAGTAAAATTCCATTCTAGAACTCGTCTTACTGGACATATGAGACAGATGCATCGTCACTCCTCTGCTAAAAAAACAAGGTGTTCTGATAAACAGTCAGCTCTAGAATGGATTGATGTCAAAGATACAGATAGTAATATGACCAAAGAGGAAATCATTGCGAAGATTTTTCAGAAGCTAGTTCAGAATCCTTTGAAATGTCTCCAATGTGGCATAGCGTTCAACAACCGACAAACTGTAGCTAACCACATTAGATTTACTCACGTGCAATATAGGTGTAATATATGCGATATTACTATCTACGGTGGCAGGTCAGCCAGACATCACAAGGTTCGTTTTACCACATTATTATGCACCACTGTACTTCGCTTGTCATACTCTGAGAAAAATTTCATCGTTGTACCGACAATTAAATCATGGTCAGGATGACTATCGCATACAATGGTTTTAATAACCATAAAAATGGGCGAATTCACCACGTTCATGGGTTTTTGGCTTTGGTCTGGGAAAAAGGACTATTCCGACATTATGGCAAATGTTGCATCAACTACTTTTAATGGTAGTGTTGACCATGATCATAGTCGGTTCAAAATCACTACCCTGATGTATCTAACCCCAAAAATTGGTAAATTGCCTCTAAATTTTCTCTGTGTGGGGGTATATACATTTTGAAATTTTAGGTTTTGGTATTTTTTCCGACTTTTAGCGGTTTGGGGGTTTGGGGGATTTTGCGTTTTGTTTTCGGATAATCAGGGACGAAAGGACACTTAAATGGACTGTAACTGAAACTAATCTTATTTATTCAAACAAACTGAATACATCTTAACCGCGCGACAACTTGTTAATAATGACTCACTCTTGCTTTCCTACTCTCCTTTTTGTTTCCGTTTTCTTACGATCAAACTCTCCAAAACTCTTCAAACTATCTCCTACACTCAATAAAATGCCACATCTATGTTCTTGTGTTTACATTGTCGTTTCTTTTAGGATAACATACACCCCCGGTGAGGCGAGGGCCTCACTTTTCCTTGGACTGTGCTTCATTCGTGTAATCATCGATTGGTAGAACTGCAATCTTCGTGGTCGCTCGCTTGTAGGTGCTACTGCTCGTGCGGATTGTGACCACACGTATGATTCCGTCCTTCCCTGGATGTGTTTCGATGATGCGACCCAGTTTCCATGTTTTAGGAGGAGTACCATCCTCCTTCATTATTACCAGCAATCCATTTCGTAGTTTCGTGGAATCCTTGAACCATTTGCTACGCTTCTGTAGCCCTGTGACGTATTCGTTTGACCACCGCTGCCAAAAATGTTGCATCCGTGTCTGCACCAGCTGATACCTCGACAATCTTGTCTCCTTGAGACCATCGTAAAGTGGTTCTGCTACTGCCGTCAATTCTCGTCCAACTAAGAAGTGCCCAGGACTCAGCGCTTCATAGTCAAATGGGTCATCCGTTAGCTGTGCAAGAGGCCTTGAGTTTAGTATGCCCTCTATCTGAACTAGCAGAGTGTACATCTCCTCATATGTTAGGTAGCTTTCATTCAAGGTCTTACACAAATGAGATTTCATACATTTCACATTAGCCTCCCAAATTCCTCCTTGGTGCGGTGCCATGGGAGGAATAAAACTCCATTTGATTCCTCTCGGCTGGCAGAACTCGGTCACCTTGTCGTGCAGAATCTGAGATCTCAGTAGATTATAGAGCTCTGATAGTTCTCTATCTGCTCCTCGGAAATTTGTTCCATTGTCGGAGAACAATTCTGATGGGTTTCCACGTCGACCAACAAAACGGTGAAAAGCAGCTAAGAATCCGTCGGTTGTCAGTGAACTCACCAGTTCGAGGTGGATGGATTTAGTAGTCATACATACGAACAAGCACACGTACACCTTTACCTTTGCTTTCATTCGTCCGACCTTAATTAAAAAAGGTCCTGCATAATCAATTCCGGTTCTGGCAAATGGTTGGGCTGCAGTAACTCGGCAGCTCGGAAGATCTCCCATATACTGCTGTACTACTCTGGGATTCATCCGGAAGCAGAGTACACATTTCTTCAGGACCCGATGAATTGTTCGTTTTGCGTTCACTGGCCAAAATTTCTGTCGGACCGCTGCAAGGAGGCCGTTCAATCCAACATGAAGATGCTCTCGGTGTAAAGCTTCAATAAGCACCTCCGTGAAATGGTTATTTTCCGGCAAAATCATCGGGTGCTTCTGGTCCTTTGGTAAATCGGAGTTCCTAATGCGGCCGCCAACTCGCAGTAATTTATCGTCATCGCTGTATATTGGGTTCAAATTTCGCAGTTTACCCTTAACTGGTTGCTTCATCTGGCTGCAAGCGATTTCCTCCTTGTAGACTATCTGCTGGACAATGATCACCATGACCCTCTGTGCTTCGTTGTGATCCTCACTACTAAGATGTCCTGTTCTTCGTTCAGCCTTGTTTCCTTTTGAGCGACAGTTGTGAATAAACCGGGACACGTACGCAAAAATTCGCTGCAGCTTGCGATAACTGCTGTGCTTCAGGATCACGTCGTACGGGTCAAGCTGTTTCTTCGGTGCATTCGGAACAACTACAGCCACAGTTCGGTGGATGGGCGCCTGCTTGCTCTCTTCCGGTTCCACAAGGTCCAGTTCGTCTTCCTGATCCACTATAATTTGTACACTAGGGCCATACCACCATTCTTCACAACGCAGCAGATCAGCCGGGAACACCCCACGGGACACCAAATCTGCAGGATTGTACTGCGTCGAGATATAATGCCACATGTTGGATGCAAACAGCTTTCGAATCTTCACTATACGGTTTTGTACAAAGACGGGAGTATTGGGCTTCATCTTTTTTAACCAATTCAACACTATTTTCGAATCCGACCAAAGTACTACTTTTACGGTTGTCATTAATAATGTTTCACGTACTCTTTCCATTTGTTCAGCTAAAAGCAACGCAGCACACAACTCAAGCCTTGGAATCGTCATCTCATCCGGTGTGGCATCCACCTTGATGTCTCGTTGTATCTCCTTTATCGGGGCGACCCTGGACTTGCCGCAAATCAGCCGAACTTCTGTTATTCCGTCATTCTTCGTGCTTCTAATGTAAATACAGCACCCGTATGCCACCTTGGATGCATCAGCAAACCCGTGCAATTCTACAGCAATAGTTTCGTCCACAGTAATTCGCCTATTAATCCGCAACGAATTCAAATTACAAAGCTCGGATCTGAATCGGTTCCAAGTTCGAAGCTGCTCTTTTGGAATTGGATCATTCCATCCAACGTTTGATTGCCATAGTTGCTGCATAACAAGTTTGGCGACGAGAATTGTTGGTGCTAGCAGGCCAAGGGGGTCAAACAGTTTTGACATTTCGGATAGCACCATTTTCTTCGTCGGAATTTCAGTGCAGTCGCTAATTGGATTCACGTAAAACAAAAATACATCTACGAAAGGATCCCAAAATATTCCAAGTGTTTTAATCATTCCGGTGGCTTCGCTGTCTTCAAATTTCAGTTGTTTTTCCTGGGCTTCAATTGGAATGTCTTCAAGTAGCGCCTTGTTATTCGCACATCATTTGTGAAGCTGAAAGCCTCCTCTATTCAGCAGTGCGATCAAATCCTTCTGGAGCTGTACTGCATCAGCTAAGGTATCAGCACCAGTCATTACGTCATCAACGTAGAAGCATTTCTCAACTACTTCGCTCGCAGCCGGGAAATCAGCCCTTTCGTCCCTAGCCAGTTGGATAATCGCTCGGGTCGCCAAGAAAGGTGCTGCAGCTGTTCCGTAAGTCACTGTGTTCAGCTCCAACTCCTTAATTGGCTGCTCCGTTTGGTCTCTCCACAGAATTCGCAGGTACCTCCGATGAGCCTCATCAACCAACACCTGCCGATACATTTTTGAGACATCGGCAGTGAACACGAACTTGTGCAGGCGAAATTTCAGCAAAATGTTGAACAATGAATCTTGCACAGTCGGTCCAATTTCCATCACATCGTTTAGTGACAAATTTGTACTGCTCTTCGCTGAAGCGTCGAACACCACTCTTAACTTTGTTGTAGAGCTATCGGGCTTCATCACGCAATGGTGCGGAAGGTAATAGGCAAATTCCGGCCTTTCGAACTCATCCTTCATTACAACTCGACAATGACCCAGCGCCAGATACTCGTCGATAAAGTCAACGTACATCTGCTTCAACTCTGGCTGTTTCTCCAAGCGGCGCTCTAACGCCACAAATCGTCGCATAGCTTGTTCCCGGGACTCACCGAGCTCTACAACATTTTCACGAAATGGCAAATTCACCACGTAACGGCCATTCTTGGTTCTACTGTGTGTCTCCAAGAAGTTTACCTCACATTTGTCCTCTGGCAAAAGTGACGCATCACCGTCAAGGGAATCGATAGTCCAAAACCGCCTCAGAAGTTCGCACAATTGCTCGTCGTTTTTCTCTGATGTCCCAGTTTGGCACACTTTCACCGTGTCTATCGTAGCCGTGTCGATCACCGGACCAGAGATGAGCCAACCGAGTTGACTTTCCTGTAGCAATGGCAAATGTGAGGACAATCTTATCTTACCTTCTTGCAGCACTTCGAAAAATAATTCCGCACCGACTAGCATGTCAATGCGACTTGGCTCGTAGAAGTCCGGATCAGCTAGCAGCACCGAATCAGGAATGTTCCAGCTCTGCGGGTCAATCTTCAATGCCGGCAATGCGCCGGTTACTCGAGGGACAATCAGAAAATCCAACGACGCCTCAAATTTGGTTGTTCTGGATACCACTTTAGCATTCACCTTGTATTTAACTATTGTCTTCATCCCGTTAACTCCATCTATCGAGACATTTGTACTCTCCTTCCGAAGTCGCAGCAACTCCGCCATTCTAGTCGACATAAAGTTGGTCATCGCTCCGGAATCGAGTAGCACACGACAATTGTGCGCTTCTTCATTGGAATCGTAGGCCATCACCACTGCTGTTGCCAACAAAACCTGCTTCGTGTGCATTGACATAATCGGAATCGTGCATTTCGCTGCAGTCAACGGTTGAGTTGTGCTTTTCTCCTGGACTACCTCAGATGCTTGTGCTTCAGGGGTGACATACTGCTTCTCTTCCGGGTGCATCAAAGCATGATGCTTCTTCGTGCAATTTGGACATGTTTTGCTGTTCTTACACGTAGTCGCTCGATGTCCTCGTTGCAGACAGCCAAAGCACAATCCCAATTGTTTCGCCTTTATGTACCGTTCATCAACCTTCAGTTTTTTGAACATTCCGCATGTTTCGATGGAATGTGCAGTACCGCACACAGGGCATTCGTCATACGCCTTCGTGGTCGTCACAGTGTGTGTCTTACTAGTGACAGTAGGCGTCTGGATTTTGAGTGTCGCAGCTTTGTTCTTCGTTAAACTAACGTTTTGCTCACATCGCTCCAGAACATGAGATTGCCTTCGCAGGAATGCAATCGTGTCCTTGTACACCGGTAGCTTACTGTATTCGCAAGATGCTTCCCAGCTTCGTCGGGTACTCAGATCCAACTTCGACGTCAGCAACGTGATTACGATGGCCTCGGACATACTATCCATCTTGAGTTTGTGGAACTCCAGGGACTCCACACGCTTAGTACATTCATCGATCAAGTTTCGCAATTCAAGTGACGACTCTCTAGCCATCGGTTTTAGGTTCAGCAACTTTGTTACGTGGCCATGAATCACCATCGAAAGGTTCTCATACCGGTCAATCAGAATTCTCCACGCGCCATCGTAATTATTGTCGTTGAGGGTTTGCTCATCAATTGCCCCCTTCGCATCTCCAACTAACGCTTTGTCCAAATAATGGAGCTTCGTCGCTGGTGAATCTTGTGTACACCGGTCAACAATATCGCAGAATCTCGCCTTGAACTTGAACCAGTGCTCGTACCGACCGTCAAAAGTCGGCAACGGTGTTTGTTGAAGCAGCAAGGATGGTGACATTCGATACGGTACGGAACTTTCTTGCACACCACTCGTACCAGCACGTTCACCTATGGCCACTGCACTACTCGAGAATTTCATGGCCAAAAACTGCTTTTCTCTCTGCAAAGCAGCTGCATCCGCAACGTCCTTTTCCTTGTCCTCGAAGTGTTGTATCATCTCGCTCACTGAAATTCTAACAAACTCGTACAGTTCTTCAAATTCAATGAATTTCGGCTCGAATTCTGTCCTCTTATGTGGATCCGTGAGGTAAATACGATTCTGAAAATTGTTGTACTCCTCATACGCAGAATCGACTGTCTTCAAGTACAGCTTCAAGGCATGGTGCGTGAATTTGTTGGGATCATGGCCAGCAAGCAAAATGGCCGACTTAATTCGCTCCACTTTCGACTTCGCCGCCTGGCAACACTGGTTCAACGCCTCTACACTTTCCGCCATTTTCTGTTCTTTCCGCCGGTTTTCAGCCTCTTCTTTCTGCTCACGAACACTACGAGGCACACTGACTTTACCAGTTGGTGTAAAAAATGGCGTCGACGGGAACAACACTTTCTTCACTTTTCCAGATCGCAAAAACATCAGACACAAAGCTCTTCCTTTTGTTTGAAAACACCGGATTTTTCTTCGGCCTCTCAACCGGGCACAGATTCAATTTTCGACTACCGCAGCAATCGAAAAACACTACCCGATGCAGCGCATGCAATTGGGTTCACTTCGCGTTTCCGACCGTCGCAACAGCCGAAACCCACGTCAATCGTTCACGTTCCGCGCACGAACCGCGAATCTAAATTTTTCATCCACTAATCTGACATCCGGCTCGAAGGACCAAAATGTTTTTTCGGATAATCAGGGACGAAAGGACACTTAAATGGACTGTAACTCAAACTAATCTTATTTATTCAAACAAACTGAATACATCTTAACCGCGCGACAACTTGTTAATAATGACTCACTCTTGCTTTCCTACTCTCCTTTTTGTTTCCGTTTTCTTACGATCAAACTCTCCAAAACTCTTCAAACTATCTCCTACACTCAATAAAATGCCACATCTATGTTCTTGTGTTTACATTGTCGTTTCTTTTAGGATAACATCCGGTAAAAAAAAACCGGAAAGGGTAAATTTTGCCCAAACCCGTTTAAATGTTTCCGGTTGTTTGAAAATGGAAAAAAAATGCAATATTTAAATTTTAGGGTGTGGCCCTTTTTTTAATTGATATTTTAGAATATACTTGAAAGATCGGAATCAGAATTTGATTGGAAGAGAAAGATTTTTCCATATCTTACCTTGGAGATTTTTTTTTCATCTTGGCTAGTTTATCTGGTAAAGCCCATCATGAATACGTTTGCGTTTTCCAACAAATTACGGCAACAGAAACGCATTGATTTGCGTGGGCGACTCAATGGTTTGCAACACTTCAAGACTGCTACACACTTAGAAAATTTTACAGTATTCGGTAATTTTTTACCGAACTTTCAACAGCTGAACGTTCGGTAATCCGATTTAACGGATTTCGGTAAAATTTGACAAGTTCCGGTAATTTTTTTACCGGAATACTGTAAAATTTCACCGAAGTCCGGTAAATCAGACTACCAAACGTTCAGCAGTTGAAAGTTCGGTAAAAAATTACCGAATACTGTAAAATTTTCTAAGTGTGTAGGCTGCTGGTCTACTTTTGCTTAAGAACTGAGAGCTTTCGGTGCTGAACTACTTTTGTAGTAGTATGATCGTGTGGCAAGTACAATCAGGGAGTCTAGAAATATTTTCATTCGGAAAATTTGAAAACACAAGATTTGAACAATCACACAGATGGAGCTTGGGTTTCCATCGTCAATGTTCAATTTCATCATTCCATTCTATTTATTGCACAGTACCAACATTAGCCATACCCTCATGGCAAAGGATAGTTGCCACGTAAAGGATAGTTGAGTTAGGAAGAACATACCGTGTTTACTTTGTCGCCTTCAGGAATGAGCACCGGGTTAATTTTTTTTTGCCATCGGAAGCCACCAATCCCCCGTAAAGACATCCACAAATCCACTTGGAGATCACCTGACCAACGAACAGAGAATCAAATCGACCATGTTCTAATCGCCGGGAAAATTTAATATTGAGTCACTACGGGAAACCGGAGTTGGCCAGGAATACGCGCAACAGCTAGCAGCAGCCTTAACAACGGAAGAGCTTAGCGCAGCTACTCTTGAGGATGTTTGGTGAGCTGGTGACACTAGTAGAGGAGAAGAATGTAGCACGGGCGAGAATGCTGCAACACCGTACGAGAGCGAATGAGACAGGAACGGAACAGTCGAAATTCTTCTATAGATCATTGCACAATGGCGTCATAAAGGCAGTTTTGACAGTTCAGGGAGCTTGTTTACGTGGACTTAGAATATTTTCGGTAAGATCGGTTTGAGATTTTGTGCTCAGAATTTATTACGATTGAAGTAAAATTGCAGGAAAACAGACACCAGTGCTTATTTTTACATCATTTCCTGAATCTAATCGTACAGAATCCGGAAAAAGCCAATGAAAAATTTCGTTTGAGCGGTTCAAATTCTAACACCTTGTAAACAAGCACCCTGAACTGTCATAAAAGTGAGGTTAATACATTCCGTGCAATGATCTATTCTTCGAAGGGAAAAGGGCAGGGGAACAAGCCCGGAAAAAAAAAACCCCCGAACACCCCCAATACGAGAAGTTGAACAGCTCGCGCAAAGGCTACGTACCACAAGCCGATATGTGCAGAGACCTGGAAGGTAACATTCTCACAAAAGAGTGTGAGGTGATTGAAAGGTGGAAGCAGTACTTCGACGAGCACCTGAACGGCAATGTAACAGCAAACGAAAGTGGCACGGCAATAACTCTAGGAACACGCACAGAAGATGACAGGATCCCGACCCCAACTGAAAAACTGCAAAGCTGCTGATGTTGACCAACTCCCAAGCGAGCTATTAAAATACGGTGGTGAAGCACTGGCCAGGGCGCTTCTTCTTCTTCGTCTTCTTCTTCAGCCTTTCAAGCTTATTGGTTGCTCTCAACTTAGTGTTCTAAATGCTCTTCCACAGTTATTAAATAGGAGCTTTCGATGCCAAGTACCATTTTTGCATAAGTATGATTGTATGGCAAGTACAATCATCCCCTACACTACACGCCGAGCTACTTTTTACCACGCTAGCGCGTGTATTAAATTCACCACTTTGACTTCGTGCTTCCAGACTAACACGCAACGCGGTGGGTACAACACCAATGCCAGTGCTCGTGTTTTGGCTTCGGACATCGTGTATAATATTTCGGCAAACACCACAGCCGAGTGTTTCCAATTGTGTCCGATTGCGGAATACACGCGTGGTTCATTTATTTTATTACTAACCATGCCGTGCTTGTTACACTCAATCAACTTATGCGCCCGTCACCCAACAGCATAGAAAACAAACCAACGAGTCAAATTATTAAATTTTTAGAATCATCCGACGAGCATTGCTCTATCCGTGGTAACCAGTGTCATACTGGGTGTATGTTGAGAGCTTTCTTGTGATCGTAACCACTCGGCTCGGGTGTTTTCCCAAAAATCAAGACACGGTGTCTAAAGCAAAACACGAGCTTGTACACTCGTGTCGCGTCCTTTGCGTTGCGAGTTCATCTATAAGCACTAAACTAAAGTGGCAAATTATAGCCACATGGTGGTGTGTTTGCAGTCAAGTTCGGCTCTCGTGCAGAACGGTTTGATGTTTTTACCAAGGCTGCCTATGCCCAGGGAGGCGAAAAAAATTTCCTTAACAAAAAAATCCTTGACCAGACCTGGAATCGAACCCAGCCACCTCCAGCATAGTGTTACTTGTAGCAGCGCCATTACCGACTGAGCTTAGGGAGGACCCAAGGGTGCTGCACTGGGTAATTACCAAGATTTGGGAGGAGGAATATTTAACGGAGGATTGGATGGAAGGAATATTGTGTCCCACCTGTAAAAAAAGGGTGACAAGCTGGATTGCTGCTATTATCATGCAATCACGCTACTGAGCGCCGCCTACAAGTTGCTTTCCCAAATTTTATGCCGTCGCCTGTCACCAACTGCAAAGGAGTTCGTGGGCAATACCAAGGGGATTCATGGGTGCCCGCGCTACTACGGACCAGATTTTCGCGATTCGGCAAGTGCTGCAGAAATGTCGCGAATATAACGTGCCCACACATCATCTTTTCATGAATTTCAAATCAGCTTATAATACAATTGATCGAGACCAGCTATGGCAGATTATGCACGAATATGGATTTCCGGTAAAAACTGACACTCTCGAGGGTTACGGCAAGGTGATGGATTGTCGTGTTTGTTGTTTAACATTGCATTGGAGGGTGTGATTCGAAGAGCTGGGATAGACACGAGTGGCGCGATCTTCAGGAAGTCTGTCCAACTATTTGGCTTCGGTGACGATGTTGATATCGTAGCACGTAACTTTGAGACGATGGCGGAAATGTACATCAGACTTAAGGCTGAAGCTGGTAGGATTAGGCTTGTGATTAATGCGTTGAAAACAAAATACATGAAGGGAAAAGTCTCACGAGAAGACACTGTTAGCCTCCTACCCCCAGTTCAGATCGACGGTGATGAAATCGAGGTAGTAGACGAACTCGTGTATCTGGGCTCATGGGTAACCGCCGATAACGACACCAACAGAGAAATACAAAGATACATTATGGCTGGCAATCGTGCCTACTTTGGACTCCGAAGGACGCTAAGATCGAACAAAGTTCGCCGAACTACAAAGTTGACCATCTACAAGACATTAATTAGACCGGTAGTTCTCTATGGCCACGAAACATGGTCAATGATAGTAGAGGACCAACGCACCCTTGGTGTCTTTGAACGGAAGGTGCTGCGTATGATCTACGGTCGAGTGCAGATGGAAGACGGAACGTGGAGGAGACGAATGAATCACGAATTGCATCAGTTGCTGGGAGAACCTCCCATCGTACACATCGCTAAAATCGGTCGAATACGATGGGCTGGGCATGTCGTAAGAGTTTCGGACGACAGCCCTGTTAAAATGGTTCTCGAAAACGAACCGACGGGTACAAGAAGAAGAGGCGCGTAACGAGCAAGGTGGATCGATCAAGCAGAAGGCGTCCTGTGGACCCTCCGCAGACAGCGAGGCTGGCGAGGTACAGCCATGTACCGTATACAATGGAGACAACTTGTGTGTACAGCAGAGGCCACACTGGCCTTGGTCTGGTAAGTAAGCCAGCAATCCAAACATCATAACGTCAGCAGGATGCTGGGTCAGATACACGTTTTTATGTTCGTCGGCCGCGTCTTTTAGCGGGAAAGAAATAAAAGCAATCGGTTCTGGAATTTGATACGGGATCGACGGTAAACGTGCTATCGTCGGTGAACAAGATAACCGGATTTTTTTTCGCTTGAAGTAGTTCAAGATTTCTTACATCGCTCGACTCGTGAATGTCCTAGACTTCGCCCCGCAATCTTCCTTTACGATCATCCCTGCCGTAAAGTCGATGATTCCGTGTTTCTTTGCCATTTTCCTCATTGAACGCACTGGATTGGCTCGAATCTTTCTTTTCAGACGACCTTTGGTCACCTTCGCGCATAGTTGTACTTTCTTTTCTTGGTCTAAGACCCTTTTCACGGTCCACCGTGAAACTCCCACGGCGATTGAAATGTCTTTTTGTGATATTGATGCGTGGGAAAAATCACGAATACGCTGCAATTTCGTCATGGTACAACTGTCAAACTAAGGAAATCGGCCTCTTTTACTTGCAGCCTACTATGATATGAATAACAGCTTGCGTTACACTTTCAGACAACTTTGTTAAATCAAATATATGCGCTACAAGTTCATCATACATTATGTTTTGAAATTTAGCTTGTGCTCCGAGCCACCGGCAAACGAGTCATATTCGTGCTGAATGACCCGTGCCAGCCCTGGTTCTGATCAGTTGTTTCCTTTCGTTCGCTATCATAACAAAAAAAAGTAAAATCGATTGTGGCTAGTCCATAATACCAGTTCTCAAAAGTAACCTTCAAAATATTACTATCTTTCCATTTATTTCAGGCGACAAAACACACGGAACCGTTGTTGGAGTGCGGCAAATGTTCGACGAAATTTGTTTCCCAAAAGCTACTCGACAGTCACATACGCAATTGTGATGGCGCCCGAAATGACACGAAAAGCCCTGAACAAGATCAATACGATAGTGACGACCTCGATTCGCAAATGGATATAAAAGTAGAGGAAACAAAATTAATACCATGCGAATACACTGAAAATCCATCCACTAGTCTTCACGAAAAACGTCAAGAGGCAGGAACTTCCACGCAAAAGGAAACAGGTTTGGATGATTTTACAAGTTCCGATCAGAAACCAAAAAAAGGAAGATCTTCAGAAGTGGTAACGAGCAATCCTGCCCCTGGAGCATCATGTATCAACTGTCCCGATTGTGAACACAAATTTCTTGATTATGCCGCCCTAGCTGAACACTTTCTTCGCATACATATTCCAATACTTTGTGATATCTGTGGAACTACTTTGGCCAGTCTTAATCAGTTGGCATATCATAAGGTTTGTAGACTTTGAAGTTTTATCGTGTCATTATTTAATTTGTCGCTCTTTACAGAAAAGTACTCACATGGAGTTGAAATATAGCTGCCCAAAATGCTCCAAGAAGTGTATTACGAAACAAATTTATAATAAGCATGTACGGTCTTGCGAAAAGATGAAAGCTCCATGTAACGATTGCGGTCAGTGGTTGAAAGATTCAAATGCTCTTGCAAGACATAAGTTACTAACTTGTCGGCTTTCGAATGACAACGGGTCTGAAGCTTCCAACGCCGTGGAAAAAAAAATTGTGCGCCGAGTTAAAAATGGATTACTTGCAGTAAAATGTTCCGACTGCGGCAAAGAGTTTCAAGGTGATAGAGCTCTTCGTTCACACTTTGATGAAGTTCATATGGAGAATAAATGTAATGCTTGCGGGATTACGATCATTGGGAAATCAAAATTTACTTGGCACAAGGTTTGTCTCATTTCCATTATAATTGTATTATGCTTATAAATTGTCCCATTGAAACACTTTAAGGGTTCCAATGACCGATAGCGGATAGGTTGGGTGACAATCTGGAATTCTCGGTTGTTTGGGTTTTTTTTAATTTTTAATAAATTCATTTATTTGTACATGCTCAAACGAATCAACTTTACAGAGCCAAGTTTTAATATTTATATACATCAGTTATCTTACAACTAAAGTTAGGGGGATAGAACCGATTACTCGCAGCCGTCTCGAGATTAATTGGAATAATAATTAAGTATGGTGTGGTTTACATACTTTGGTAAAAGTATGGTTTACATAATATATTTATTTTCAATTCTAAATCGTCTAATCAAAACTCAACTTCATCTAGAGACGAACCAGCCAACGGCTGAAAGTCTCCGTAATAAAGATTAACCAATCAATCAATCATAACTTCATAACTTTAGGTTTACTTTTCACTTGAAAAATACACACATACACACAAACACAGATAAAAACTAATAGTAAACATACAGGTTAAGCAAACTACAATCTGAGGCTAATGTTAGCCAAAAACACATATATGAGTTTCATAAGCCTAGATCAAGTAGAGCTAAACTATTTCGAACCGACACATTGGGTTGTCTATCTCGAGCCCGAAGGGAATCCCAAAGCTCAGATCTGACTCCACAATGCTCAGCACATGACCAAATAATGTGATCTGCGTGTCGGTAACTTTGTTCACATTCACAGAGATTGCTGTCGCTCAGCACAACACGGTATAAATGAGCGTTCCAAGAATAATAATTGGACATGAAGCGAGACATCACACGAATGAAGTCTCGACCCACAACCATCCCCCCAAACCAATATTTTTTTCGACGCCTTCGGGATGATAGAATGTTGCTGCTATCGCCTCAAATCTCCTTTATTCCATTTATGTTGTCAGCTGACGAGTGACTGTTGACGAAAAATAGGAAAAAAAACTCATTGAAGACGATTTGTCGATGGTAAATATCGCCTTCCATAGCGCCATCCTTTCTCTCATTGCCCGGAATCGAACAATGAGAAGGGATCTCTACAAAGTTGATGATAACATAACGCGAAGATAAGGCAATTAGAAGCTCCTGTATTTTCATGAGAAAATACGAGGAGTGTTTTACCAACCTCGAGTAGCGAATAGCCTCTGTAGAACTGAGACTATAATACATTTTTTTTTCCATGTCGGGTATCTTCATCACTGCGACCAATTTTTACATCTATCATGATACATCCCCCTTTTTTGCTTTAGATATTGTCAGCATGACGCATCACTATTGCTATTTTTTGAGCTTCCGAGATTTGCTGATATTTGTCTTTTTGATAGCATCTCGTTGATCCAATCGACAATTCACTTATCAAAGCCAAGCTTCGTCATTGCTTTTATCATTGAGCTATGAGATGAATTATCAAATGCTCCTTCAATGCCTAGGAACGCAGCCAGTGAAATTTCTTTCACTTGAATAGATTTTTCGAGTTTTGTAACAACCGCATGCAATGTTGTTACCGATGATTTACCTTCCTGATATGCAAACTGTTACTTACTAAGAGGA
This sequence comes from Aedes koreicus, assembly GCA_024533555.2. Lineage (NCBI taxonomy): Eukaryota > Metazoa > Arthropoda > Insecta > Diptera > Culicidae > Aedes > Aedes koreicus. The sequence goes on from JAHHFK020005997.1 coordinate 71,896, forward strand.
GTTTTAACTAAGTATGATGACTTAATGTATTCATCAATTATTTTTCCCATTATTTTAAGTAGAATTGACGATAAGCTTATAGGCCTATAAGATTTAGGTGAACTTTTATCCTTCTTATTAGATTTGGGAATAAAAGTTGGCGAATTGTCGCATGGGGGTAGTTAATGTAAATTGGTTTTGGGAAATTTTGTTTCAAGTTCGAGTTTCACTTGCTGATGAAGTAAAAGAACCATCATCGTTTTGAAGAGTGCCCAGCCCATTTGAATGATCTTTAGAAAGGATTTTCTGCAATCTGGCAGTTGCTGGAGTATTTTCAATGTTTTCACATGTATGCCTCCAGTGTATCCTTTTAGATCTCCGTATTTCCTTATTATAGCTGGTGAGGGATTATTATTCGCACTGTTGTGTTCGTTTGACTCCGTTAAATAGCTTCCGGGATTTCTTACGACCGTGGTACGTTCCTATTTGTAGAACGTTTCTTAGCAATACAACTTTCATTAAAAGCATGTTGAATTAACCTTGAAAAGTTGCTTGGCGCTTTCCTCAAGTTCATCACTGGAGTTCAAGCCAATTGTTAAAAAGTCTTCGCCCACTTCTAGCCTTGAGTAGTATAATTCACATTTTGTTTTTTGTAGGATCTCTTATAGTTTGAATGAGTTGTTGATCAGCCTCATAATCAAATAATATTTGCGTGTGATCAGACAATGATATTTTGTGAGATACATGCCATTTTTTTATTTTGGACTACACAATGTCAGATCAAGGACTTCTTGCCTAATTGCATTTGTAAAAGTAGGTGCATCTTCTCTGTTACAAAGGATAGAGAGAGAGAGAGAGAGAGAGATAGAGAGAGAGAGAGAGAGAGAGAGAGAGATAAACAAAAAACTTATATTATATGTATTACTGATCTGCTGCAGCCGAGCAACGATGTGTGGCTACTTGTACTGGCAAAACGTGGAGCTTAACAATGATGATAATGATGACGATGATGATGGTGGTGCTGGTCGGTGGCAGTTGACAGATGAACGAATGCACGCAACAAAATATGGACTGCTGGTGTGCGCGATCACGCAGAGATGTGGTGCAATATGGCTTCTCGATTGCCAGTTGCAATCAATAACGTTGTTGCACTGCTTCAACTGAACGATTTCTTCTTCAAAAAATTAAAATTCGATTTCAATCGCTGTGGAAACAATATCGAGAAAAAAACTGAACTTTCCGAAAACGATTGCCGTGTAAATCTTCTAAAGCAACGGAGAGTAAACGGAACGAACACCGTTTGTTTGTTCGCTGGACAATTGTTCGGATTTGGACATGATTTAATAACTCAAAATACCATGAAATGTCCCACCGTGTAAGTTAAACATCCTTGTTTTTACAGTTTTACTGTAAAATGGGGATTTTTTCGATTGTATATTTGTATTGTTTACTACAAATTAAACACCTCTATTCCGGCTTTCGAACCAGCCAGATTCAACACACTTGTTTTTAAAGGATACGACGAGTCCGACTTTTTCGAAAACAGGAAATAGTAGTGCTAAAAACTAAAATTATGGCAAGCTTGATCTGAAGAAATATAGTCATATTCTCGCGCTTGGTGTCATTAGAATGAAACTGCAGAGTCCAATTTCATTTTTTTTGTCGAATTATTACGGTAACTTTATTCTGTTTTCAATAAGTTTAATAAGTCTATAAGTTTTCAGTACCATAAAAGCTGAATCAACATAGCAAAATGAATAATAAAAGCTACGACAACGAATTAATCTTGTCAAGACATTAACGGAAAAGAAAATCGATGAATATTTAGAAATTGTCATTATGATACTAACCGCAAAATATCATCTAAACAATAAAGATAAAAGTAAATAAAGAAAGAATGGCGCTGCGGTCGTCAACGAAACATCTTTTCCTTACTTTTTATAGGAACATGAGTTTCACTCAGTTTGACAGTTGTAGTCCCGTCTGTCTTTCCAGATCAGATCAAAAAGAACACCAGTGCCTACTATTCAAACAGACCACGGTGATTTCAGTTAATCCGTGGTGGAACTGATACCATAAAAGTTTGTTATGACATGGACAATTTAGTCAGCTTTCAATCTTATAAAAACATGTGTTATGCTAAGTTTGATTATTTCTTGTACATTAATATGTTTTCAATTATTTAATACAGATATCGCGTCATTCGGAAGCAAAATACACGTGTCCTTCTTGTGGCAAGGATATTTTCAAACAATCTCAATTAAACGGTCATTATTCAGTTTGCAAGCTGAAAAAATATAGATGTGAAATATGTGGTTGTAAGTTCAAACATAGTACCTCTCTCGTACAGCATAACATAAACCATCATCCAGAGGCCTATTTGTGCAGCACCAAGATCGGAAAACTCAAAATAATAGGAGTCCATAAGAAAAAACATTATTGCAAGATTTGTGGAATCGTATTTGCTGAAAAAGATCTTGTCGACAATCATATGGTTAGTGATTTGTATATATATTTTTTTTATTGTCTGCAATAACATGTCTTTTGTTCATTCAGCGTAAAAAGCATTCGGACGAGTTCTTCGAATGTGGTAAATGTTTGATGATATTTATCTACAAGTGTAATTTAGATCGGCATGAAGCGACATGTGAAGGAAAAAAATTTAGTTGTGACTTGTGTGGCCAAAAGTTTAAACAACGAATATCTGTTGTACGGCATAAAATAAAAGTTCACAGGGAACAAATGGCAAAAAACGGGAAAATCAAAGTCACGGAGTGCACTGAGAAACAAAAGCAGACAACTGAGGATGATTCGCAACGCGATAAACCGTTATCAGGCTATGGAAAAAACAATTCTGCCTTGACTCAAGAAGAACATACTTCTTTAGAAAGGATTGTTAAGGTAATCAAAAAGTTGAAATATCAAGTTCAATTTACAGCTTAACGTGCTATTCTGCCTATTAACCAATCTCTCACTTATTTTTCACAGCATTCAGATAATAGCGACGATTCTCAGATGGATGTGAAGGAAGTTCATACGATTTCCACCTCACCCCAAGATGAGAATATAACAATTAAAATGGAAATCCAAGTAGAAGAAACAATGCTGCAGATATAGCTGTATCATCTAGGATACAGTATGTAAAGCATGATTATCCACCCCATACAATCGCGTTTTACTTTATCTTTGTTCTATGATTTTTTTGTTATTATCTATCATTAGTGTAACGATTTACGATGATAATTTCCATATTTGCCGGATACTAGGTAGATATTAAGGTTATATAGTGTAGGTATCGGAAAAAGAACCTAATTGAAATTTAGCATGTCCGTATGTTCAACTACCTGTCGTTCTATTAATTATATACAATATAAAATACTATCCCAATTCCATTTTGGTTGGAACACTTAAATAATTTGTAGTTCACGTTCAAAATACTGAAAACTAGATTAAAATTCCTGGGCTGGATATATGTATGTACTAGTTCTACATTCTCTACGGTCATTCTATATATAAAACTGCATGTGAGACCAAATCAGAGACCAAGAACAGAATAACTGCAGAACAGATTTTCTCAGCACTGAACGGTACTAAAAACATGAAGGCTCCCGGGTTTGACAGGATTTTCAACTTGATCCTAAAAAAACTTAACACAAAAGTGTACACACTATTGAGCGATATCTTCAACAGATGCTTGGAACTGCACTACTTTCCAAGCATCTGGAAAGTAGCAAAAGTCATACCAACTCGCAAACCCGGGAAGGATCCATCATCTTGAAGGCGATCAAGCTACAGACCAATAAGCCTTCTTTCAGCGCTGAGCAAACTGTTCGAGAAGTTCATCCTCAATCGTTTGCTGCAGTTTGTCGATGAACAAAACATTCTCCTACCGGAACAACATGGTTTCAGGAAAGGGCATTCCACTACTCATCAGCTAGTTCGGGCGATGAACACCATAAGGAGTAACAAAGTTGTATCCAAGTCCACTGCCATGTCGTTGTTAGACGTTGGAAAGGCGTTTGACAATGTCTGGCACGATGGGCTTGTATACAAGCTTTGACTTCAACTTTCCTCTTCATCTGGTTAAAATCATCCGAAACTACCTCCAGCAAAGGTCGTTTAGGGTATCGTTGAATGGGTGTCTCTCGGACACGTTTTCAATACCAGCAGGAGTTCCGCAAGGTAGCCTGCATGGCCCATTAATGAACAGTATCTACACTTTCGATATCCCTCCTCTTGGCGAAGATTGCGTGTTGTTCCTGTTCGCAGATGACACCGCAATAACCGTCAAAGGAAGGATGCCTCACGAAATCACTAAAAAAAATCCAACGATGCCTTAACACCTTTGCTGACTATGCCACCAAGTGGAAAATCAAAATCAACGCCTCCAAAACCCAAACAATCATGTTCCTCCATAGGCAGTCCCCCAAACTAAAACCACCTCCATCTTGCACGGTAATCATGGACGGCACAAGGGTTGAGTGGTCCACTGAGGGGTAATACTAGTTTAGAGTGTTATGTTTATGTGTGCAAAATTTTAAGATCTGTCAAGTAGTTTTCAAGATGCATTCGAAACAAGAAGAGCTACGCCAGCAAATCTTGGGTGCGGTGATCGATAATCCTGGTCAGTCGCACAGATGGATCGGCAAATGGCTTGGAATCCACCATTCCACCATGTCCCGCGTTGTGAAGATGTTCCAGGAGACGAAGACCATCGAGCGGCGCGCTGGAAGCGGCCGAAAACCGAAAACGGAATACCCAGAGAAGGCGCGGAAGATAAGGCAGTACTTTAAGAATAACCCGAACCTTTCCACCCGAGACGTGGCCAAAAAGGTCAATTCGTCGAAGTGGTTCGTCCAGCAGACCATGAAGCGGGCTAGGCTACGTGTTTTTAAGGTTAGGAAGACGCCAAACCGGACTGACAACACGGTGGCCAAATTGCGTGCGCGGAAGCTGTACCGTGAGTGGCTGGTCAAGCCAGGCTGTCTCGTCATGGACGACGAGACATATATCAAGGCGGACACCAAACAAATCCCCGGCCTCGAGTTTTTTGTCGGTACGTCCCGCATGGAGGTTCCGGAAAAGTTCCGGAAGAGAAAGATGGACAAATTCGCGAAGAAGTACCTGTTGTGGCAGGCAATCTGCGAGTGCGGACGGTACAGCAAGCCGTTCGTTACAACCGGCACCATAAACGGGCAGATTTATCGAGAGGAATGCTTGCAGAAGCGCTTGCTGCCCTTCCTCCGCTCTCACCGTGGTCCCACGCTGTTCTGGCCGGATCTCGTTTCGTGCCACTACGCCAAGCCTGTAATGGATTGGTACGAAGCGAAGGGCGCTAATGTGGTCCCGAAGGAGGCGAACCCGCCAAATACACCAGAACTTCGTCCGATCGAAAAGTTTTGGGCGATAATGAAGAAGAAGTTGAAGAAAAGCGGAAAAACATTCAAAACCGATGAAGCTTTGAAGAGAAACTGGGAGAAATTGTGTAAGGAAGCAGTGTTGTAATGAGCAGTGTTAAGAGAAATGTACGAGCATTCAGCTTGGGGGAGGAAATTCAATAAATAAATGATGCCAAAACATAGCTAATATATAGTTATTTAATCCCTGAAAATTTGAGAAGTATCCGATTTAAAATGAATTTTTGGTGATCATTTTTGTGTGTCTCATTTTTTCCGAGTCCAGTCTTTAATTCAAACGTGGACCATTTCGAATCCGTCTTTTTCAGGACGACAAATAAGTCCGTGGTTTAACTTTGCATTAATATATTGATTATTTGATTTTTTATCCGCGTATAGTGAACAATTTTTTTTCTTAGAGCGATAGTCTAAAACCCAAAGCAAAGAGCCTTCAGGAAAACGATTTTCTACTACTGCTTTTAGTATTTTGGAAGCGTACACTTACTCCTTTCCAAAATTGCATAAAATATATTCACTTTTTGAAGCATCACGTATTTATGAAAAGAACATATTTATTCATTTTATGCATAATTCTATTATCCTTCCGAAATGTTGCGATTGCCCGAATAAAAAAGTATAGTAGATTGACAGTCAAATCTATTGTAACCATACAATAGAATCAATAGTGTGTACAATTGATCGTTTTGTTCGCGACAATAAGATAACATAAGGACTTACTGTTTCTACAATAGAATCTATTGTAAATTGAGACATCAACAATAGAATAAGGGGGTTGTTATGCATCTTAACAATAAAAAATATCACTTTTTTCTGAACAAATTTGAGTTCATAACTATTGATTGTATTGTTTCACTATTGTTGAAAATTTTAGCATATGGGGTGTATAGTAGATCTATTGTAATTACAACGTGCTTGTTTGATTTGTCTGATCCATCAACATTAAGATTCATGGTCGGCAATACATTCTGTTGTTATTGTATATTATTAAATTGTAATTGTATCGTTATTTTTATCCGGGTGTAACTTTATTTTAACATGCATGCTCATTGTGTTTACAACACCTTTTGAAGTAAACTGAACTAACCGTGTATATTGTCCAGTCATACGCGGAAAAAACAAAGTACCTCAAATTGAGTATTTTCAAACTTTAAATTAAGTAACTGTTGTGGAACTGGAGAGATGCTCTGAGAAAAATTTCATCGTTGTACCGACAATTAAATCATGGTCAGGATGACTATCGCATACAATGGTTTCAATAACCATGAAAATGGTCGAATTCACCACGTTCATGGCATTTTTGACTATGATCATGGTAACAAGGACTATTCCGACATTATGGCAAATGTTGCATCAACTACTTTTAATGGTAGTTTTGACCATGACCATAGTCGGTTCAAAATCACTACACTGCAATAGTCATCCTAACCCCCAATAATGGTAAAATTGACCATCAAATTCCTCTCTGTGTGGGTAAAGTTTATTCTGCACATTAGGTAAAGATTACTCAATGGGTAATTACTTCATTGACAACTCATTTTTGAGTAAAAATGAAAGTCGTTTGCATACTTTTATTAGATTCAAATAGCGACAAACAATAAATATGTTGCGGTACTAAACTAGCCGTTATTTTTAGAAATCGCGGAAATTAAGAAATAAAAAAAATCAATAAAATTATCAAGAAAATTAATGTTTTTATGCTATCATCATGAGAAACCCTGATAAAAAATGACCTTAAACGAACGATATCACGAATCCTCCAACCATTTAATTAATGGTTTGGATGATACCCCAAATAGGTCGTTAAAAAAAATAATCAAGAAATTTATCGGGGAAGGCACTTTATTTTAAATGTTTTATAACATTTCAGTGCCAACATTTGATTAGCGCGAATCTGCTTTTTATAAACAAACCATTTGTCTACTAATTTATCGGAAGTTGAACACCATTCCTTCAAATTGAATATATCAGCGGATAGAGATAAAGCTCCTCTTCCTTAAAGAGTGATTAATTAGTATTTTTGACCTTTTGTTCAAGAGAAAATGACTACGAAAGCCATTGTTTACAAATGTAGAAGTCACCCTAATCTAATGTTGGAGCTGATTTGCTAACTAACCGTGCGGAAAAGTGCTCATTTTTTGGTTTTACAAGTTTTATTGCATTAGGTTAAATTTACCCACCATAAACTTTGGGTACAGTTACTCAAATTTGAGTACTATGGGATGTACTCAAATTTGGCTTCCCGCACGGAACTCCACAGTTTGGTGAAATGAACTTAATTTTGGGGACTTTGTTTCTTCCGTGTAGATGTATGTAACTTTTCACTCAAGTTGGAGTTACCTACGATGAGCGTATTTATTGTCATTCGCGAGAAATAGCAGTAAACAATAATTCAGTTAAGAGAGCTGATCTTTGAAAACGAATTACAGAGTTTTCATTAGATTCATCAAAGATTGTGGCAGGTGCGTATTTTGAAATTTTGGCATTTAATTAAATTACTTGTAATATTATAATTGTTCAGTGCATAGGCCGTGCCTTTTTGCTCAGCTTGCGTATCCAAGGACTTATCCCATTTATCGGCAGGTCTATACACATATGGACTTTCCCGTTGGCAAATGTTTTACTACTCTGAGAAAAATTTCATGGTGGACCGGAAAATAAAACATGGGTGGGAAGGCTAACGCATATAAAGGTTTGAATAAACAAGGGGGGGGATGGGTTAAACCACCTCGGTGGAGGTTTTGTCTGTGATCGTACGGGCAAACACGCTCTCGTGAGATAATAAGGAATATTGTGGAAAATTTATATTTTGGGTTAGTTGTGCGTAAGGATAGGGTTGAAAATCACTATACTGCAATAGTCATCCTAACCCCCAATAATGGTAAAATTGACTATCAAATTCCTCTCTGTGTAAATTACTTGTAATGTATTCATTAATCGTTATTTGAAATTTTCTAACTTCATTGTCAACGTAACATTAGGAACTTGATTGATAGTAAGAAACATTGTGAGTGGTTCTAACAGCATCCTTATATACCAGTAAATAGTTGCAAATCGGAAATTCGTATTAGTATTTAAAATATTTCACTAGACTAGATCCAACTAGGTCAAACGAACCCTGACCTGTTAACCAAACTTTCCTACCGGGACCTTCCTAAACGCGGGTAAAAAAAAAAAAAAAGGTTACACTAATATTCCTGATTTCTTATTGCCATCTGATTGCAAAGATATGGCCAGTGATTTATTGATCATTAGAATATAGAATCTTTGAAACTTTTACAATAAGATTGGGCAATCAATCCCAGTCCCATTCAATTGGTTCATTGTACAATTTCACTCATTCTGGCCTACCACGGAGTCTCAACCATTTGAATTGTGCAGTCAGCCTAAGCTAAGTGCGGCGGCCTCGCTGGACTGTCACAGTAATTATGGGTGCAGGAGCTACTTATTTCTCCGCGTGGGGAGACGTTATCACGAATGCACTGCGAATTTATTTTTCCTATGAACTACTTGCTTCTCATGTTACCGAGAGGCTTTGTTCAATCTAGGGAGCCAAATTTAAAAAAAAAATTAAAAAAAATTTAAAAGAAACTACTTCTTTTTCCTTTACGGAGAGACGTTTTCATTTCAATCAGGGAGTTGTGAAGACCGGAGTTTAGGATTTCTACTGAAATATTCTGGAGTGAACATCAAACATGGTTTATTTATACATTAGCAGGGGTTTGGATCTTAACTCTACTTGGTATGTCATCGATTTACAATTTTGAAATATCCAGGTGCTTCTTTTATTTCTTTTTCTGATTGTCATGATTGACCTACAATACATATTTTCTGTTTCATTATTGCAACTCTAGACAAAATCGTCAAAAGGTCGAAAGTAACAATTGTAAACAATGGCTTAAAACGTAAATTTCCTGAAAATGCCAGGTTGCTAACATCTATATCCACTACCGACTGGAAGGTAATAACTCCCTGTATCTGTTTCTTGTGCTATTTTGTGTGTGGGAGCAAGCAGATCCCAGAAAAATACGCTAGAAGTCATTGTTTACAAATGTTACTTTCGACCTTATGACTATTTTGTCTAGAACTGTCCTTGAATGTGTAGTGATCTACCACCATACATACTATTGCAGTTATATACTAAGGACCCTCCAGATCTGGGAATTAACCCCAATCGGTTCTATTTTGATTGGTTTCCAGATCGGAAAGGGCTCACAAATAATCTTGCTTATAATCTAGCAACATTTTGGACCTTCGTCACCGGATATGTTTAACCCGGTATGGAAGCAATTCGACAAAGATTTTTCATTAGGGCCTAACTGACAAACGTAAACAATGGCTTCTTCCGTAATTTTACCGAAATCCGTTGAATCGGATTACCGAACGTTCAGCTGTTGAAAGTTCGGTAAAAAATTACCGAATACTGTAAAATGTTCTAATGCCTTGTTCATACTACAGCGTTGTAACATAATACAAGGCTATCTTGATGACATTTTCCTTGTAGATAGTTTTCAAAACACCCTTGTATTATGTTACAAGTCTGTAGTCTGAACAAAGCATAAGTGTGCTTTTCGAGCGCAAGGAATGGGAGCAGAATAACGTGAATGCTGTAGAAAAAATACAGCCTCCTGCCGGCGAGATCCAGGAGCGCTTGAAAAAACTCACAGATCTTTTTGATCAGTTCGACAAAGTGCAATCAGAAATGAAGAGCATTATCAAGCGCTCGAAGAAGTCAGCTCGATTTTCAATCATCGGATCTGCACAAGTGGAATCAGCTCTGCTTCTAGTTCTAACCCGCTCCGAGAAAAAAAGGCGGGAGGAAGAAGAATCAAACAAAGAAGAAAGCCGAAAGAAGCGGATTCGGTGGCATTGTATGTCGCGGATCTCAAAACCAGCTGTTCAGTGAACTTACCCAGTTTGCTGCCTACGGCTGTCTTTGAGGTGTTGGAAAGAAACAAGGTCTTGTACGAAGTACGAGCAATGATGTATGAATTCGTTGATCAGCAAGCAAGCCCTTCGAACGTCTTGGCCTGGAAAAGCGCAACGCCAGCATTCTCGTCAGCGGTATCACCGATGGGAAGCCCAACAAGACAACGCTGCAGATAGCATTGCGATTCGACGACCGTGTCGTCATCGTGGTGGATGCATTTATCCTGAACCACCTGGTTCCGGATCAACCGAGTCAAAAGTTCGACGTCGATGATTATCGAAGCCTTCTTTTCTATTCTAGAACCGGGCTTCTACGACGGTCGTGGTACACCCATTGCGTAAGACTCCGTCTTCGGCTACCTGGTTGTTGGCCACTTCAAAACATCGCATGCCACCGAGGGTCGTGCGATACTCGGCCTACCGACATCAATCAACTTGGACCAAACTCTACGGAAATTCTGGGTAGTGGAGGAGGTCAAATTCTCGTTGCCTTGGAAGATGCCGATTTACCAGCACGATAATTTCGAACAGAAAGAGTCGTCTTTCCGATAGAACTAGTGGCATGCATAAGAAGATTTTGTGCCATGAGAATTTTACGGAAGAAGCCATACATAGATCATTGCACGATGGCGTCATCGATGCAATTTTGACAGTTTAGGGAGCTTATTTACTTTGACTTAGAATATTTTCGGTAAGGTCGGTTTGAGATTTTGTGCTCTAAATTTATTACGATTGAAGCATAATTGCCGAAAAACAGACACCAGTGCTTATTCTCACATCATTTACTGAATCTTATCGTATAGAATCCGCAAAAATCCAATGAAAAATATCGTGTGAGCGGTTCAAATTCTAACACCTTGTAAACAAGCTTCCTGAACTGTCGAAAAAGTGAGGTTAATACATTCCGTGCAATGATCTATTGTTTACATATATTTCCCTAATGACAAATCTTTGTCCAGATGATCGCTGTTTCAATTTTAACGTTGAGGGTTATTCCGAGAGTCGACGTGACGTTTGTCACTTGGAGAAGTGAGAAAAGTCACCTTCAGTGACGTGACTCTTCTGGGTAAATCAAATGGAGTCTCACGTCACTGCTGGTGACTTTTCTCACTTCAGCAAGTGATGAACGTCACTTCGACTCTCGTAATAACCCTGAATATTTCGACATGATGAGCCTTATAGACGAATACAAGTTGAAAAAAGAAAAAGACACCGAGTGGTGATAAATCTGACGCCTCCCATGTTAAAGTATAGGACGAAAATTTTAAAATGATTCTAAGAAATTCAAGTAAAATTTTAATTATAAGCGGTTTGTTGTATGATGGATGAAAAATCCAGAACTGCGCAATAGGGGCATTGTTTTCATTTTGTTTTTTTTTTTGCTGAAAATGTCTGAGTTGTTTTGGATTTTTCTTCCATCATACAACAAACCGCTTTTAATTAGAATTTCATTTTATTTTTTAGAAGCATTTTAAATTTTTTGTCCTATACTGGGAGCTGTCAGATTTATCACCACTCGGTGTCTTCTTCTTTTTTAACCTGGATTTATCCATTGCAATTCTCAATTCACTCGTCTCACTAGTAATAAGGGTAATGGTGCCCATATGATTTGCGGTTTTTATGCCGTAAAGTGACACCTGTCATATGCCCGGTTTTTTCGAAATTTTATTTGGGTTCTTCTTCGTCAATGAATTTCAAAACGTACAATCGAAGTTTTGTGGCGTGAGACGTGCTTTCATAAGATGTTCTGACATGTCAGACGTTAGCACCCTTGCTTAGTGGAACGGGGGTGTCAAGCGACAATTTAGGGCCTGTTCATAAACCACGTAGACTCATTTATGAAAATCTCAGACACCCCTCCCCCCTCGTAGACTTTTCTCCATACATTTTTTTGAAAATTTATATAGAGCAACAGAAAAGTCTACTTGGTTTACAGTTCTACTATTTTTCACCTATACCTACCTACTCAAAAGTCGTTGAACCCACACATGAAATGTACCCTATTGCTGAAATATATGCAATACAAATGCAAAATGAACATGTGTTTGTTATGGGCTATAAATTTATGACTCATTCAAGAGGGAACAGTCAAACTTATCAAACAGCATAGGCGAAAAAATGTCCGCCACCTTTCCACCACCGCTTGGAGATTATAAAGACAAAATTTTCTCAAATGCAAAACATTAAATAAAAATTGTGCAGAAATGAGCAAAAGTAAACAAATGATGAAATTTGTCAGAAGCAGATAATTTCCCATCAACATGAGAGGCTCTAGGAGTGGACAGTAATTTATTGCTAGAACTAAGAGAATTGAAGAGAAAGCATTGATCGTTCCGTTTAGCGGCGGGTTATGAAAATTGAAAGATTCAAGTTGAAAACGAGCGGAGGGCATATGAAGGTAGTATACAATCGGGCGCATAATCTTTTACCAAGCTACCCCAGATGCGGGGTAGGCAAGGGGTAACATACCTTGTGATCAAAAAGTTCCGGTAATTTTCAATTTAAAAAGGCCGCCTTTATTTTTTCGGTAAAATCTTTTTAGTGTAAGATGGCAACACTAGTTCTGATATTCTGTCAAAGTGTGAGAGCAAATTATCCATTAGTTTTGTTTTGACAACTGCTTTTGTTAGTCGAAAAATAGACGCTCGGCGATTTTTACCATGGATAAAAAATTGGAACAACGCGTTTGTGTGAAATTTTGTGTTGCAAACGGATTTTCTGCAGCGGAAACGCTCAGAATGTTGCAAAAAGCCTTTGGTGAGGACTCTATGTCACAAAATCGTACATTTGTTTGGCACAAAGACTTTAAAGAAGGCCGTGAAAGCGTGAGTGACATGCCGCGTTCTGGACGACCATCGACCTCAACTACCGATGAAAACATCGCTTCCGTGAAGAATTTAGTTATGGAAAACCGCTCAATTAGCATTCGGGAGATAGCTGCACTCCTTGATATCTCATTTGGATCGACCGAACACATTTTGACGGAAATTCTGGGCATGAAACGCATTGAAGCACGACTTGTTCCAAAAGAGCTGAATTTTTTGCAAAAACAGCATCGAGTTGAGGTCGCTAAACAGATGATTGCGAACGCAGATAGCGATCCCACATTCATGGAACGCATCATAACTGGTGATGAAACGTGGGTATATGAATTTGATATGCTCACAAGTCAACAATCGTCCGAATGGCGCGCCGAAGATGAGCCGAAACCAAAAAAATCACGACAAAGTCGCTCCAAAATTAAAGTTTTACTGACCGTTTTCTTTGATTTTCGCGGTGTCGTCCATTCTGAATTCCTTCCAGAAGGTCGAACGGTTAACAAAGAGTATTATTTACAAGTTATGAGACGTTTGCGTGAGGCAATTCGAAAGAAGAGGCCAGAATTGTGGCGCAATAATTCGTGGATTTTACACCACGATAACGCTCCATCACACACCGCGCTCACTATTTGTGAATTTTTGGCCAAGAACTCCACCAATACCATCAAACAAGCACCATATTCACCAGACCTTGCCCCGTGCGACTTCTTTCTCTTCCCAAAACTGAAAATTCCGCTCAGAGGTAGGCGTTTTGAATCGATTGATGCGATAAAAAAGAATTCGCTGGAAGAACTGAAAGCCATACATTCATCGGCCTATAAAAAATGTATGGATGATTGGATAAAGCGCTGGCATATGTGTGTTGCCTCTAATGGCGAGTACTTTGAAGGCGATAATAAAGATATCAATTAAAAATTGAAATAAATGCGTTTTTTTTCAAATTACCGGAACTTTTTGATCACAAGGTAAACTCATACTGGTGGGTAACCTAAAAGTAAATTACTATTAATAAAGTAAATTAATACAGCGAAAGCAATGAACAATCAACTCACAATTTATCATTTTATTTTTCATGTGACTTCTTTTTCCAATCGGATAGATGCATCGAATTATTTTCGGAACTCGACACATAACAGGTCAAACAATTTAAGACATGATGTCACGTGCTAGAAGAAAGACGACGCAAAGTGGAATATGTCTTGAAGAGCACCCAGAGGATCACATCGTATCGCATCAGGAAATCTGTGTGGTACGGTTGGTTTTTCGATGTACTCATTGCAATGAAGACTACATGAGCAAGGAGGGACTCTGGAATCATCTGGACCTGCATGAGGTATGAAGCAAAGATAGTTAAGTAACAATGTCAATGCCGTTGCGAAAGCACTATTGCCATCTCAAAGCAGTGTGAGTACGGTAAACACTAGGCAAAAAATATGAGCGCCGAAGTTTGCAATACTACCGACTAAAAAAATTTCCAGATAAACGTTAAATGAGTGTTCGATGATTAACTCGTAAGTGTTATGTCTGTGGTTAAATTGTTTCCGTTTATAGATTGCAGATGAAAACAAGGAACTCAACTATCACGAAGTGAAAGCTAGGCACAAGGTACATCAATGCGAACTGTGCAATGATCAACGTGCGTATTCGGAAAGTTCCTATTGGAAGCACGTTCATGTAAGTGATAAGTTCAGTACAAACTAATTTTACATTATCCATACAATACTTCATTCTTAGAAAATAAGAAGAATGATTAGTAATTTCCATTTAATTCCAACTACCTTTATTGCTTATCTTGACAGATACGCGTATTTCGTCTACAATGTGCAGACTTCTTCAGTGTCGTGTACTAATACTCGACTGGGCTATTAGTACACGAGCAGTCGAGTATTAGTACACGACACTGAAGAAGTCTGCACATTGTAGACGAAATACGCGTATCTGTCAAGATAAGCAATAAAGGTAGTTGGAATTAAATGGAAATTACTAATCATTCTTCTTATTTTCTAGTTATAGGTATTCCACTAAACAGCTCACACTCTCCATAATACTTCATTCTTATTGCAGGAAGTTCATGACGGTTCCTTTCTAACGCGTTCTGCGTGTGGAGAATATTCTCTAAACGAACAGCTAAGAAATGCCCATGTGTTGAGTAATTATAAAACATGGGATCAAACGCCTACCTCGGGTTATCTTCCTATTAATGCCGAAGAAACTATTTCGGATCATGCACCCTTGAAGGGAAAGCAGAACATCACATTTAAAGAAACTAACGTTGAATTACCATCGTTAAGTGCAAATACTGAGATGAGCGAAAAATCACGTGTCAGTACCGAATTGGATATAAATGATACCGAGATAAAAATCGAAGCGCTTGAAACTGTTAAAGTTGTAGAAAAGAAACAAAAGACGCCTGTATTACAGTTTGGTAGTGTAGATGGAGTAGGTATTCAATATATTTTTTATTTTATGTTCAACTATATATGTTTAACATTCCTAAACAGAGACGTAGAAACGGACGGAACCAAAAGTGTCCCCATTGTCCGAAAATGTTCACGAATAAAAATTTACCCCGTCACTTGGAATTATGTGCGCGTAAAAAATTTTCGTGTGAAATATGTCAAGCAAAATTCCGTACTAGAGGTCTTCTTATTGGACATATGAGACGGATGCATCGTTACTCCCACGCTGAAACACCAAGGATTTCGAATAAACAGCCAGCTGCAGAATGGGTTGATGTCAACGATACAGATAGTAACATGACCAAAGAGGAAATCCTTGCAACGAATTTGCAGAAGCTAGTTCAGAATCCTTTGAAATGTCTGCATTGTGGCATAGAGTTTTTTAACCGAGAAACTGCAGCTAACCATATCAGATCTATTCACATGCAATTTAGGTGTAATATATGCGATATTACATTCTACGGTAACAAGGCAGCCAGACATCACCAGGTTCGTTTTACAACATTACTATACTACGCACGTATAGCTTATAAGCTGGCCTAAGCTAAGATTCTGATCAGGGCTGAAACGGGTCATTTAGTATGAATATGCTTCGGAAAAAAAAAAAACGATGATTGATGAACTTCTAGCATGTTTTTATCAATTATTTTGTATGAGTGATGTTAAAACTCTGATATGTATGGCGTGAGAACGCTAGTTACATCTAGATAGTCATTTAGTATGCATTACTGTAAATAATGCTCTCACGCCATATACACTAATGTTTTTTTTTTTTTTCATATGCACTAAGGTTCCACGTTCACTATGAAACCGCGTAAAAAAAGACTAAATAGACTTGATCAATTCACATGCATAAACATTTTAAATTACTTTGATTTTGGTTGCATGTGTTAACTGTGTTCGTGCAATGGTCAAAATTCTGTTTTTAAAATTTAGAGAATTTACACCAAAAATTGTGTATTTTTTATAACAACTGCCATACCATTACTTTTTGTCCAAAACGAAAAATGTGATTGGAATAGGTCGAAAAATCGAGTTTGGCTAGTCGATAATAACAGTTCTCAAAGGTAACCCTCAAAATATTACGATCCTTCCATTTCTTTCAGGTGACAAAACACACGGAACCGTCGTTTGAGTGTGGCAAATGTTCGACGAAATTTTTCTTCCAAAAACTATACGACTGTCACATACGCAATTGTGATGGTGTCCGGAATGACACGAAAAGCCCAGAACAAGATCAATACGATAGCGACGACCTCGATACGCAAATGGAAATAAAAGTAGAGGAAACCAAACTAATACCATGCGAATACACTGAAAATCCATCCACTAGTGTTCATGAAGTACGTCAAAAGGCAGGGGCCTCCACGCAAAAAGAAACTGGATTGGATATTTTTATAAGTTCCGGTCCGAAACCAAAAAAGGGAAGATATCCAAAAGTGGTAACGAGGAAGCCTGCCAGTGGGGCATCCTGTATCAAGTGTCCCGAATGTGAATACAAATTTCTCGATTTTGCCGCCCTAACTGAACACTTTCTTCGCATACATATTCCAATACCTTGTGATATCTGTGGAACTACTTTGGCCAGTCTAAATCAGTTAGCGTATCATAAGGTTTGTAGACTTCGAAGTTTTATCGCGTCATTTATTAATTTGTCGCTCTTTACAGAAAAGTACTCACATGGAGTTGAAATATAGCTGCCCAAAATGCTCCAAGAAGTGTATTACGAAACAAATTTATGATAAGCATGTACGGTCTTGTGAAAAGATGCAAGCTCCATGTGACGATTGCGGTCAGTGGTTCAAAGATTCAAAAGGTCTTAAAAGACATAAGTTACTAACTTGTCGGCTTTCGAATGATAACGGGTCTGAAGCTTCCAACTCCATGGAGAAAAACAATGGATTACTTGCAGTAAAATGTGCCGACTGTGGCAAAAAGGTTCAAAGTGATAAAGCTTTACGCAGACACTTTGATGAAGTTCATCTGGAGCAAACATGTGATGACTGCGGGATAACGATCGTTGGGAAATCAAAATTTACCAGGCACAAGGTTTGTCTCATTTCCATTAGAATTGTATTATGCTTAAAATTTGTCGTATTGAAAGGGTCTCAAAGACCGAGAGCTCATAGCTCATCATGTTCGGTTGTTTGGATTGATCAAATAACTAGAGAATTTAAAATATCATGAAATGTTCAACCGTGTTATTTTAACATGCTTGTTTTAAATCCTGGTGAGTGTAGGTTTTTAGTGGAATATCTGTAACTAAAAATGAGAAGAATGATTAATAATTTCCATTTAATTACAACTACCTTTATTGAGCCGGCGTCGGTGGTGTAGTGGTAAGCGTGATTGCTACTTGGCACACCAGTGGGTCTGGGTTCAATCCCAGTCGACGTCGGTGGTTTTTCTGAGGCGAAAAAATCTGGTCACGTCTTCCTTCGTCCCGTTGGTCCCGGCTCATATTCATGAGTCGCTAGGTAGGGTCCAGGAGGTGGAGTCGTCTTCCTGGCGTCGGTGATTGTGTCACCATGTGAGGAAATAGGCCGACGGAAAATAAAAAAAAACTACCTTTATTGCTTATTTTGACAGATTCACGTATTTCGTCTACAATGTGCATTCTTCAGTGTCGTGTACTAATACTAATATACTAATGGTCGAGTGCAGTATCCACAGCGTGCGATCATCCTCTTTTATGCTTCCAGAAAAGTGTTGGTGGTTAGATCCAATGATGTAGATCGAAGCAACTCGGTGGTTGTAAGAACCAATCAAAGTAGTCTGTAAACGGCTTGCTGTACCGTCCGCACTCGCAGATCGCCTGCCACAACAGGTACTTCTTCGCGAATTTGTCCATCTTTCTTTTCCGGAACTTTTCCGGAACCTCCATGCGGGACGTTCCGACAAAAAACTCGAGGCCGGGGATTTGTTTGGTGTCCGCCTTGATATATGTCTCGTCGTCCATGACGAGACAGCCTGGCTTGACCAGCCACTAACGGTACAGCTTCCGCGCACGCAATTTGGCCACCGTGTTTTGCTTGTCAGTCCGGTTTGGCGCCTTCCTGACCTTAAAAACACGTAGCCCAGCCCGCTTCATGGTCTGCTGGACGAACCACTTCGACGAATTGACCTTTTTTGGCCACGTCTCGGGTGGAAAGGTTCGGGTTATTCTTAAAGTACTGCCTTATCTTCCGCGCCTTCTCTGGGTATTCCGTTTTCGGTTTTCGGCTGCTTCCAGCGCGCCGCTCGATGGTCTTCGTCTCCTGGAACATCTTCACAACGCGGGACACGGTAGAATGGTGGATTCCAAGCCTTTTGCTGATCCATCTGTGCGACTGACCAGGATTATCGATCACCGCGCCCAAGATTTGCTGGCGTAGCTCTTCTTGTTTCGAATGTATCTTGAAAACTACTTGACTGATCGCAATAATTTTGCACACATAAACATAACACTCTAAACTAGTATTACCCAAAATTTCATTAATTTTTATTTACGCGATAAAAAGTTACACCCAAAACAACGTGTCGCATTTTTTCCGAGTCCAATCTTTATTTTGCTATACTTTGTTCTAGCTTGAATGTTTGTTTGCGCATTTAAATTAATTTGTCCAACTTTTTTTTCGTCGGCAGAATTCCCTAAAACGTTGTATGAAACATTTGTAGATCATTTAAGCTACAAACATGTCAAAATATCAAATCTACACAAGTTCAATACTTGCTGATCAAGAAAGTTAGAGCAAAATAAATATTAATTTAATTAGTTTTAATATCCGAGAACATACCTCTCATTTGGAATGCCTGCCCATAATAGATACGTTGCTCTTACGTGAATTTGACAATTTTTCCATAAGTTTTTTTGTGAAACTTACGTTTCCATTCACGGTTACTAGGAACTGGGAAGGACTGCAAATAGTAGACGCAACACGCAACATGAAAAAATAAGCAATTATAACGTAATTAAAAAGAAATAACTTAACTCTCTTAAAAGATTTTTATGAGGAGATCCGTTGAAAGGTTCGAACAAATTAAAAGTGGCATTGCAGGTTTTGCAAGAGTTACTTAAAATTTAGTGTTATAAAATGTTTTGCACAAAAAACAAAAAGTTTTTCCTCGGCGTTAATTTTTTTTTTCAATTAGGTTAATTATTCACTACAACTTGTTGCTAAACAGTTTTTCTATGCAACGTTATTTTTCCGAGCTACAATTTTCAAATTAAGGATAATGCTGAAATGCGAATAAAAAAGTCGATTAAAATGTTACACATTATCAGCCCATTCCGACTCGAAATGCCCCTGATTAATTTCTCACCGCTAGTTGTCACTATTACAAACGTGGCAGGCTATACGTGTTAAATCAAATTGCTTATTATTTTCAACCCTGGAATCATTGACAGCTGAATTGACAGTGGTTGAATAAAACAGGGTTTTTTTTAATTGAAAAGAAGTATTATAGTCTGAATATAGACTACTCCAAATGCTTAAGTGTGAGGTGATGGGGTGTGATATGTATGATATGGGAAAATCGATGTACGTACACATCGCATTTCTTATTCACACAATAGAAAAGTCAGAGAAGTCTATTTTAGATCAAATCATTAAAAATATCTATTTATTTATATTTATATATTCGTTCGACGAGGAACAAACCTTCATGTAAGTACCTTGCTACTTTATACTAGCAGGTCTAAAAATGTTGTCTAAGTTTGAAGCAGATTAAATTATTTTCCGTGTAAAATGTGTGACTTCAACCGCAAGATGTCACGACTAAGAGCACTCAAAATTCATCATTATATGTCGTTCAAGATATACTTTCGTTCTGTGGTAGGAGTCTTGCTGTGCCAGCAGTACAAACTGCATCCGAACCTGATGCAACTCCGATGGCAGAAGCGAACCGGATCGCTTGTCGTTGCCAGTGGTCGATGGACTCCACAAGACCATGAGGTCTGATAAACTTCACCTCCGTACAAAGTGTACCATGTACAAAACGCTGAAAACACCGGTAGTTTTCTACGGGCAAGAGACGTGGACAACGCTCGAAGAGAACTGCAAGCACTTGGAGTTTTCGAACGACGCGTGCTTAGGGCCATCTTTGGCGGTGTATGTGAAAACGGTGTAGGGAGTAGAAGGATGAACCACGAGCTGGCGCAGCTCTATGGCGAACATAGTATCCAGAAAGTCGCTAAAGCTGGAAGGGTATAATGGGAAGGATATGTTTTAAAAATGTCGGACAACCACCCTGCAAAAATGGTGTTTGTCTCGAATCCGACAGGCACACGACGCAGAGGAGCGCAGCGAGCTAGGTGTTTAAACCAAGCAGAGCAATACCTTGGAAGTGTGAAGGTTTTTCTCGATCAATAATAGTTTTTTCTTATAAAATTGTAGCTAGTATTATTACAATAATAGTAATGATGAAAAGGGACATTCGAGCCAGTAAGTCTTTGTTTGATTCAGCCGTCTTGTCGCTATAGTCGGACGCCCGATCCGATGTCCGATCCTGCCATAGACCTTGAGTAGATTGCCTTCACTTTAAAGTAAACTTCCTCGAATTGTAGCCGACTGTTGAAAATCGATGCCACATCCTCCAGAAAACTTATTACATTGTTTATACATTTCTTCATTTTTATTGCAGAAAGTTCATGACGGTTCCTTACTAGAGCGTTCTACGGGGATAAAAATCGAAGCGCCTGAAACTGTTAAAGTTGTAGGAAAGAAACAACAGTTTCGTAGTGTAGATTGGGTAAGCGAAGCAGATTATGCTAGAGTACTCAATGTTTTTATTTTACTTTATTTTTAACTATATATGATTAATACTTTTCTTTTCTAAACAGAAACGTAGAGACGGACGGGACCAAAAGTGTCCCCATTGTCTGAACATGTTCAGGAAAAATACTTTCCCCCGTCACTTGGAATTATGTGTGCGTAGAAAAGTTTCGTGTGGAATATGTCAAGCAAGATACCGTACTAGGACTCTTCTTAAAATGCATATGAAACGGGTGCATCGTCAGACCCCCGCTGAAACAATGAGGTATTCGTATATAAAAACAGCTCCAGAATGGATTGATATCAACGATACAGATAGTAACATGACCAAAGCGGAAATCCTTGCGACGAATTTGCAGAAGCTAGTTCAAAATCCTTTAAAATGTCCGCATTGTGGCATAGAGTTTTTCAACCAAGCAACTGTAGCTAACCACATCAGATCTACTCACATGCAATTTAGGTGTAATATATGCGACATTATTATCTACGGTGGCAAGTCAGCCAGACAACACAAGGTTCGTTTTACCACATTTCTACGCACCACCGTACTTCGCTTGTCATGTATAGGTATCTATCGATGAATGATCCTTGATCCTTGCACTTGAATGATCGGAATCCGAAGTTGATTGAAGGAGGAAGATTTTACCATATCTTTACTAGGAGATATTCTTTAATCTTGACTAGTTTATCTATTAAGGCCCATCATGGATACGTTTGCGTGCATTTGACAGTTTTCCGTTAAGCTTTACAACAAATTCACCTCAACGGGACGCAAACGTGATCAAAACATTATTTCCGAAAAAAAAAGGATTGGCCATTAAGGGCAACAAACGCTTAAAATTTTGTAAGTTTCTAAGAATTTTACTAAGCGTAATTTTTTAAAGACTAGTTTGGTGACATACGTAATATTTTCTTACCGAGAAACATCTTTTGTGGAATTTTTGAGTATAAAGTAACTAAATATTCCATCATTTCTGCTTTCTGGTATCACAATTAGCTTTTTGGCTGCTTTCAACGTATTGCTCGGAATGGTCTTCGACATTTATTAGTTCTGAATTAATAATAAAATAGAGCATCATTTGTACGTAAAGAATTTTAATCGCGTTGCTCTGATAGCGTTGAGTCATCCATGTCAACCAACAACATAATGCAGTAGGGAAAAGTGCCCTCTTCACTATTATGGCATTGTTTTGCATGACATTTGTAATATTTTTTCAACGGTTAGGAAAAGACGTACTTAAGGTGAAAGTTAGAATAAGAATGTTTATTCACATATAATTTTAATCATTAGCAAGTTAAACTCTACACAGATTTTCATAGTCTACATAAGATATTTCTGGAGGAAGGTGCTTGGAGTTATTCACTTTTGGATGACTGAAAGAGACATCGTCGGTACATGCCAAGTCCGGATGCGTAAGCTAGAAAATTGACTAGCCACTTGTGTCGTGGGAATGATGCGCCAAGGCACAAGTAGGGGTCAACTTACGCTTCTCACTATTCGATTGTATGGGAACGATTTTGGATTTTGTCGACAGGTGGCGATAACGATGTGATTCATGTTACAATTTACATTATAGAAAAGGTTAGCAATAAATTAATTCGAAGCTGTTGCACTTGACAACGTTCATTTGCATGCCAAATCAATTGTCTTTCTCAACGAAATCTATAGCCTTTTCCGTGAGCCAATTGAGAGTTGTTTTGGCGTAAGGCGCCGACGCTAAATCCGACCAAAACTATGCTTCTGATATCAAGGCAGCAACCTCTTCTGCAGACACTCAGATCAATAGATTTCCGCAGTAGTTTAAAAAAAATTGTAGACTTCATACCACAGGAACATATCCCAAGTAACATTGCTAACACCATCCTGCTTTATTAAGTTTTATTAAAGTTATATGAAAGCTACTTGAAATCAATTTGGTTTTATTATGGCACCAAGAGGTGCCAATAGGTTTCATATTTTAGCCAGGTTTATGAAAACCTACACAGCTTGTTTACAACGATCTTAAAACCTTGTTTCTCAAATTCCTTTTACTCCTATCAAAGGTTTTATTTCGACTTTATGAACTCGTAAAATGCTGTATTGAAATGCCGTTTTAGGACTCATTGAAATCATCTTATTAGGGTCAGTTGAAAAAGCATTTTAAAACCATTTTGCCTCCAGTAAATGCATTAAACGGCAAAGTGGCATTGGAGGAAGTCGCCATAAGACCAAATAGTTTTATAATAGTCATTGCGAAGAAAAATTGGCTTTATGGCAAAACTGTGATTTTTTTCCAATCGCCATATTGAAATATAAGAAATAATTGAAATGTGGGAAAAAAAAATACAACAAATTTTTAATGGTATGCAAATAAGCTATAGATCGGAGACTCATTTCGGCATTCTTTTAGATAATCTCATCCAATACCAGGCACTTTTCAGGAATTTCATGATTAATTTATCAAATGTAATTGTTTTAATTTGATTTATGTTGTTGTAAATTCGCATAGTTTCTGAGACGCATTAATTTTTCGGCTCTTATCGTGCCAATATTCACCACAAAAATAAATGCGCGTAGTATTTGGAGCATAATACGCAGTAGAAAACACAATTTGTTTTGGATATTTTGCTATCAAACCAAATCTCCCGCAACACTAGACTTTTTTTTTACTGCTAAATGAATCAGAAGAGCAGAGAATCGAACAAAGCAGAACAATAAAAAACAACCTCAATTTCACAGTGAAGATTGACAGCTGTGGCCATTTGGCCGCATTCTGGTTTTCATGGCAGCCAATAGGTTTTATGAAGGTTCTCAAATGGTCTTAACATCTTTCACTAGAACATTTTCAAAATCTGTATGGTCTTCTGAAGGTTTTATTAACTTGTTTTATCAACCGTCTTTAGAGTGGGCCATTTTGTACACATTTTGGCTTTAAAGAAGCATAGAGGAGGTGTTGGTAGACAAAACAGTTTTGAATGTAGTTTTATCAACAACGCCGGGAGAAGTGTTATACGGCTGGAATAAAACTAAAATTGTTACTTGGGATAGCTTGCCATACCAGCACTTTTCGACCAAACTTCTCAACTTGAATCGACCTGTCTGCATCGCTTACATCCTCCCCTACGACGGCAGTTGTAATATTGTGGACCTGGAAGAGTTCTTGAGTCCTCTTTGACATAGGTCTGGCGATTTTCTGCTTCTTGTAGGTCTTCATTATTGATACGTTGAATCATTCCGACGCTGTTTCCCGCTTTATTGACAAAATCACGTATCGTTATGAGTTTGTTATTCCGAATTAGAGCTACTACTTTCTGATCTAATTAAGGGTTGGAAGATCCGGGTTTTGTGCCTCTTCCTGGCAGTTCATCCAAAGAACAGTGTTCCCCCATCTTGGTTATGATGGATTTTATACTCACGTGATGAATTCCAAAGCGCTTCGCCAATTGTCGCATAGTTACACCGTTTTCACGTAGCCATGTGTCCAAACCCTTAATTTTCACGTCTTTTTCGATGTGTGACATTTTGAACACGAAGAATTTAAACGTGCAAACTAGTAAACAAACGAAAGATGACTGCCAAACGCACAGCATGCTATGATGAACACAATAAAACCAGCGGCTGGATAGTCAGGAAGAAAATGAATATATTTTTTGGCACACCGGTCCCAAGCTCGGTCCCAAGCTTAATGATTCGCCCCTAATAACGTAACTCGCACCAACACACCCTCAAATAGTCTGTCAAAATAATATAGCGAATCAAAACAAAGCCAAAGATACTAGTACCGAAAGGTACTGAAAAGCACAAGAGTGTATAGCAAGGTGCAGACTGCAAGGTATACTTCGGACCTAGGGGTTCTACAACAGTGAACCAATTTAAAATCGCTAGTTGCATATTGATTGTTGATAAAACCATCGCAAATACACGCGTACAACGTAAATGTTCGTGGATCGATGTGGATTATGTTCGATACATTCCTTAGGAAAACATCAAGATGATTCATGTCGAATTTGTGACCAGGATAAAGAAAACTCGGAACACTTGTTATGCCACTGCTCGGAAATCTCCAACAAAGTATTTAAGTTCTTCACCTAAGGGTTACTAGAACCGTTTGAGATCTGGAGAACAACAACTGTATTCGGTGTGTTATACCGTTCTGGGACAACGCTTTAAGTCAAAAATTGGCGATCACTTCTAGCAATAGTCATGCGTGCTGACAATATCTAGACCAAAAAAAAAGGAATATGTCACAATAGATCTAAAAATTGGTCACAGTGATGAAGATACATGGAATAATTAACTAGAGTGCCACTAAGATTAATCTTGTTTTATCGTATAAAAACCATTACCATAAACCATTATTGGCCATTACCTAAACTGCCTGTGCACATTTGTCCCACTAGTACAAAAATTGCCCCTAGTGGGACAGTTATGCGTCCATATTTCAGGTTCTAGAATTAACAGCACCTATTTGAATTATATCTTAAAAGTACATATCAAAGTGTTGTGGTAGGCATAAAAAAATCAGAAATATCCAAACGTAATGTGGGACAGTTATGCTTCCACCGGTAGTAAACAGCCGCTATCCGTAGTCCCATATCGATTTTCTGTTATTTTGTTCGAGGGGCGAATGTAACTTTTGAGAGATTCTATCCTGTCCCGTTCTCTTTGATTTATTACAGAGCTATTATAAAACTTTCAAGGGACTTTTTAGTACAGAATAGTGCTGGCTAGCATACTCTACAAATAGTAGAATGAAAAACGTAAAGGTGATTGGAATATGAATGAAAGAGAAAGCTATCAAAGAGAATCTCTCAATGTTGAATTCGCCCTAATAAAAAGAAGTCCCTAGAATTGAAATGATGAATTTAAATTTATAATAATGTGTAAAACACCTAAGGAGGTTGCAGCGTTCTTCAATTTATAACATTTCATGTGTTTAGACATGTGGCTTAAAATCTTCAATGATTATTAAAAATGGCTATGGGCTATCTGTTTCACCTTGTAAATAAAATAAAATCAGCTATCAGGATAGATATAGGTACATGAG
Source organism: Aedes koreicus (assembly GCA_024533555.2). Taxonomy (NCBI): domain Eukaryota; kingdom Metazoa; phylum Arthropoda; class Insecta; order Diptera; family Culicidae; genus Aedes; species Aedes koreicus. Next base: position 98,276 of record JAHHFK020005997.1, read on the forward strand.
CGAAGTTCGGTGATGTGCACTGCTTAGTTGTTTTGTAGTTGGGATTATGTATTAATGCATAACAATTGGGATAATCGACAAGCTGAAGACCTGATTTTCCCCTACATATTGAAAATGGGAATCTAATCCTAAGTAGGCCTAAGCTAAAGTTTTGAATGAGGCTGGAACGGGCCATTTAGTATAATTGACTTGTATGCCGCTAAGGAAAATTTAAAGAAAAATATGGTTGATAAACTTTTAGCGCATGTTTGATTCTAATAATTTTGTTTGAGAGTGTGAAGTTCAAACTATCAAATGTATGGTGTGAGAGCGCTAGTAACACCAAAATAGTCATATGACATTACCCTAAATAGTGCTCTCAAGCCATCGACACAAACGTTTTAACATTACACTTTTAGACAACTTTGTAAAAAACAAAAAATATGCGGTACTAGTTTATCAGTCATTATTTTTTTTGAAATTTAGCTTGGGCAATGAGCCACCGGCAAACGAGTCATGTTCGTATACTGAATAACCCGTGTTCTGGTTCTGATCAGTATCAAAGTGCAACGGCGCAGATTCGACGTGCGATATTTTCTTCCGTTCGCTATCGTAATAGAAAAAGAGTAAAATCGAGTCTAGATAATACGATAATACCAGTTCTCAAAAGTAACCTTCAAAATATTACTATCTTTCCATTTATTTCAGGTGACAAAACACATGGAACCGTTGTTCGAGTGTGGCAAATGTTCGACGAAATTTGTCTTCCAAAAACAATACGACATTCACATACGCACCTGTGATGGGGTCCGAAATGACACGAAAAGCCCAGAACAAGATCAATCCGATATTGACGACCTCGATACGCAAATGGAAATACAAGTAGAGGAAACAAAACTAATACCATGCGAATACACTGAAAATCCATCCACCAGCACTGATTGTCCTGGTGTGAACCAACATGAAAAACGCCGTGAGGCAGGAGCCTCCGCGCAAAAGGAAACAGGGTTGGGTGATTTTTTAAATCTTCTGACCAGGACCAGGAAACCAAAACAGGGAAGATCCCTAAAAGTGGTTACGAGGAATCCTGCCAGTAGAGCATCCAGTGTCAAGTGTCCTGACTGTGCACACAAATTTTTTGATTATGCCGCTCTAACTGAACACTTTCTTCGCATACATATTCCAGTCGTTTGTGATATTTGTGGAATTACTTTGGCCACTCTTAATCAATTTGTGTATCATAAGGTTTGTAGACTTCGAAGTTTTATCGTGTCATTTATTAATTTGTCGCTCTTTACAGAAAAGTACTCACGCGGAGTCGAAATATATCTGCCAAAAATGCTCAAAGAAATGTATTACGAAACAAATTTATGATAAGCATGTACTGATTTGTGGCAAGTCCAGATGCCGAGTTAGAAAAGCAGTAAAGTGTCCCGACTGTGGCAAAGAGTTTCGCGGTGAGGATATTTTACGCGTGCACTTTAAAAGTGTTCATCTGGAGAAAATATGCGATGTTTGCGGAATTACGATCGTTGGGAATGCAAAATTTAAATGGCACAAGGTTTGTCTCATTTCCATTAGAATTCTGTTATGCTCGGTTGTTTGGATTGATCAACATGATTAAATATTTTAAAATAACTTGAAATGTTCCTCCATGTAAGTTAAAGTTAAAGATGCTTCTTATATGGTGTAAATTTGTATTTTTTTAACTACAAATTATACACGCCTATTCATACTATTCATACTTTTTTCTTTTCTTAAATGACGGATCCGAATTATTCGAAAACGGCAAATAGAGCTAAAAAGTAGTTGATGGCAAGCTTGATCGGAAGCAATATTTTGCATATTCTGGCGCTTAGGGCGTAACAGCAGTGATCAATTTCTTTTATTCTAGTTTATTTTTTGCATTTTGACGATAATTTTATTCTGTTTTCAAACGTATTTTACCATACAGAACGATGGAGGATAGTTTAGTCTAGCTATATAAAAACTAAAAGTCAATTAAAGAACCAAGATGACCAAGATATTAACGGAAGATTTAATCGATAAATGGAAATCGATCAATTTAGTTACGTCATTACAATACTAAGCGCGAAATATGATCCGAACAAAAAAGACAGAATAGCGTAGCCGCCAGCATCGAAGCATCTGGAGGAACTTACTATCACAAAAGTTTATTATGACATGGACATTTCAGACAGCTTACACTCTTAAGAAAAATGTGTTGTGCTAAGCTTTAGTATTTCTTATATATTAATGTGTTATCAATTGTTTACTACAGCTTTCGCGTCACTCGAAACCAAAATACTCGTGTCCTTCTTGTGGCAAGTATATTTACACAAAAACTATGTACAACGACCATTACGCAAATTGCAAGCTGAAAAAACACATATGTGAAATATGTGGTCGCAAGTTCAAACTGAGTGACTCTCTAGAACGGCATAAAATAATGGTACATCATCAAGCTGAAGCCGATGTCAGCGATACCAGGATTGAAAGACTAAAAACACTAAGAGCCCGCAATAAAAAACATTTTTGCAAGATTTGTGGAATCGTTTTCCCTGGAAAAGATCAAGTCAACAATCATATGGTTAGTTAATTATTATTTTTTCTTGTCTCTGCAATAACATGAATTTTGTTTTCTTCAGCGTAAAAAGCATTCGGATGAGGTTTTCGAATGTGGTCAATGTTTTATGATATTTATCTACAAGTGTAATATAAGTCGGCATGTATGTGAAGGAAAAAAAATTAGTTGTGACTTGTGTGGCCAAAAGTTTAAACAACGAATAGCTGTTGAACGGCATAAAATAAAAGTTCACAGTGAAGAAATCGCAAAAACTGAGCGTATCGAAGACGTGGAGTGCACTGAGAAACAAAATCAAACCACTGTAGAGGATACGAAACGTGATAAACCGTTATCAGACTATGTAAAAGAAAATTCTGCCTTGACTCTAGAAGAATCTACTGCTTTACAAACGATTGTTAAGGTAATCAAAAAGTTGACCTCTTGTGAAGTATCAAGCTCAATGTACAGCTAAACATGCTATTATGCCTATTGACCATATTTCTTCCAAATATATCACTTGTCTTCCACAGCATCCAGACAATATCGACGATTCTAAGCTTGATGTGAAGGAAGTTTATACGATTTCCGCCTTTCCTGAAGATGAGAATATAACGATCAAAATGGAAATCCAAGTAGAAGAAACAATGCTGCAGATATAGCTGTATCATCTAGGATACAGTATGTATAACTTAACTTTTTGACGTATTATCATTGTTTTGTTATTATCTATCATTAATGTAAAGTTTTACGCTAATAATTTGCAAGTTTTTGGGATACAAGGCTGAAATTAACATTATTGTGTAGAGCGATTAAGATGACGATACAGAGGACCCACGAACCAGAAACGCAGTCAGCAATTCTTCGTTGGGATTGCAGAACATTTGTTTAGCTTTATATTGAAGTAAGTTAGCCTTTTATGCCAATAAACAGAGTAAGTTTGCAAGTTTAGTTTTTTTTAAAGCCTATCACGGCCACGTACTCATAATTCAATTTTAAAATTCCTGGGATGGATATACTTTACATACTGTATATCAGAACTAGGAGAAATTCTAAGTGGGGATGGATGAAAATAATCCGAGCCGGGCTTCGGACGGGTTAGATTGCTCGGATGAGGATATTCCTCCTATTCTACAACCTTTTCCTAATTTTTCTTCAATGGAGACAGAAAAAGCTTCTGAGCCAAATTCGACTGAAGCAACTTCTGGTACATTCTCCTCCGAGCTCCCCTGCCGGAAAGCTCATCCAACCGGATCTAAAGCAATGTTTTCTGTTTTTTTTTTTCGGCCCAAGAGTAAACCGTTGAATAAATTTCAAATTGAAAAAGATCTGGCAAAGTCGTTTCGGAGCATTCAGGAAATAACCTCTCCCAGTCGCAGTAAGCTTCGCATCACTTTAAGTGATCGCGAAGAAGCTAACAAGATTGTTGCCTTTGAAGCTCTTTTCCTTAGAATACCACTTGTATCTTCCCTCGCACGTAGTTGAAATAGCCGGAGTGATCACCGAACCGTTTTTGACGTGCGCTGACATCAAGGGGCTCATGGAACTGGTGGGTTTAAAAATCGTGCCAATCCACCAGTTCAGGTTCTTGATGTCAGGCAAATGAACCATGTGTCCTCCGACGGCAAAAAAAGGCTTTCAAACTCGTATCGTGTGATCTTCTCTGGAGCTGTTCTCCCGAATTTCCTCGTGTTGAGGAAGCTTCGGTTACCTGTTCGCCTCTATATACCGACGGTCATGCACTGTGATAAGTGCCAGCAGTTTGGTCATACTGCACCTTACTGCTGTAACAGAGCACGATGCGGCAAATGTGGTGAGCAACATGTGGAGGGTCCCTGCAGTACGGACCCCAAGTGTATATGCTGTGGGGAAGCCCACATGATCTCTCTGCATGCCCGAAGTATATAGAGCGGGAGAAACATGAAATTCGTGCATTGCAGCAGCGGTCAAAGCGCTCTTATTCAGAAATACTTTAAAAAGATCGCACCGGCCGCTGTTCCATCAGCCCAACCTGACAACAATATCTTTTCTTCCCTGCCCATTGATGATCATGGCTCAGACTTTGAGGATGCTAAGGAGTACTGTGTTGTTCACACGGGAGCGAAGAGAAAGCGCGCTACAGCAAGACGTCAACGGCACCGTCAGCAAGCATCTCAAAACGCGCCGACTGTAGAACAGGCTCCACACTCTCTTCTGAATAATCCAAGAAGTGGTGGCAATACAAAAAGTTTCTACTCCAGGTTTTAAACCACTGGATAGTGACTTTCCGCCACTTCCGGGAACATCTAAAACCCCAGTTGTTCCAGTTTTTTGCCCAGGACGCCAACTACCAAGACATACGGAATCTCGACCGTGTCAAGTCGAAGACTCTGAAAAAATGTCTCTCTCTGGGATTGTGGAATTCATCTCCACCATTTTCGAGGTCTAACAACGAGAAAACTCATCAACATGATCCTTACATTTGTAAAACCTCTCCTAAAGAAACTGTCTTCAAATGGCCTTCTCTTGATTCGATCATATCTTTCGATGGATGTTTTCTCAAATGAGGTCGGGGATATGATCGAAGCACTACAATGGAATAGTAGAAGTATTCTAAAAAATTTGGACGCTTTTAAGTTTTTAGTTCACAAATCTCATTGTGACGTATTTGCTCTCTGTGAAACATGGCTCTCTTCTGATAAAGATTTCTTTCCATGATTTTAACATTATTCGGCAGGATTGAGGGGACTCATATGGAGGGGTGTTGTTAGGGATTAATAAGCTCCACTCCTTTATAGAATTGATCTCTCCTTGATGACAGGCCCCAAAGAAGTTGCATGCTGCGACTATTCGAGGCAAAAAAGTTTTAGTATAGCCAACATATACCTGCCGCCGAATACGGCAATATCCCGCAGGGACCTTTCAACTATTTGCCTCGCAATGCCAGAGCCACGGTTGATCTTAGGAGATTTTAATTCTCACGGTACAACCATTAGGGGTCACCGTACGACGACAACCGTTCTGCATTGATACTAGACCTCATTGACTACTTCAACTTGACTATTTTGAATACTGAAGCAGTAACACGCGTGGCTCCACCTCCAAACCCTGGAAGCAAATTAGACCTCTCAATCTGTTCGAATTCATTATCATTGGATTGCACGTGGAAAGTGATTCAAGATCCCCATGGTAGTGATCACCTGCCTATCAAAATTTCAATCAATTAATGGTTCGTGTCAATCTCGCTCGATCGACATTGCGTACGACCTCACGAAGTGCATCGACTGGGCTAAATACGCTGAAGCGATCATCGATGGCGGCAATCGGTCGAAGTCCTTCCTCCGTTGGAAGAGTATCGGTTTTTATCCGGTTTGGACCAGAAAATGTGCGGATCGACGCACAGCGCAGACCGGTACCAGTATCAACAATTCGCCGACGTTCGCCCACTCCGTGGTGGGATGACGAATGTACTGAGGTCTACCGTGAAAAATCAGTCGCGTTTAAAGCATATCTGAAGCGCGGTTCGCGAGATAACTGGCTGAGCGGTACATTGCTCTTGAGTGTATGTTGACGAAAAAAATCTTAAGAAGTTCATTAAAAAACCTTATGAGATTTTGCCGCAAGGAATCGGTTTGAAATTCATACTTATACCTTATGAACGCGAATGCGATGTTTGTTGTCTTCATTACCAGCGATGTTTTAGATATGATAATTACATGAGTTTCATTACACAGCCTTATGAAACACATTATTATTGATTATGTTAACTGAACGTGTGCGTTATGCATTTTAAAATTAATTTTTAGGTAAAGTTTTCATTTTTATATGTATTATTTTCAGAAGGATGACTTGATTTTTTAGAATAATTAAATTAGTGAGGCCGACAAATCATTATTTGTATAGAAAAAGTACCCTCTTACAATCCTTGAAGTATGCATGTAACATTGGAATAATCAAATGGAATTTTAATGGCCGATTTGTGCTCCAGAATCAACGAAAAAATTCCTAACGTAATAATGAAGTCCAAGTGTTGCGATATACTGCATGATCCGTCGTTCAGAAAAAATGTTGTTGGTGCTAACAAACATGGTGGTCTCTGTAGGGATAAAAAAAAACGCTTATATAACAACCGGGTTGGAAAATGAATTAACCTTGATTATTTTAACGGCACTAGCAAGAGCATTGCTAACAAGTAGTTCGGGCTTTCTTGATTACATTTTCTTATAATGGACATATGTATAAGATCCACCACTTTGGATAGATGTTGGTGATTAAAATAAGCGTAAATAGGCTTACCTCGTGTGCAAAATTATTTTTTGCAGATAATCTCCAACATCCATTCCACAACATTCCTTGGTGCGCCATTGTTGTTGGTTTACTAAATTATCTTATGGTTTATTTCATCCACAGGATGAATATGAAAATCATAAAGTACTTTTGTGGAAATGATACACATAGAAAAATCATTATGAATAAGTAAGAAAGTCATTAGAGTCCTTATGATTAACATTATAATCTTATGAAGTCTAAACAACCAGCATTTGCGATATTTCATAAGGCGTAATTTATGAAATTCAAATTTTTTTTCCATCAGTGTACTTGTTTTTTAGCGTAAACGGCAAGACTATATGGGGTTAGTGTACAAACTATATGACCCTGATGAAAGTTTTAGACCCACATATATAAAATCAAAACTGCTGGTTTACATATCACGCAAATCATTCTTTTCATACTTAATTTACTAATATAAAGTATTGTACCTTAGGGGATCTCCTAGGAGTGTGTACATAACAGTGGCAAATTGTATTTCACGCAGCAAATAGGTTTGAAAACAGGCATAAATGTGTGACATTTTCGTAAAAATGGATGAAACTAGCTTACCGTGCAATAACGGACCAACGCATCTGATGTTGTTCTTTTTTGCCTGCTGCCACGCAGCAAAGCTTTTAGTTAGAAAATAAGATGCATTGGTCCTTTATTGATGTGAGATTTGTGTCGATTTGTGAGCTTTTCGAATGAATTATAATGTAGCCAGATGATAGAGTTCTCAAATATGATGGCTACTGTTTGCTAATTGCAAGAATTAGAGGGTACAAGCAGTACAAAAAAAATAAAGCTAATAGAGATCTAATGCGAACATTATTTGACTAGTGCATACCGCAATGCACAATAGTCCAATGTACATTCTAACTTGACAAAAGACCAATCTAACAGGTCCAATGTAAAAATGCAAACGCAATAGGTCCTAAGTAACAAATGTATCAATTACACGCCTAGAATCACCGTAAACACCAAAGGCAACATTTTCTTTTTAGTCCTGACGGCGTTTGCGCTAAAAATCATGCAAAAATTAAAAATTACACGATGTGAGTTGTAATTACGATTTGAAGAAAAAAAAAATTAAAATTTTCGATCCTATTTTTTCGATTTGACACAAATGTTGCTTGAAGTAGTTGAATACTATCCCTCCGAACGAAGAACTTTTTAGTTTGTTTTCATTTTTCGAACAATCAGAACACGCGTTTTTAGAAGGCGAAATGTGGGTCCTATGTACATCTGTCAAAATTTTAGACAAACATTGTACATTGCACAAGTGGCTGACAAAAGTCCCATGTACAGAGCCGTGCGATATCAGACTGAAGGTACATTTGACGTTTTGTTATTGGGTCGTATTTTCAATTTTTTTTTTCTTCAAACCAAAATTCAAAATGGATCAATAAAAAAGTAATGGGCTTTCAATCCAAATGATTTTTCAACTCATTTTGTTTATTATGGTACCTTGGACCTAATTCAGTGTTTCGCTTGATAGAGAAAACGCGATTAAAAACTATGAGAACACTAAAACAAAAGATAATACAATTTATCTTAGATACATAGTTTTGATTAGACAATCGTCTTTTGTTACGTTTTGCTTTGATCAGAGTGAAGAAATATAACATAAAGGAGTGTTGTAAATTATAAAAAAAGAAAATGACATCATGATAGCATCGTAGTATGATATAACGCCGCAGTAGGATCAAGGTATTATTAGGGGTGCTACCACGCCTCTGTATTAGGTGAGTTTGATCGACCCGCATAATGAAAAACAATTTGCTATATAGTCAAAACTATATTTCGAATGTAAGATATATTATCACATTTTATGTTATTGTTATCCAATAGTTTAATCTCGCTTTCACCATACAACCTCTACATTAACACATATTGTTAATGTTTGCCATATTGTCATTGAACGGTTTCTTATTGTCTGCACGTGGTCTGGATTATATACCAACTTTTAGCATAGAGTACAGCAAAAATTTTGTTCGTGAATATAGCCAATTTTATATGGTAACCTAACTTAACCGCCTATTCAGCATATAGTTATTTGGCCTTTTACCATCTGAAATATTGTTAAAACTATATAGGTTATTGTTAGTTTATAGTTGTCAATTATAAGGGTAAATGTCGTAACAATAACGTAAATGGTCGTCAACAATTAGAAATAAGGTCCAGGAATGGTTTGGGGCTATTCATAAACCACGTAGACTTTTAAAGGGGGGGGGGGTGGCCCAAGAACACGGCTTAAAGAAAAAATTAAAAAAAGTGTGGGGATAAGTGTCTGCGGGGGGGGGTGGGGTATATCAAAGAGGGCGTGGTGGTGGGGGGGGAGAGAAGGGGGGGGGGGGGGGGGGGAGGAACAGGCCCTTTGCGAATATGCGGGTAGTTTTATTTTAATCGTGTACACACTTAGATTTTTTTACAGTATACTGTAATTTTTTACCGAATATGAAACAGCTGAACATTCGGTAATCGATTCGGTAGTTTTTTAGCTTTACAATACGTTCAGTAAATTTAACTTCGCTACTGAGCTGTCAAAACTTACCGAAATGTTCTGTAAATTTTGCTGAACGATTGGTTACGTGAGTTGTCACATTTTTACCGAAAATGATGTAAAAAATTTACAGTTGCTCAGCAAAATTTGCAGATTCGTTTGTAAATGGGTTTTTATTGAATTTATTGCTTGGTTTTGAAATTGAGGATAATTAGTGAGTTAAATTAATATGTCATTCGCATTCATTTCTTGCCCATTTCTGTTTATTTAGATCATTTATTTGTGTGTTAATGATTAAAATAGTAAAATAGTATCAGATAAACTAACACTTGGTTACCGTTGCGTAAAATATCTTAGGAATTTCCCATCTTACGTTGCTGCAATCGGATGATCCTTGGAGTAAGCCAACAAAATTCCTTTCCTTGTGAATGTGGCTACGGTCCCGGAAAGTTGTTGTCCATATCTCCATTTTTGGCACTTATTTTTGGCTGCACCGTGCAACTCACAAGAGCAGGCCAACATTCAACTTCAAAATGGTGGGAAAATATTGCGTTTGACAGCATGGAGTAAATTTGCAATCTGTTCGGTACTTTTTTTACGCTTCTTTTGCAAAAGAATAAATTTACAGTTCATTCGTAATTATTTTTACAGTGCTACGGAACTGCTGCCATTTACAGTTTTAATCGGTAGTTTTTTTCTACAATGTTCGGTAGTTTTCTGCAAGTTACAGAAATTCCGTTGTCAAATGTCATTTTTTACTAAATGTTCGGTGAAATTTCTGTTTTACAGACCGAATTCAGCAAAATAAGTACCGAACATGATATTGGAAATTTGGTGTGTACGCTTTTTGTGTTAACTACACCGTTTGAATTAAACTGAATTAAGCGTGTATAGACAATCATTGTCCAGTCTATCAGTATAATTATTTCAATTAATTACGTTCAGAGTTACATTTTCAATCAAGTTTGAATTACCTACACGGTAAATCTGGAAAACTCCTTTTATGACTATATTTTGCACATTTTCAAGATTATAGTTGCTACGTCAAAAATGACTAGTTTTTATACACTAAAGAAGAGTACTTTTTTACGTCTTTTCAAGTATGTAAACGGCGACAAAAAAATGCGTAAAAAGTAGGCACCGCTGAGAAAAGAAAATTAACTTTGCCCGTGACTTGATGCTGACGCCATTTTCAAAAAAGCATTTATTTTGTAAGCACCGTATTTAAGTCCGTATTTAAGTCCAATACGTTGGATACAGACGATTTCGCAAAGTTGACAAGTAAGTTAAAAATTTGCTTTCGTCAGTAATTACAAATGTTTAACACTGTATGAAACAAAACAGGTCTTCCATGCCCTGTGGCCAGATGCAGTTATAACAAGGGGCAAGACGGCTTTCTCCTGAGTAACATTTTTCTTCAAAATTACTCAGGATTCATCAAGTTTGCACACTATGATTTTCTTCTTCTCCCAAGATACAGAGTGGTGGGAATGCCAAAAAAATGTGTGCAAAAACGAAGAAAAAACAACTTCACTCATATTTGATCATAAAACTCACGTTTGCTCGGAATGCATCAGCTTCCATCAACTTGTACAATTTATTACTCGCTTCAGAGTATGCTGGCAGCACTGGCTTGAATTTGTTGTTGACGACGGTGGCAACCTTGGCAACCAATAACAGCAGTATGTTAACTGTCTGGGAAAATTATTTATTTTGGTTTCGTAAGAAAGCAATATAGGTCGCAGTATTTGGAGGAGAAATTGAGACTCGATTACGGTAAGTAGATTATTTAATATTGCTTGATTGCAGGAAGACGAAACACAGATAGAATATGTGGAATTTATTGACTACCAAAAGAATCACCTCCAAAAAGAGACCAAGCCAGTTCGACCAACCGCAAATGTTGAAAACTCCAGTTTCGCGATAGGTTGATCCGGCTTGATTTCTTTGTGGAGGTGATCCGTTCGGCAGTCACTAAATACCACATATTCCTATATTACGGATTTATTGACCCAACCCATTCGACGTTGATGCAGTTCGCGATAACGAAGTTTGAGGAGCCCAACCGTTCACGCCCCGCATTACTACCATGGAGTGTAACATTTTGGGTTTTTTTTTTTTTTGCAACGCCATTCACACCGATTGGTGGACCAATCCGATGAGCTTTTTGGTTTGTATCTTACTCCACATAGAGTATAAAAAGACGTGTATTGACGCAGTTTAGAGCAGAAGTTTTGTGTAGTTTCAAAAGGGAACATCAATAAACAATTAGTAAAAAGTAGTGATTATATCATTTGTATATCGAGCTCTGTAGGGTGTAATCAATCTGCAACTAAACGTGTTGCTGTTTAAACTCCGCCGTTGTTTGAATGTCACTGTTGCCCCGTTCATCACTGCCACTCAGAGGATCTGCCGGCTGTCTAATGCTGCAATCTCTCGCTACCTTCCAATTTGAAGGGTTGGTTTAGGCCATAGTTCTTTCCATAACTGGCCATCATACACAGGTAGTTCAGCCCGTCGTTGTGAGTATATGGTTCAGCAGCAGGTCCCCTGTGTTGTTCGGTACTGTTAATGTCGAAAACAAATCGTTGCTGTTTGCTGCTGTCGTTTCCGCTGTAAACGTTGGCATGAGGAGCCAACACTATCCGTAGATAACCTGTGCCTGCCTTCGCTTAGCATCCACAGCAGTGTAGACTTTTTTACATTTTAAATCTGCACCAGTTACCAACCTCCTATGATATATGTATCCAATAAATGTATATTTATTCAATTATTTCATCATGCAAACATCATCAGAAAATACTTACCAGACGTTTTAGGCTGGTGCGGGTGAGGAAATCCACAATGTTGACATGGTATTTTTGACGACAGAACTGTATTGTTTTTATTATGCAATTTCACTGTCAAAACCAAGCTTTACAAAAGGTAGGAATGTTCAATATCACAATATGAATCCAGTGAATACGAGATGCTCATATTTGCTCAGAGTTACTCAGGATTGCTCAGTGTCTTGCCCCTAGAGTTATAAGAGATACAATATTAGGGACGAATCATTAAACTTGGGACCGAGCTTGGAACCGATGTGCTTGTACTTCCTGAGGGAAAAAAATATATTATGATCCGAACTGCTCCATACCATATCTACGAGTAAACCACATATTGTGACATAAATCGATTCAAATCGAAAACTGGTAATAGTATTAAATACAGCAACCGTTCGCTAACTGGGCTAAGTGCACAGCCCAGTTACCGGATGCTGTTCGGTAACTGGTCTGACATTTCAAATGTAAATAAATTTCGATGGGGCTTTCGATCAGATTTCGGTTGGATTATTTCATTGTACAATACATACATTCAATAATGTTTTTATGCTTTACACGTTATTGTGATGTAGCTTATTGTGCACTCCATTGTGCAAAATATTTGACTCAGTTTGTATGGCATAACGATTCAATATCGTGCAATTTGACAAGTTTTTACTCCTCCACGAACCTTATATGCCTTTTACATGCCTCATGCTGATTTTGACAACAAAATGTCAAATGCTGATTTTAGAAGTGTATTTGCTTTTTAACTGGGCTATAGCCCAGTTAGCGAACGCCCAGTTAAAAAACATCCCCGTTAAACAGCACCCAGTTAGCAAACAGTTGCTGTATTGATGAAATTTTCACTAGACTGACCTTTTAATAAAACCTCCCTCATGATAAGGTAAACTGGGGCAATTGAGAACGGGAGATCTAACTCGCTTCAAAGGCAATTCTTCGGATTGCTCCTTTCAAAAATTTGATTGATGATTGCCATAATATTACACGGGTCAAATAACATGCGATATTTCACAACACCGGGGAAAAAATACATGTGCTTATATATTTGAAAGCAAATAATATTGGCAAGAGGGAACAATCAAACTTATCAAATAGCAGAATTCTCCACCCCCGCTTGGAGGTTATAAAGCCAAACTTTTTTCAAGTACAAAACTTTAATATTGTCCAGAAATAACCAAAAGTAAACAGTAAACGCATCACAGCAATCAATTTCAATACAACGCTAGCAAAAAAAATAGAGGTGGTTATATCAGGGATATAACCGCGAGGTTCGTGTGAACCGCGTTGGTGTATAGTAATAATGGTCTCATACTTCCACAAATAGTGCTTAGTTATAATTGAAATTTAAAAAAGTTTTTTAATTTGTAAGTTTTTCTGATCAACTGGTGTATAAATGAAGTCATTCTGTTCAATCAAACGAGAGTTATAAGCGTTCAAAAACCTCTCACTTTTGCGTAACGCTCTTATTTTTCAAAATTTTGAAATGACGCCCGATATAGAAAAGAGAAACGCAGTCATACTTTAAAATAATTAACAATTTCTTATTTTTTTCTTCATGTGACTTCTTTCAGTTGGATAGATATTGTGCATTATTCTCGGCCTTCGACAAATTACATAACCAGTTTAAAATATGATGCAAGATTCTGGAAGGAAGATGATTCAATGTGAAATCTGTCTTGAAGAGCACCCAGAGGATCGCATCGCATCGCATCAGGAAATGTGTGTGGTACGGTTGGTTTTTCGGTGTTCTCAGTGCAATGGAGACTATATGAGCAAGGAGGGACTCTGGAATCATTTGGACCTGCATGAGGTATGAAGACAGATGACACAATATACATTTCGCAATGTCGTCACGAGAGCACTATTGCCATCTGGCAGTAGTGTGTAAGGTCAAACACAAGCCAAAAAAAAAAATGGCGCCGCAGGATTAACTCGTAAGTATTGTCTGTGGTTCAATTATTTCCGTTCATAGATTGCAGATGAAAATAAGGAACTCAACTATCACGAAGTGAAAGCTAGGCACAAGGTACATCAATGCGAACTTTGCAATGATCAACGTGCGTATTCGGAGAGTACCTATTTGAATCACGTTAATGTAAGAGATGAGCACAATACAAACTAGTTTTACATTGTTTATACTATGCTTCATTCTTATTGCAGGAAGTTCATGGTGGTTCCTTACTAAAGCGTTCTGCGTGTGAAGAATATCCTTCAAACGAACAGCTAAGAAATGAACATGTTTTGAGTAATAATAAGACTTGGGACCAAACGCATAGCCCGGGCTATCTTCCTATTAATGCTGAAGAAACCATTTCGGATCATGTACCCTTGAAGGGAAAGCAGAACAACACATTAAAAGAAACTAACGGTGATTTACCAGCGATAAGCCCAAATGCACAGATGAGCGAAGAATTGCGTGTCACTGCCGCATCGGATATAAATGATACGGAGATGAAAACAGAAACGCTAGCAACTGTTGAAGATGTCGAAAAGGAAGTACAGTTGCCCAAATTGCGGTTTGCTAGTGAAGACTGTGAGATGGCATTGAGTGAAACTGCTAATTATGCTAAAGTATTCGATTGTTTTAATTATATTTGATTTATATTTGCTCAATACTTTTGTCCCAAACAGACACGCAAACGAGAACGGAAGCAAAAGTGTCCTCACTGTCCGAAAATTTGCTCGATATCTACATTCCCATCGCATTTGGCATTATGTGAGAACAAAAAATTCTCATGTGATGAATGTCCAGCAAAATTCCAAAGTAGTAATAATTTTACTGCACATATGAGACGGAATCATACTTCCAAACCGGACGTCAAAGAAGGTTCACCGATGGCTTTAAGTGAGGCTGCTGATTATTCTAAAGTATTCTATATTTTTGATTATTTTTCGGTTATATATATGCTCAATACTTTTGTTTCCCAAACAGAGAGGCAAACGAGAACAGAAGCAAAAGTGTCCTCACTGTCCGAAAATTTGCTCGATATCTACATTTCCATCGCACTTGGCGTTATGTGAGAACAAAAAATTCGCATGTGATGTATGTCCAGCAAAATTCCAAACAAGTAATCATTTTACTGCACATATGAGACGGAATCATACTTCCAAACCGCACTTTGAAGAAGGTTCAACGATGGCTTTGGGTGAAGCTGCTGATTATCCTAAGGTATTTGATTTTTTTGAAATTATATTTTAACTGAAAATGCTTAATACTTTTGTTTCCCAAACAGAGTCGTGAACAAGAAGAGAATCAAAAGTGTCCTCATTGTCCGAAAATATGCTCGATATCTACATTCCCATCGCATTTGGCACTGTGTGAGAATAAAAAATTTTCGTGTAATATATGTCCAGCGAAATTCCAAACCAGGAACCATCTTACTGGGCACATAAGACGACTACATCGTTCTGACCCAAACTTCAATGAATGTTTAGAGGTGGCTTTGGGTGAAGCTGCTGATGCTGCTAAAGTAGGCGATTTGTTTTCTTCAAATATATTTCAACTGAAAATGCCTAATACTTTTGTTTCCTAAACAGAAAAGTAAACGAGAACGGCACCAGAAGTGTCCTCATTGTCCGAGAGTATTCTCGATACATACATTCCCAGCTCACTTGGCATTATGTGAGAATAGACAATTCTCATGTGAAATATGTCCAGCAAAATTCGAAACTAGAAGACTTCTTACTGGACATAGGAGACGGGTCCATCGTGCTAAACCCATCATCAAAGAAACAAGGCACACAGTTGCAGAATGGATTGATGTCAACGATACAGATGGTAACATGACCAAAGAGGACATCCTTGCGAAGAATTTGCAGAATCTTGCTCAAAATCCTTTGAAATGTCCCCATTGTGGCATAGAGTTTACCAATCGAATAACTGCAGCTAGCCACATCAGAAATGCTCACATCCTATATAAGTGTAGCATATGCGAAATTTCTATCATTGGTTCGACGTCAGCTATTTATCACAAGGTTCGTAAATTACCACATTACTACTAATCACCCGCATCTGCTTGTCGAGTATATCTATTGTAGGCTGATCCCATTATTCTTACATATTGACAACTTTATTCCTACGTATCGATTATTCAACTTTATTCTTACGTATCGATTAGATATAGCAGCGTCAACCGGACTTGAAAGATAGGAATCATAAAATGATAAGAAAACGAAGATTTTGACGTAGGACTTACGTCTCTCTTTTCTATTACAGCATAGGGGCGCCGTTCTATTTTTTTTTTAAATCGAAAGCGTTACGCGGGTTTGGAGATTTTGAACGATAATATCTCCTCTCTGGTCCACAGAAATTTTATGATACGTATTTCATTCGAAAGGTAGACCATCAAAGCTGAATCCCTGATGCTAATTTAATTCATTACATTTGTTTAAACTAAATAAAAAGTACATAAAAGAAAAATGTCTAAACGCACATAGCTATTGGTCGAAAATGATATCATATTTGCGTCACGATTCATGCTGTCACAGTTACCGTGCCAGCGATTATCAAACATGTGGGGACGCCCGACCAATCATCAGTTCTCGCTGTGCATCCTTATGGGACAGACGTGTTTGCGGAGCACGTTGGTAGAAAACGCCGCCCGTGAAAACAAGAAGACCACAATCATCCCACTACGCCTGCAGCTAGCCATCCGTAACGACGGGGATCTGAACAAACTTTTTCCGGTGTGACCATTTCATAGAGTGGTGTCCTGCCAAACACCCTACACAGTTAGATTTTTTTTTACAGAAATCTGTAAAAGTTTACCGAATTCTCAACAGCTGAACGTTCAGTAATCCGATTTAACGGATCCGATCCGATAACTGATAAATCGGATTATCGAACGATCAGCTGTTGAGAATTCGGTAAACTTTTACAGATTTCTGTAAAAAAATCTAAGTGTGTGCCAAAGAAGAAAATTTCAATCGCAAACCATGTTCTTTCCGTAAACAACTAAAATCGGTCCTTTTTCAGGACGATCAAATCAATTTACCGACTAAAGAGTATTGATAGTGCAGGATCGCTATCTCCGATAGGGATTGGGGTCACACGGGCAATTCGGACACTATCGGCAGAAAACTAGGCACCACAGATTCACCACGTAAAAAAAACTTTTGGAACATTCCTGGCTTTATTAGGCGTTCTAAGAATCTTTATTATTCGGTGTTTCGATAATAACTGAATACATTTGTTGTGATACATCTTCTTTTAACCCTACGCTGTGTGAATTCTTTCCATTTTAACTAACCATAAACTTAATTATAAAAACGAAATCTTTCAAGCTTCTGCCAGCCTATGAAACTGACAGCAAAAAAGAATACCTGCTTTCGACAGCAATCAGTATTGAGAACTGTCAAGTGTGTTTGATTGAAATTTCTCTTGAGCTCATCGAAATTTTCATTATCACGCACCGGTTCAACATGGCGTTGCTTAAAAAGCCGCGTTCGGGAGAAAATTGCCATATCATTCGCCCACGTCATCTTCGTGGTCAAGTGGTTAGCGGCGTCACTCGTCGTTCAAGTGATTGACATGAAGTGAGGATTCGATTCCCGCTCTAGCCAGTGGAACTTTTCGCAAAGCGAAAATGTCCATACTGGCCACTGGGTGTTAGGTTAGTTGTTCGTTGTAATTCGCTCTATGTTTAGTGTAAATTTAAACACAGGATCCATTTTACACTTACAAGCATGTTGAACATTCAACAAACAAAATATTATAAACAGTTAATTCGACCCGAACTGCAGCTTCTATAAATTTTCGTGGAGAACCAATAGTGAAGCCGCACACTAATATCATAGGGTCTCATGGTTCTCAATACTGAAAAAAATATAGTAGAAATTTATTAATTCGATGACATCAACAAGCAGTCCTACGTCAACATTGCAGTTATGTCACTGACATAACTCACCCTTTCGTTTTTTTAATATTCGTTATACTATGAGACAGATTTCTAGACTGGTTCATCTTTAATAGACCGCCAATCATAAATACAACGTAAGCGTATCAATTGTGAGCAAAACTTTATTGAAGCAAATGGATGGGCCTGGGACAAACAAGTCTTGGATATATCATGCTCAACGCCCAATTGTGTTCGCTTCTAAGAATTCTACCAGGAATGGTAAAACTAAAATTCACAAACGTGGCAATGAAATGCATGAAATCATCTCAGTTGTCGGATCCTTAACCCATAAAATAGCTAAATGGTTAGACCGAATTCACAAACATGCCAAAACAATATTCCAGTCGATCAATTAAAAATTCACAGCATTTCACAAAACTCGTTCATGACAAAGATTTGAAAGAAAATGAAGTTTAGTTTCATTTGAAATCTTTATTTCTTTGTATTCCAGTAAAAGACACCTTAAATTTATTCGAAAATTGGTTACTCACTCAAAATGACGACATGACATACTTAAAACTCAAACAACTTTCCATCGAAGGAAATTATTTTTCTTTCAGAAATGAATCCTAAAAACAATTAAATGGTGCCCCTATGGGCAACCCTCTCCTCATTTTTGAGTGTAAATTTCATGGCAATTTTCTAAAAACAATTACAAGATCAACTACTCACCGTCTGGTAGAGATACGTGTTAGTTACTCACAACAAACAATACAAAATATAATTATTAAAAAAAAACTTAAAAACAATATAAGCAATAATTCACCACATTACCAAAAACACAACCCCAACTTAAACGAATTGTAAGTGAGAAGGGTATTACTATGCGAAAATTGGCGAAGCGGTTTGGAATTCATCATGCGAGTGTTAAAACCATCAATAATAAGTTTGGGGAACACTATTCTTTGGATGAGCTACCCGGAAGAGGCAGAAAACCCGGTTCTTCCAACCCGAAACTGGAGCAGAAAATTGTATCTCTAATCATGAAGAACAAATCAATATCAATACGTGATTTGGCCAAAAAAGAAAGAACGAGTGTCGGAATGATCCAGCGTATCAAGAGGCGAAACGCTGGATCATTCCAGCGAAGACCTACAAGAAGCAGAAAATCTCGAAACAAAGTGCAGAACAGAAGAAGCGAGCAGCAACAAGGGCCCGGAAATTGTATTCGCGTCTTTTGCAGCGTCCGGATGCATGCGTTTTGAGGGACGATGAGACCTATGTAAAGGAGGACTCAAAAACCCTTCCAGGTCCACAATACTTTATTGCCGTCGTTGGGGAGGATGTGAGCGATGCGGACAGGTCGATTCAAGTGGAGAAATTCGGTCGAAAGGTACTGGTATGGCAAGCAATATGTTCCTGTGGTTTGAAGTCAACCATTTTTTACACTACCGGAACTATAAATGCGGAAATCTATCGATCTGAGTGTCTCCAGAAGAGATTGTTGCCTTTATATAAGAAGCATAGTACACCTCCACTGTTTTGGCCGGATTTAGCGTCGGCTCACTATGCCAAAACCACTCTCAATTGGCTTGCGGAAAAGGGTATAGATTTCGTTGAGAACAATATCAATCCACCAAATTGCCCTCAGCTTCGACCCATCGAAAGTTACAGGGCAATCGTGAAGAGGGTCTTCAAGAAGACTGGTAAGGCAGCTGGGAACATGCAGGAGTTCAAAAAAAATTGGGCTCAAGCGTCCAAAAAACGCGATGCAACACTTGTCCGGAACTTGATGAAGAGCATTCGATTCAATGTTCGAAAATTCGTGAAGGAATAACTTAAATTTCATCCGGTCTTCATTATGTTCAAGTTTAACCTCGTACAATAAAGGATCAATTTTTTGTATGAATAAAATATCGGGTTTCAACATAATTTGAAATAAAGTTTATGGATAGCTTATTTTCGATACACTCCTTAGACGGTTGTGAAAACAAGTTAAGAAAACCTTTATAAGAACATAAAGATTTTTTAAAATGTTCTAGTGAAAGACGTTATGACCTCTTGAGAACCTTCATAAAACTTATTGGCTGCCATGAAAACCAGAATGTGGCCAAATGGCCACAGCTGTCAAACTTCACTGTGAAATCTAGGTTGTTTGTTGTTGTTCTGCTTTGTTCGATTCTCTGCTCTTCTGATTCATTTAGCAGTAGAAAAAAAAGGTCTAGTGTTGCTGGAAATTTTGTTTGATAGCAAAATATCCAAAGCAAATTGTGTTTTCTACAGCGTATTAGGCACCAGATTATATGCGCATTTATTGTTATGGTGAATATTGGCACGATAAGAGCCGAAAATTAATGCACCCCGGAAATTATGCGAATTTACAACAACATAAATTGGCGGACCAGCCCAGGAGGCTGAAAGCCACTCTAATAAAGAAATAAAAACAAAAAAACAACATAAATCAAATTAAAACAAATATATTCGATAAATTACTCATGAATTTCCTGAAAAGTGCTTGGAATTGGATGAGATTATCTAAAAGAATGCCAAAATTGGTCTGCGATCTACAGTTTAGTTGCATAGCATTGAAAATTTTATGCATTTATTTTTCCACATCTCAATTATTTCTTATTATTTCAATATGGCGATTGGAAAAAAATCACAGTTTTGCCATAAAGTCAATATTTCTTCGCAATGCCTATTATAAAACTATTTGTTCTTATGGCGGCTTCCTTTAATGCCAATTTGCCGTTTAATGCATTTACAGGAGGCAACAAGGTTTTAAAATGCTTTTTCAACTGACCATATTAAGATAATATCAATGTATCCTAAAACGGCATTTCAATACAGCATTTTACGAGTTCATAAAGTCGAAATAAAACCTTTGATAGGAGTAAAAGGAATTTGAGAAACAAGGTTTTAAGATAGTTGTAAATAAGCTGTGTTACAAACCTGACTAAAGTATGAAACCTATTGGCACCTCTTGGTGCCATAATAAAATCAAATTGATTTCAAGTGGCTTTCATAAAACTATAATAAAACTTAATAAAGCAGGATTGTGTTAGCAATGTTACTTGGGTACCTTCCATCACATTCTGCATTACTGTTGTACACATCTTATTCGATGTTTAGTTCTGATTTGTTTTCATGCTTGTAGAGCCCTTTAACCACTGCGTCCAAATCTTCAGAATATTGTGGATGACCCAGATTGAATGAATTCCAATTTGGTATGAACTGTTCCTCATTTGGAAATGTTTTTTTTTAATTTTTTTTTATCGGTTTCGCCTTACAATTGCCTAATATTTTTCAATTGGGTGTAACTAGGCAAATATGAAGAGCTTTGTCCGCTGTTGGGCCATTTTTCCGTAGGTCTAGAAAGTGAGGTCTGACTTAAACAGTTGCAACACACGCGTTTTTTTTTTCTGGAAGCCGCACACCAATTCTTTTTGAGCTCTTCCATGATTTTGCACTCTTCCACTCTTCTGGAAGTGGCACTTGACGATAGCCCAGTAGCGTTCAGTTGACCGAAGCTGCGGACAATTGGGAGAATTGATGCCTTTCTCAACGAAATCTACGCCATTTTATTGAATCCATTGTACTGTAGCCTCAGAAAAATCCCACCGACCTTGACTTAAATGGGATTGCACCCACTGGAGTACCAGTAGCAGTAACGCTTACCACTACACCATCAGCGCCGGCATTGACTACCTTATAATAAATTGCAAATTCTGTAGCTTCTCATCAGCTCTCTTGTGAATCTGAGTTCCATTTAATGTTAATTTGCGTTTGTTTACAAAACGGTTTATTGGTATATTTCAGTACTTGCTTCTTGATGCAGGATTTGGATGCTGCTTTAGGAATATAATATGAGCATGGTTGACCACCCAAAGTTCTTACTTCACTCTATCTGTTGAATTTGCCCAGCAAAAGCTGTTACGTTTATTGGTAGATCCACATATTATTTGATTAATTTTGTTCAAATTTGTTTTCACTACTAACTTGATTTACTTTCGTCCTGTTTTGTTGGTTGAAAAAGCTATGTTTTTGATCTGCCAAAAATCGTACGTTCGTAGTTATATAAGCATTTCCATTATCTTTTGCATTCTAATTGCAAACAGTTGATTGGTAGAATCAAGAAATGCATTTGAAAGTTGACATGAAGGCTGTACAACGCTCCTGTTCTGACATCAAATGGAAATTTCGACGAACAGCCAATTAAGGACCATTTTAAAATATTCACTAATTTTTGTTTTCAACAATGGACAATGTATCTTTTATTTTAATAAATCAGATCTTCTACAAGTATGTTTATTTTTTTTGGCAACTTGAGAAAGAAATTCCAAAATTTTAGTTGCCACCCGTTATGCTTATGAGAAATCTTTCCAAGAACAATTTTGCTGAGTTATATTTTTCAATGGAACGTCAACTTAATTTATTAAAAATTCATTTACAATTCGGCTGTAAATCATATGTCATTATAGCCTTGGTTTCTGGCTGCATTGTACAAAACAGACGCACCAATGTTGCCTGCCGAGAAGTTTACGGAGCATTGCACAACAATATCATAAATCGCATTAATTATGATCTAATTATGCCGATGTGCAATCGAAAAGGGATTCTAAGCTTAGTTGAAGCTGGATAAATTTCTCGTCTGCACAGCTAGCAATTATTGACGTATTCTATATACAGACGAGTAAGAAGAATGAGAACGAAAAGTTTAGGCACAGACAGAAGTTTAAACAAGAATAAAATTAAGCGATAACTTTGTATAAATTTTCCAATCGCTTCTAAGCGCTAGCGTTAGCAATCACTCGTTCACTACCGCCGCGTAGTTCACTTAGTCGAAGTACCTACTGATGTGGCGAAGTTGCGGCATCTGCTAGTATATCAAAATATCTTGCCGACGTTCGCTACACGCCACCCGATATTGACACGATGTATTGAGGTGCAATGAAATACCACATATCGGCAACAAAACTGACAGATTTCCTAGCTGCTAGTTGTTTATTGTTATTTAGCGATTCATTTTAAATTGACGCCACAATACACAACCAACTGTGCTTAATTTTTTGGAGAAAAGATGTCGAAAATGTGTAAAAGCCAAGATTCAGGCGGTATCTTAGAAAACAAAATTTAAATGACCACCATTAAATAATTATTCATACGGAAAATAACATACTCGGCTTTATTGAATATCGATGACTTATACACAATAATAACAAAATACTAAAGAAATGGCTGGTATATATTTCATAACCATTCAGAACCATCACAGGAAAATATTCTGAATTTTCATTGTGATGTAATATCAGAGCTGTAAAATTGTATTTCCTCCCACTACCGCAACTTGCATGAAATAGTTGTAATGAAGACGAGCTTTTGTATAGAACAGTAGAAAAAGGGGGGTATAGTAATGTGTGTGGTGGGTTCAGTACAAAAGTAACTTTTATTATATGTTGGAAAATGGGACGAGAGTCAAAATCGGTTGAAAACTTCAGAATTGAACAAAATCTTACAAAACCAGAAGAGGGAAGCTTGTCCAAACCTCGATGGTAGGAGTCATTTCAAAGGTCCGATGATTTGGGCGTGAGGGTGAAATTAAATCTCTTGCATAAGTGTAAAGGAACAAAATTTATTTCCGGACACGGTTTAGGTTCAAATCTGGTGATTGCGAAGGCCAATCAAGCAATTTTATGCTGTTTTTCGAGCCATGAGCTCCGAGTCATTATCCTGTTGGAATATGAACCTGTCCTCTAGTCTGACTTTCAACAAAGACTCCTCCAAGTTTTCGTTTATGATGTCAATGTACCTAGCAGCCGTCATTGTGGCATCGATTTTCACCAACTCCCGAGCAAGCGGAGTACCCCCCACATCATTGTTTTGCCTACTCCATATATGACGGTTTTCTGTATTTTCCGGTCTAACAGTAGTTCACCCGATTTTAGCCAGAATTCAGAACGTCCATTCGTTCCGAAAAGATCGAACTTACTTTCGTCGGTCCATAGAACTTGTTTCCAAAGCACAACAGACTTTTCCACGCACTGTTTTGCAAATGCGAGTCGCTTTACTCGGTTCCTTTTTTGAATCAACGGACGGCGCGCTGCCAGCTTGCTCTTTAAGCCAGATTCTTTCTCTGATGACTCGGCTAGTAATAGTTGGATTTTCCTGGTTTGGCGAATAATGTTTGCATCTTCATGATGTTTAGTGAGCCATTTCCGCGCGCGGTCCACCGATCCGGTTTCATGGAACTTTTTCCAAATTTGACGTACACTAGAATAACTAACACCATACATGGCTGCAGTTTGTGTTACCTTTACCGTTTCCCACATAGATACTTTAATAGATATTTGTTGTAGTCACCATACGTGGAGTAACGGATGTGATGATGTAGAAGGAAATATTCTCTCATTACCGTTACGCCCCAAGAATGGACAGTAATTATGCTAAAACAAAAGATATGAAGAGAAAGTGTTGATAGTTCCGTTAGTGTACGGCAGGCTGTGAAAATTGATTAGAAGTATTGAAAATTAGGGCATGTGAAATAGTAGTCGAACCCAGCACACATTCTTTTGCCATACTACCCACGTGCTGGGTAGGCAAGGGGAGGTTATCCCCTTGACTGGCAAAAGAATGCGGGCCTGATCGTGCTCATGTACTACAATGGCTTGTGATGGTTCTAGCGTTTGTTTATACACACTCTGCCGTGTTGCCTACATGGGAGAGAGAACAATCTTCCGATTGAGCTTATTTTTAGAAAACAACGTCTAATTTTTAATTAAAAAATCGCAGCAAGTTGTGCTCATGTAATTCAACTTAAACATACAGTGAAATCATAAAATCTCCGCGTGCTTTGTGTAAGACGTAGTGGAAAAAATTGTTCCCTCCCAAAATGGGGGGTGTGGTTGTGTTTTTGTTTTTTTTTTTTTTGTGCCCCCGGGCGGGGAGAGGGTTATATAAGCTTAGTTTTGTGTGTTTGTGCCACCCGGACATACATTATTAAATTAGACTATTTTTCCGCTCTGTCACGAGTGAATTGTTGATTATTAGTAGTTTTGAAATCGATATAGAGTCGCTTTATAGCGGGGGATTTTGATTATTGGGAGAGTGTGGAGTGAAAATAAAAAAGAATACCAGTGTAATGTAGAGAACGGCCATTTGCTGATCAGAAGCAACAAACGAAGCCAACGCTCTTGAATGATTGAACATCAGCAACAATTTCCGGTGAGATCTATCTAATTATAACTAAATTCGAACGATACTGCTAAATACGTTACCTTACCTTACCAATCAGACTAAGGCCGGTGTGGCCTCTGCTGTACACAGAAGTTGTTTCCATTGTAATCGGTCCATGGCTGTACCTCGCCAGCCTCGCTGTCTGCGGAGGGTCCGCAAGTCGCTTCTACTTGATCAATCCACCTTGCTCGTTGCGCGCCTCTTTTTCTCGTACCTGTTGGTTCGTTTTCGAGAACTATTTTCACAGGGCTGTCGTCCGACATTCTTACGACATGCCCAGCCCATCCTAGTCGACCGATTTTTGCGATGTGTACGATGGGAGGTTCTCCCAGCAACTGGTGCAATTCGTGGTTCTTGTAGATGGTCAACTTTGTGGTTCGGCGAACTTTGTTCGATCTTAGCGTCCTTCGGAGTCCAAAGTAGGCACGATTGCCAGCCATAACGCGCCTTTGTATTTCTCTGCTGGTGTCGTTATCGGCGGTCACCAATGAGCCCAGATACACGAATTCGTCTACTACCTCGATTTCATCACCGTCGATCTGAACTTGAGCTAGGAGGCTAACATTTTCTTCTCGTGAGCCTCTTCCCTTCATGTATTTTGTTTTCAACGCATTAATCACAAGCCCAATCCTACCAGCTTCATCCTTAAGTCTGATGTACGTTTTCGCCATCGTCTCAAAGTTACGTGCTACGATATCAACGTCGTCGGCGAAGCCAAATAGTTGGACAGACTTCCTGAAGATCGTGCCACTCGTGTCTATCCCAGCTCTTCGAATCACACCCTCCAATGCAATATTAAACAACAAACACGACAATCCATCACCTTGCCGTAACCCTCTCTGAGATTCGAAGGGAATCGAGAGCGTCCCTGATACTCGGACGCAAAATACGTGCCACCCACAAAACAATATGCTTTGATGATGGAAGTTCATGCACAGTACCTATATACAATTGATGGTTGTACTGTGTTTATGCGGGGCTTTTTGTAAGTGAATGTGACCTCGGAATGGACGTGAGTAATCAGCCATTCTGAAATGGGTCTGTGGAACCCAACAGTGCTATCACCTTCCAACTCTCGTGTCGACAAGAGATCGTTTAACTGCAAACCTTTTTCTTCCATAAAAACATTGCGCCGGATGGTGGAACACACACACACACACACACACACACACACACACACACACACACACACACACACACACACACACACACACACACACACACACACACACACACACACACAAACCGGGCGGTGAAAGGAAGGTGTATCCACCGGCTCATCTCAAATGTGTCAGTTTGGGTAAATAGGAAGCATGGAGAGGTGAACTTCTATCCGACGCAGTTCCTCTCCGGACACGGCTGCTTCCGGAACTATCTCCATCGGTTTGGTCACGTTTCTTGACCTTTTTGCCTGGATCCTGGAGGAGACGCCAGAGCACGTCGTCTTCGAATGCCTTGGGTTCGAAGAAGTGGGCAGGGATATTCACGGCTTGACAGTCGACAATGTTGTGGAAAAGATGTGCCACGAAGAAGACACATGGAACGTTGTCGATAGGGCAGTATCAAAGATACTGTCCGAGCTGCAGAGAAAATGGCGAAGTGACCAACGATCCATCGTCACTGGCTAGAGCCACTGCAATACTGATCGGTTTTGGAGGAATTCCTGCGTCGGGGACCTCCCTAGTCGGAGTAGGCTAGATCCATCGCCGGGAACTAGTTTAGTAGAACGCGTCGTAGCACCGGTTTCGGGTCGTAGGGGCGCCAGCGAACTGGACGCTAGGCTCCATCAGAATCGCTGAACTGATTTCGGCACCCTACCGGTCGGTTGGAGGTTCCGCCGCCAGGGAACTCTTCGTCGGCGTAGGGTAAACCCACCGTCGGGGACTACTCGAGTCGTATGCGTCAAGAGGTGGGAGCTTATTGGCTCAGGAAGTGGGAGCTAAATGGCTCAACGTGGTTTGGTTTCGGGAGAACTTCCACTGCCGGGGAATCCTCCGTCGGAGTAGGGTACACCCACCGTCGGGGGCTACTCGAGTCGATTGCGTCGAGGTGTGGGAGCTAAATGGCTCGACCAAAGTAGGTGGGAGCTAAACGGCTCAAGAAAGGAGCAAATTGAGAGTAGAGCAGAGGTCCAGCAACGCCGATGCATAAAAAAAAAATGTAAGAAGCGAGAGTCTCACAATGGTGCCGTGAAGGAGAGCACGTCATGACGGTCGGCTACTCCTAATCGGTACACGTCTCGATGGGAACATGAAATAGCCTCCAGCAAGAGCAGATGAAATAAGAGAAGTGCATGAGCACAGCCGCCCCGAAGTAGTTGCTTCACCGTGGTCCCGATGGAGAAGGCAAACGGAAAGTAAGGATTGTTTTTAGTGGTTAGGCACGAAAGCGAGTCCCATCATCGCTCTTGTGAGTCCCACACCGTGCCAAACACACTACAGGCCAGGTTTTTGAAGCTTTTTAAACCCTATAAAAAAAAAAAAAAAAACACACACACACACACAACGACTAATTTTTACTTAATTTTCTCTCGTCGTTCTTAAAGAGAGAAAGACCGTTAAGTGTTGTGACGTTGTGGGACGGCACGTGGGAAGTATGGCAAAATAATGTGTGCTTGGTTCGAGTACTATTTCACATACCCTTCGCTCAATTTCAAATACTTCTATTCAATTTTCACAGCCTGCCGTTCAATAACGGAACTATCAACACTTTCTCTCCATATTTTCGTTCTAGCTAAATTATTGTCCACTCTTGGGGCCTCATGGTGATGAGAGACTATTTCCTTCTATATCATTTATGCTTTTGACAATCTCTCACGACGAGCTTACGTACAGGTACGGAAATTTGCTTGGAATCCATTTTGCAGCGTTCAAACGAAATATGAACTACGTCGAACAGAAACAACAAAAAGAGTAACACCTATTGATAGGTCACACAAGCTGTTACAATTCAAACGCAAATACAGGGCGAGGTACATTCAAGAAAAACGATAGGGTGAGTTATGTCAGTGACATAACTGCAAAGTTGACGTAGGACTGCTTGTTGATGTGAACAAATTGATGTCATCGAATTGTTAAATTTCTAATATATTTTATTCAGTCTAAAGAACCATGAAACCCTGTGCTATTAGTGTGAGGCTTTACTATTGGTTCTCCACGAAAATTTATAGAAACTGCAGTTCGGGTCGAATTCACTGTTAATAATATTTTGTTTGTTGAATGTCCAACGTGCTTGTAGGTGGTTAAATGGATCCTGTGTTTAAATTTACATTGAACATAGCGCGAAATACAATGAACAACTTAACCTAACACCCACTGGGACAGTATGAATATTTTTGTTTTGCAAAAAGTTCCACTGGCTGAAGCGGGAATCGAACCCTCACTTCATCGCCATCGCTTAAACGACGGTTAACGCCGCTAACCACTTGACCACGAAGATGGCGTGGGCGATTGATTTGACCATTCTCTGGGACGCGGCTTTTTAAACAACGCCATGTTGAACCGGAGCGTGGTAATGAAAATTTCGATGAGCTCAAGAGAAATTTCAATCAAACATAATCTTTAATCGGTAAATTGATTTGATCGTCCTGAAAAGGACGAATTTGAGTTGTTTACGAAGGGAGCATGGTTCGCGATTGAAATTATCAGTCTTCTTGGGCTGCAGGACGTTTGACAGGACACCACTCTGTGAAATCGTGTTTTTTCAGCTCCTCGTCGTTGTGGATGGCCAGCTACAGGTGACGTGGGATGATTCTGGTCTTCTTGTTTTCACGGGTTACGTTTTCTACCAACATCCACGCCGAACACGTATGTCGCATACAAATGCACAGCGAGAACTGATGATTGGTCAGTCGTCCCACATGTTTTATAATCGCTGGCACGGTATCTGTGGCAGTATAAACCAATCAGAGCGTGGCGCAAATATGCTGTCATTCTTAACCAATAGCTTTGTGCGTTTAGATATTAACGTAGGACTATGTTTCTCTTTTCTATACTGGGTGTTATTTCAACATTTTGAAAAATGAGAGCGTTACGCAAAAGTGAAAGGTTTTTGAACGCTAATTACTTTAGTTTGACTGAACAGAATGACTTCATTAATACACCATTTGATCAGAAAAACTCACAAATGTTTTGGATTAAAATTTCAATGAAGTGCTATTTGTATAAGTAGTTCAATTTTTTACTTAAAAATGAGCTACTTTTGCTCCCATACAAAACTGTATACGAACAGGTTGAAAATATGGTTTTCCCTTCCCGGGTTCTCAAAAACGGATAACAAATGGTTCAAATTGTCTTCTTATTTTTATTTAACTAGGATGCATTTCATGTTTAATACAGCCATAGCCGCACCCCTCAGATGCAAATTCATTTTGCTTTGTTGCCGGTGTCTGGTTTTAAAACTGAAGAGGGTACTTATGAAATTTGCTTCGTACTGCATTCTCGTGCCTCTCTTCTCTGTAGGCAATGCTATCAACGCTGGTATAAAACACACGATTCGAATCGAAATGATTTCATTGGGATATTCAGGTTCGATTGATGGTTCGATGGTTATGTTTTTCGCTCTCTTGTTACGAAGATTTTTTCTCGGTTTTTCATTATCTCATCCGTTTTCTGCGATTGCGCGTTTGGCTCCTAAATTCTCGCCTGCGCTTCCTCATCTACAAACCAGAAGGAAGCGCTGCAAAATTTTTCACCGCTCGACCTGTTGTCGTGGTAATTGCCGTGGTCGTAAAAATCGATAATCCGCCCGGGTGGATCCACTTCTGAAGCCTTACCGGAGCCGGACACCTCCCAGTGCAAAACGATGTTTGTGACAACTAGATTACTAGAATCATTCCAAGTATCTTGCCGTTGGCCATTCACAGAGACGAGGAGTTGAATAAACTACTATCCGGATTGAATACAGCACATTATGGTGTCGAGCTGGCCAAATGAACATAAAATATAAATTAATTTCTTAGGCGTATCATAAACATCGTCCTTTTCAGGACGACCAATTAAATTTTACAATAAAAAAGTTTGTGTTTCAGTGAGCTGTTTGTGATTTATCCTGAACAACCTTTGCATATTATCAAAAATAGTACATTTTGGATTGTTTGAGGCATTCTTTCGATAGTGGAAAATTCGACAGATTGTTCATTAAACCCAAACTCAATTTTTTTTTTCATTAAACTGAACTGAAAGAGCAATGGCTCAGTTGGCTGAACTGAAAGAGCAATGGTTCAGTTTGTTTAAAAAATCATAAGAAGGTACGGGCCAAGCAAAATCACAAAATCATTTTAATATTAACCAACTATATGTGTTATGATATGTATAAATAAGATGGTACCATTATTACTATACACCAACGCGGTCCTACGTGAACCTCGCGGTTATATCCCTGATATAACCCACCTCTAATTTTTTTTTTCTGTTAAGTACTTTTTAATTTGTTTAAACAAATGTAATGAATAGAGTAAGCATCAGGGATTCAGTTTTGATGTTCTACCTTTCGAATGAAATACGCATCGTTCAAAATCTCCAAACCCGCGTAACGTTTTCGATTTCAAAAATTTTAGAACGGCGCCCCAATACAGGAATAAAAAAGAGAGACGTAAGTCCTACGTCAAAAAAAATGGCATGTGTGCACTTTTTTTCTGCTAGTCAAAAAATTGTACTTTGAATAGACATTAAATATTTGTATCGATACAAGATGCAATCAAATTACATCCAGTGAGTACTTTGTTTTGCAAGTACTGTATATGTCATTCTAGTCGATAGCGGTTGACAAAGTGAATATGTTAATAAATGGATGAATTAATTAATAATTTTAAAGTAGCCATACATGACGGAAGTTAATAATGAGCCATGCTAACGGTAGTTTTATTATTTTATTAAGCTGCAAAATATTCAAAAAATCTACGAATGAAATCTCTGCTAGTATCACTGT
Source organism: Aedes koreicus (assembly GCA_024533555.2). Classification (NCBI taxonomy): domain Eukaryota; kingdom Metazoa; phylum Arthropoda; class Insecta; order Diptera; family Culicidae; genus Aedes; species Aedes koreicus. The sequence goes on from JAHHFK020005997.1 coordinate 129,434, forward strand.
GGCAGTTATGAGACATGGTACGTATTTCGGTCTAGCATATATGTTTCTACAACCCGCGTGGCTACATATGATAAAGGAGAAGCAAAAAAGAAACAGACGTACACGTTGCTATGTTACTTATGTTCCTATAAAGTGTTTTTGCTAGAATCTCCTACTTGCAACTTTTATAGCCATTGTCGCTTTCAGTGTCGTGTGTTGGTACAAAGGTTCTAAAAAGAAAATACATTACGCAAAGTGGTCGTTCACTTGTGTGATAACTTAAAGACCACACTGACTGTGCGAGCAATTTACTCTTGTTGGACGAAAGAAGCATCGCTTCCGTTCTTCGATGCTCGATTTTTATATTGTTTACTATCTAGACAAGTAACACACATTTCCGTTTGTCGTGAGGTTGAAAGAATAATGGTCATTCAGTTATTTTTGCCTTTTGTAAATGTTAGTTACTTCTTCTGAGACAGTTGGCCGCTCTAAGATAAAGGAAATGTTTGTTAACACAGGAAAATCATCACACTTTCATAATAGTACCATAATTGGTGAATCTCTGCTAGCAGTACATGAACGTGCGTGCTTTCATACCACAACTGATCGTGCTGATGTGCGCAAAAAACGATCTAAAATTAGTGCCATACACACCTATTTTTGTCTTGCTGTACAACCGTTACAGCATCGTTAAGATACTGTACAGAACGCACCCAAACAACATTTCATGCGTACTTTTTTCTTTTTTTTATTGTCAAACCTCATCAGTGTAACTAGATCATTAATTTAGTCTCACCTTCTCTCATTTTTTCTTCACAGGTAAGCACCGCCTTAATTCACTTATTCACTAAGGAGTCGGTTTCGTTTTCGACAACGACGCACAGGCTAATTCACCGATGGATGATGCGACAAATAACGACCGGCTGAATCGTCCGTCGGGTATGGACTTTGAACAAGCGGGTCAAGAGTTTTGATGATGCTCATGTTAGGTATTGTACGGCCACGTAATGAGGCTCACTTATATTGGGGCTTGTTAGGTAAAATTACCTAGTCCGATGATGACTTTGTTGGCGGTGTGTATTTGCCTTCGCTGATTCAGGACACAATTAGTGCTAAATAAGTAATTGAAGTGTTTGGCACTTTGAAGCTGCATAATTTAGTGTAATGTGGTTACCGTTTATAGTTAGTAGCAAAGCTGGCTTATTAAGCTGGTTCGAGTTTTCACTGCCTTTTGTGTTATTGCGTAATAGGGCTTATAATTGCGCCAGTTATGAACTGGTACGTCTACAAAATATTCACAATTTTTTTCTTGGTGAAACGAAACCACTGTTCGATCCTTTACATTGAAAACGTAAATAGAATCACTCAAAAAAAAGGCACACATACAGCTTATTAACCTAAACCAACATTATTGTTTAAGCATGAGCATGAGCATGATTGACCGCCCGCTACTCCGATATTGCCAGATCAGCTGTTATTACACCGAGAATCAACAGATGGTGCTTTGGAATAACATACATCCTCAATGTGTAAAAACTGGTGATCCCAAACAAAGGCAATACTGGCGCTAGCCCCGTCCGGATGCAGGGCAAATAAGGAAATTTGAAACATGTTCACTCGCTTTATTGGAAGCCGAGAACACCTGTGCACTTCCTCGAGAAATCCTTGGGATGTTGGATAGCAGGGTTGGTTGGCAGCAAAGTTCACTTTGGTAAACGATAAGCTGTCTAGTAAAATTTAAAAAAAATATTAGTACCGATTTCCTATTTGAACCGATTTATACCGATTTACAGGGTGCTATTGGGACCATTCACAAAGTGTGATGGTGGTTTTTCGTTAGAAAAACAAGGTAATTTATTATATATTATTTATTTAATTTAACAAAGTAATTTATTTGTATTATTTATATTCATACATAATTTAAAGTAAGGAAGCTGTTGCTGCCAATCACACATTGGGATAGTGGTTTAGCTGTTCCAAGGAATGGCGGCCCGGCAAGTATGCACCTCCTACCGCTTTGGCTTTGTCTCTGCGATGGCGAGATACACCAATATTCTGAACGTTTTTAGTTTCTCCCACCCATTGCCTTGCTGATACTGTACTTCTTAGTGACAGACCGGGACACAATCAACGATCAACCGATTTGCTTTCGAAATCACTGCTTTCATAATCTTTTTTCAATTGAATCATCTATACAAATACACCAGGCCGAGGAGTTTGCTTCAAAACATGTTAAAATATCAAAACATAAACAATCGAGGGGTCTTCCGATCGAAACTCATCAAAAACATCGATTTTTGGAGTGGGCACATGTTTTGTAATTGTTTTTTTTTTAATCTTAATTGTTTTTTTTTTTCTTCAAATCGAACATTTTATTTCAGTTATCCATAAGTGAAACGGTTTTTTTTTAAAATCATTTATTTGTACAAGCTCAATCAAATCAACTTTACAGAGCCAAGTTTTCATATTTATATACATCAATTATCTTAAAACTAACGTTAAGGGGATATAACCGTTTAATCGCGGCCGTCTCGAGGTTAATAGGAATAACAATTGTACGGATGGGAAGATAGGCGGGAATTTGAAGTGTGGTTTACAAAGCACGTTTATTTTAAATTCGGAATTGGCTAAAAACTTATAACCATACAACTTTTGGTTTTCTTTTGACTTGAACATTTTTGAGAAAGAAAAAAAAACACACACAAACACAGATAAAAAAAAACTTAAAGTAAACATACAGGTTAAACTAACTACAATCTAAGGCTAATGTTAGTCAAAAACACATAAATGAGATTGTTTCTTTGGCTTTCAGTCTTTTATGTAGGGGAAACAGATATTTTTTCTATTTTTCGACGTTTTGGCGCAATGTATTTTGCCTTCTTCTAAGGATCACTGTTAATATAATATAATATGTCGGTATGCTACATTTCTGTTATTTTAATTTAATATTACATACTAGATTTCTGTTTTTGTCATTATATGTTTTGTTCTTACATTAAAACGTCTAGTAGTAGTTGTGTTGATCATCACTGTTGTGGACATGTATGTATGTATGTATGTAAGGTAGCCACCATCCCTTCTAAGGCCTTGTCATGTATGCAGCTCCACTTAATAGCAAGATCAAATTGAGATACCGGTTTGCATTCACAGTAACGCTGTATGAAGGGCCAAAAACGGTGGGGCGGACCCGTAAGCAGAGACAGTTACGCGAAACCCGCGGGAACATAAGAATCTCCTTCCAACGATACGATCCAACAAATCGAATAACCCAATTCGCAATACTCATTAAGCTTTCTACGGGATGGCTTGTTAAGAAGGGCGCGTCACTCTCACTGAAATTGTTGGAGTAGAATTCACAGCACCACAATCGAATCGGTAGGATAAAGAAAATGATACTGTTTGTTCCCTCCTAGACGCCGGTTTTCATACCACTCCATTGTCCAATTCCAGCTTGAGTGATACCCTGATGCTCCCTCCCTTCCCAATATATATTTAATGTCATATAGTAATGTATAAAATATAGTGAATTAATATTATAATTATAATAAATATAGCGAATGAATATTATAATGACAAATAATATAGTGAATGAATATAAGAATAAAAAAAACAATTCCATTTGTGGACCTGCAAGTTTAGACAATGTAGCTGCGAGAAAAAAAAATTGATTTAAAATTATCTCATCAAACTTGGAATATCCATGGATAATCTGAAATTATATAGCAATAGAATAGTACACCTAAAATTTCGATGTGCTGTTCCGTTTCCTTGCAATAATTTATGTAGTGAGTCTCATCGGAAATAGCGATTCTAATGAAATTAATTGAAATGAAATTATGTCACATCATTTAATATCACAACATAAAATAATAAACTGACGTTAAAATATAAAATAATAATACCAGCAAGCCAGTAAACTATAGTAGAATACATATATCCGTAACTAATCTGACCATCCACTCATCGAAATACTGTTGCAGTTTCTATTGAAATAAGATCTAATGTTGATCATCACTGTTGTGGACATATATATAAAAGGAAAGCTCAAATAAAATTAAACAAACATCAATAAAAACATTGTATGGAACAAAACTATTTACCCTATTTTACACTATTTCACTGTTGTGGTATGTCTAGCTAACTAACAAATGGTTGTTGTGGTCGATTTTAAGAGGTGGTATCTGGGTTGATGTTCCTTGTGTTGGTGGTTCTATTTATAGTCATGTTTATTGTATGTATTAGTCCAGAGTATGTCGTACTTAGTCCATCTGTGTCTTTTCGTTTGTTTATACTATTATTGTCATTCATTATATTGATCATCTCTAAAATTGGTAGTGTATTCTTTTTAAAGGTTTGATCTAAAATACGAGTTTTGTCAAATTTTTTTTTTTTTTTGTCTGGATTATCGAGATTTTCAGCCTCGGGCTGGTTCATCTCCCGTCGTAGTCACTCAAATACCTCTTTTGGGTATTTTCGTAACTTGTCCGGGGGTGAGATTCGAACTCGTGACTTTGGCGTGAGAGGTATGGATGGTAACCACTACGCCGGGGTCGCCCCCTTTTGTCAAAATTGAATTTGTGTTGATGATCAATGCAATGTGCTAAAAGTGCAGTTTTTTCTTTCAGTGCTAGCACGGGTTCGTCTGTATAGGTTTGACCCGAATCTAGTAGACGTTTCAGTTGATTGTAGTTGCTCCTATGTCCTGACAATCTCTGTTCGAGTAGGTTGCTGGTCATCCCTATGTAGCACTTCGTACATAAATGAGTTTCACAAACTCCAGATCACGTACAGCCAAAATATCTCGAACCGGTACATTGGGTTGTCTACCTCGAGCCCAAAGGGAATCATAAAGCTCAGATCTGACTCCACGATGCTCAGCACATGACCAAATAATGTGATCTGCGTCCTGGTAACCTTGTCCACATTCACAGAGATTGCTGTCGCTCAGCCCAACCCGGTATAAATGAGCGTTCAAAGACTGACTGTTGACGAAAAATAGTAAAAAAGTTCATTAAAGGCGATTTGTCGATCATAAATATCGTCTTCTATAGCCTTCTATAACCTTTGCAAGCGAGTCCACTCTCTCATTGCCCAGAATTGAACAATGAGATAGGACCCATACAAAGGTGATGATAAAATAACGCGAAGATAAAGCACTTAGAAGCTCCTGTATTTTCATGAGAAAATACGAGGAGTACTTTACCGGCCTCAAGGAGCGAATAGCCTCTATAGAACTGAGACTATCCGTGAAAATGAAAAACTGATCCGGTGGTAGTGAGGCAACAATTTCTAGCGTAAAGTGTATTGCCGCTAATTCAGTGACATATATGGAACAAGAAGCTTGAAGTTAACGATTGGCGCTATACATTTCATTAAATATACCAAAGCCTGTTGACTCCTCTATCAATGATCCGTCAGTGAAGAACGATTTAGTGGAATCAACTTGGCCAAAATTTGCAGCAAATATTACCGGAGCAATCATAGGACGATGATGCTCTGGGATTCCATGAAGCTCCTGCTTCATGGATAAATCAAAATGAACCGAATTATCGAAGTCGGAGAAGCAAAGTGAAACTGTTGATGAATATAAAACATATAATATAAGAAAAACCACAGTCTGTTAACTTAAATTTGAATAACATAAAAGTGTATCAGTGTATTGGAGCCATTGTTACTATCGTACCGTTTTTAAGGCTTCAGATAAATAGACAAGCATTGCGTTTATAACCCTCTCTCTAAAGTAATCCTTTCAAAACAGGCATATTATTATCAGACTGCAAGGTGAAAAATAATGTATTAGAGTGAAGCGTTTTTTATTTAGTTGTGAGTGATTTGAACTCGTTGAGTGAACTTACCGATTTTCCGACGAGAAATAATAGCTCACACGATTTGAGTAGTGGTAATCTATTCTACATCTTCATATTTGGTTTCGATTATCATGATTAATCCGATGCCTATAGAAGTTATCGAAAACAACAAATAGCCTCCTGGCCGTGTGCCAACATAATAGAAACAATAAAGTCATTGTAATTCCACGTCAAATTAACTCGTTAATCGTATCAATAAAACTCATCTGCAGTGCTGTAATGGAGTGAGAAAATAAATGGATTGCATTAACCTTCCCGTTTTCCCTGCACAACTCTGGTGCCTGAAGTGCTCCGAAGCCTCCTGCATGCAATGTGCTGGAGCGATAAAAATTTGCATACGCCCATCGAACCTACATTGCAGCACACTCCTTATTGACTTCACGAGAAATCCAATGAATAAAAAATACTTAATTTTCACTGCACTCTGTTGCCAAAAATGCAGACAACATCGGTACACGTAGTCATAGACGATATATTGTTCATATCGGCAGTTGGCGGTTTATGGTGCAATATTTTAAATTGAGTTCATAAATTTCTCATCAAACATGGCCAGAAGTTTATCAAAGGAACAAGGGAAAAATAATTCGAAAGGATGCAAAAAAAAAACTACGACAATAAGAGCAAGTGTTCCGGGGTGTGTGCACTTTTGGTTTATTGAACCTCGATTGAAGAGCGCACCGACCGGCGTCCGTTTTTGTATGTCGGGTGCGTAAATCATTGTCTTTTTTGTTTTTGCGTTATGGCGCTGTAAGAAACGCCGATTCCAACATTAAGATGCAATTTCGAGACATAAACAAAAAGCCGACCATTAATTTCTCAGATAGAATGCAACCATAAGCGGAAAAGTGCGTGACGTCTGATCGGTGTTATTATTAGGTTGAATTCGGTGCAGAATAAGTTCTTGTATGGCGATTTCTACTGAGATTCCACAATGTTTTTTTTTTTAAGTGTGTACTCATTATGGAATATGCAATCCATAATGGAATATGCAATCCATTGGTAGGGTTAGGTTTACGGTATGTTAACATACAGCCTTGCTTAACTTCACATACAGTAAAGTTAAGGAATATACGAACTGTGACGTTTTCGTAATATATGGTATATATGTTCCTTTTCGGAAATTAATTGACTCATTTTTTTTTATTTTGCACTAGCTTGCCTAATTTTGAGGCAGGCTGATCCCCTCTTAGCTCAGTTGGTAAAGGTAAAGTTACGTAGCAAAACCATGCTGAAGGTAGTTGGGTTCGATTCCCAGTGTGTTCTACGGGTTTTCGAAAAAGAATAATTTTTGAATCCTTGGGCATGCGATTTAATTGTATTTTCCACAACAATATTAATACAAAAAATGTACTTGGCCTCGAAAGATCTTAAGTAATAACTGTGCAAGTGCATTTGGAACAAGAAAAATTCAAGGATTGAAGATTTATTGAATTTTGAACACAGAAAGCTTCGTAACGCCGAACGAACAAGGCGTGTCCGCACATGTTCAATTCTCAAACTCTACACTCTAAAAAATAATGAATATTACGAGACTTGAGGGAAACTTAAATATAAATATAACTCAATTATATGTTTTGTTTGATGTATTGTTAAACCCTAATTTAAAACCCAAAATTGTAAATACTGTCATACCCAAAGTCACGTTCAGGATGCTACTTTTCCAACAGCTTCTAGAATATATTAAGTAACCTCAAATCTAAGTCCGTAAAGCGTTGAAAACTAGCCAATAGACTGAACACTGGGCCTGACTGAAAGCCTTAAATCAACATAATCGTGGTCTTTGGTGTTGTGTGTATGTGTTTGTCCAATCTAACCCCCATTGGCCGCCAATGGTATCCAGCGGCTGGATAGTCAGGAAGAAAATGAATATATTTTTTGGCTCAGGAAGTACTAGCACACCGGTCCCAAGCTCGGTCCCAAGCTCGGTCCCAAGCTCAATGATTCGCCCCTAATAACGTTACTTGCACCAAAACAGCCTAAAATATTCTATCAAAACAACATAGCAAATCAATACAAAGCCAAAGATACTAGTACCGAAAGGTACTGAAAAGCGCAAGAGAGCAAGGTGCAGACTGCAAGGTATACTGCGGACCTAGGGGTTCTACGACAGTGAACCAATTTCAAATCGCTAGTTACATATTGATTGTTGGCTCTACTGCAGATCCAGCAACCCATTTCAGAATGTCTGGAGAGTCACGCCCATTCCGAGGTTACTTTCACATACAATAAGCCCCGCATGTAAACATTACCGATATCATTTGGATAAGGGCACTGCAACACACTTCCAGATTTAGAAATGTAAAATTTCCAAACCAGGCACGTATTTCGTATTTTTTGAAAACAGTGTTATTGTTGTATAGTTATAATCAGATAGATATCACCCATGACCACCTCCTTAATGACACTAGCTTGTTCATTCGTAAAAATAACAATTTTCGACGTTGATTCGTAATTAATTTTATACACTCGCGACAAAATAAGCGCAAAATTTAACGTTGCTAAACCGCCTGTTAGACATGCAACATGCATAGCAAAACTCTGTTCACCACGTGGTGAATGCATTTGAAATTATATGCCAGCCTAGCACGCGCGCATGCGCGTTTTTTTCGGGTGTGGGGGCCGGGCCAAGAAACGGCCCTTTTTACATTTCCCTTTTTTTTTTTTTTTTTACTCCCCCCCCTCCCAAAACCCAACCCCACTATGAGGCTACTCTATATCGAGCTTCAAAACTGCTTATAATCATCGATTCACTCGCGACAAGCGGAAAAACACTCTAATTTAATAATTTATGCCCGAGTGTCACAATACTACTACTAGTAACCAAAACTAAGCTGATGTAACTCTTCTTCCGGGTGCGGGGGCGAAGTACAAAAAAACAAAAAAAAAAAAAACGGGTAAATACTACCGACACTCACACATTTCGAGAGGGAATTGATTGTGTTCACTACGTCTTGCACAAAGCACGAGGAGATTTTATGATTTCACTGCTAGTTTAAGTTAAATTACGAATTGTTGTTTGATTTTTAGTTTCGCGAAAACGACGCAGCAAAAACAAAACACGTCAGTTTCAAAGCACGGCTTGCTGCGATAATTATAATCGTGATCTATTTTGAACGCTATCGGTTCCACGCGTAACGACAAGTAACAAATTCGTTCTGATAAATTATAAAATTACTACTTCATGTTGCTTAAAATGCACAACAGGGCAAATTTAGTAATTGGTAAATTGGTTTGTTATGTCCGTTTGTCTTTTTTGACATCTTTACCTTTGTTTACTTACATTTATTTGTTTACATTTAATTCCGTGTTTGCAAATATTTGTTAGTAAGGGAATAAGATGTATTAAAAAAACGTATTTTTTTTTACATTACTTTTTTTTTTATAATTTTATTAAATTTGTTTTAAAGTAGCTAATGTTAAATTAAATAAAAAAAAAAAAAGAATGTTAGGAAAGTAGAATGTTTAAATTAAAGAAAAAAAAGGAAAAATTTTTAAGGAAGAAAATAATGTAAAAAATTGTAGTAATGAAAATTGTAAAAATTGTAATAAATTAAATATAAAAAAAAAAAAAAAAGAAAAAGATGAATGATAGATAGAGGGGAGAAGGTAATTAATTATAAATGTAATTAATAAATGTATATATTTGAATATTAAGAGAAATCAAAATAAGAAGATAAAATTAAGGTAAATAGACGAAGTAATTTATTTTAAGTATGTGGTATGTGTTTGGGTATGATTTGGGTTTGGGATGAGGAGGGGGAAATAATTTTGAAAATTATAATGTTGAAAAAAAACATATATTAATATTAATTATTTTGTATGTTTTGGTGGGTATATTTTATTAAATAGAGGTAAATATGTTTGTTTAGTAGGTTATTCCAATACAAGTTTTCGAAAAATAAACATAGTCGAACAATTTCAGTTCCTAAATAACAATAACTTTTATTCCTTGCTTAAAATAAATTACAAAATCAATTCAGTTTGGCAAAGTAGGTATGGCATAAAAAAGATCCACTTCATGTTTGAATGTAAAATAAATCAATCAAAAACAGTTGGAGTCAACTCTTCAATAGTTAATATGACCTCCCTTAGCTTCAATGATGGACTGCAATCGTTTCGAGATGCTTTCGACTAAGTTGCTGTGGAGCTTTGTATCCTACTCATTCCAGGCTTCCAGGCCTGCTCCAGTGCCGCAAAATATATTTGCTTGTTGGTAACGTGGATTTTTTTTTCGACTCTATTGTCGAGAATTCCTCAGAGATTTTCAGTTGGGTTTAAATCAGGGCAGCTAAAATTCCAGTTACTTATTTATATGGATTCTTGCAAACCGTAATTGCTCTTTTTTTTTATTTTTTCTGAAGGGGTGTTGGCGCAGAATAGATGTTTTCACAAAGCGTGGCCATGCCTTCTTGGATCATACGGCGGGTGTGGAAAGGATTTCCTTTTTTTTGATGGTGGAGGGGACAAAGAAACGGTTTTTATTTCCGTGCAATGATTCTTGTGTCTTCTCGGTGATATGACTTTCGATTAAGTCCTCGTCCAGTTCGTTCAGCGAATTGTTTGAACTGCACCACGGTTTACGCCATACGTTTCGGCAACATGGCGCTTTTTAAGATTCGTTTTTAAGCAATCATGCCCGATAAGATTTTGAATTTGACGTGTTTTCTTTCCTCTAATTAAAGATTGTTATAAAACTCGTCACTTGAGCAGAATTAGCTTACTTCTCACAACTGTATCAATTATTACTGATGGATGTAAACAAAGGAATGTTAAAAGCATGATTAACAAGGTATAAGTCAATTGAATGTACAAGAAACATTTTCCGCCCTAATGGATCTCTTTTATTAACATACCGTAAACCCAGACACAAAATTAATGTGTATATTCAAACATTTACACTAAATCTAATGAATGACACCCAAATATGTCTTTTACGTGTAGTAAAGTTGTTTATTGAGGGTCCTCCCTTAGCTCAGTCGGTAAGGGCCTGTTCACTAAACCACGTAGACCTATTTTGAAAATCTCCACCCCCCCCCCCCCCGGTGGTTTTTTTCCTAAATTTTTGGTATGGTGGAGGGGGGGGCAGCCCCCCCCCACAACAGGGGGTGGTGGGCCGCACAACTACAAAGCAACACCATGCTGGAGGTGGCTGGGTTCGATTCCCGGTCTGGTCCAGGAATTTTTCGTAAAGGAAAATTTCTCGACTCCTGGGCATAGGATATGATTGTACTTGCCACACAATCATACTAATGCAAAAATGGTACTTGGCATCGAAAGCTCTTCATTAATAACTGTGGAAGTGCATTTAGAACACTAAGTTGAGAGCAAGCAATAAGCTAATTGTTAAAGCAATAAGCTAGAAATGCTAAAGAAGAAGAAGTTGTTATTGGTATAGATTTGTAATTATATCGAGGCCGTATTATTCTCTATTCGCCGGTCACTGTATGTAAAAACTTATCTTTCATAGACATATTTCTTGCAAGTTGCTTTTTCATGTGAGATGAAATACAAATCTTCAGGCATCAATATGCATAGGAAAAAAAAAATCAAAAATATGACCACCCTAGCTATCACCACCTGTCAAAAGATATATATTAGGGTGCCAATGAAAATGACATTGTCGAATTAAAAAAAAACGACATTTCAGTCTCATTTCCCCAAAATATGACACTATGCAAAAATTTGAGCTCAATCACCATGATAGAGTGCCTCTAATCGATCAAAGTTTTAACATTTTTAGCCATGAAAATTTATTCCATGTGGGGACCAAAGGAAATTTTCCGATGCCAAATGATTGAAAAATGCGTAAAACTTCGAGATCTAATGTTACATTAATTTTTTTTTGAAAAAATCTCTTTTTTTCCTAGAAATTATTTGGAGATTTGATTGAAATTTTGTCCTATACATTCCATCGGCAATCTTATATGTATATTTCTTTGCAGATCAACTCTTCTGAATCATAAAACTCTATTTCTAAATAAGAGAAAGAAACATTTAATTTTCTGCGTTATCTAATGCACATAAAGGGAATGCTAGATTTGGCAGAAATCAATGGGATATTTCTTGTAAATTTAAGCCAGATAACGCTTGAATCTAGTGTGTTGTTTAAAGTATTGCAAACATTGTTAAATTGCGCATGAAAGATTGCAAATAATTTCGTTGTTTACACTTCCTTTGGCTTGGACTTAAACGAGCGGAAATTTAACGCGCCTGTTAAAATTTCTTTTTTTGCTATGTACACAGCTCAAAAAAGTAGTGTGAAATTCTGTTCAATATCATGCACAATAATTGAGCGTCAAAAAAATAAAATAAAATACTGCATTATTCATCGTGTAATGTTCCGGGACATTGCATGCATTGTGGATAATATTATACACAAAAGCTTGTCTTTGTTAAAAGTATTTCATGCAAGTTGCTGCTTCGTGTAGAATAAATAAAATTTTACATGCTCTGATGTTTACATCAATATGAAAAATTAGATTTTTTTTATGAGTACCCATGTTCATTACTCAATCATTCTTGTAGATACCTGGGGTTATTGGTTAGTGGGTGGGTTGGTGGGTGCGAAAAAAAAAAAAAAAAATGTTGGGTAGAGAAAAAGGGAGTAGATGGGAAATAAAGGATATTTAGTAATAGAGAAGGGCTAGGTGTGGAGAAATGAAGATTGGTGGGGGGGGAGGAATGGAAACAATTTGTTGTTACTTGGTGGAAAGAGGGATTTGGGGGGTTAAATTTTTTTTTTTGTTGGGGGGGGGGGGGTCTAGAGAGTATTATTGTGCTTTCCACGCAATATTCACGCTCAAAACCCCCTTTTTTCATTTGTATCACGGTTCATTTTTTATCACGGAAATGTTACTGAATTTTCGTAAAAAGTGGATTAGCTCATAAATTGAGTAGATCCCTTTTTTTACGAAAATCGATTAACTTTTCCGTGAGAAAAAAAGGGGCTGTAATAACAAAAGAAAGAGAAGGTTTTTAGAGCGTGTACAAATACATTCATTGGTGTTGGCGATTGAAGGATTTCGAGCTGCGTAAGGCTTTGTGCACAAATTACGTAACGCATGAAGGGGAGGGAGGGGGGTTGAACAACCGTTACTTATTGTGACATATGGGGGAGGGGGGATTTTAAAATCGTTACGTAACAAAATAACCAATTTGATAAAAAAAATCAAAAGTGAATAACCAATTTGCATCAACATTTCCTGTGTGCCTTGGCTTTTTTGCACCTATATTTCAGCATGGCCAATACCGCGTGATAAAGGGAATTACTCATGTTTGTGCGTCAACTTTGACACCATCTGTGGTCCAAAGTACTTGATGGTAATAGTTCAAACTTTGTCCACATTATTTCCTATACTTTTTTAGGCTGTGGTAAAATTTTTATCATGCTACCTAAATTTTGCACAGAAGTACGTATTTTTGAAATTGGTATGTCCAAAAAATTTTTTGACATATGTTTTCTAAACTTCAAATTTATAAACCATACCAACATGAAATTTTGACCACATAATGTCAATACATTAGTTATATTGCTGTCAAAAAATCAGTCAAAAATTTTGATAATTGAAAAAGTTACAGAAGGTTGAATATGACGGTTTATGGAAGCAAAATCTTGTTCGGCTTTTTTTTTGGTACTGTGTATTTTTTTAATTTATTATTTTATCATGATTATACAATCTTACGCTAAGTTACTTAAATGAAATAAGTGAACTGATGTCTTCTGGCAATCTTTATTAATTTTAAGTTACACAAATAAAATGATTGAACTGTTGTCTGGATACTACAATTTTGAAACAAATGAAAATTAAACATAAAAACAACAACAATAACGGTTTTAGTGATGTTTTTATAACAATTGAGAAGAGGGGGGGGGGGGAGGGGTCCGTGATCGTTACGTTATTAAAGGAGGGGAGTTTGGTCACGTGTTACTTATTGTTACATAGGGGAGGGAGGGGGTTCAAAATCCCGTTTTTTTGCGTTACGTAATTTGTGCACAAAGCCTAAGTGACTGAGTTGCCGTAAAAGACGAAGAATGATTGTCTTACAGAAAGTGATATGGTTTGCAAAGGGTTATTGTGAAAACAAAATAGGTTAATAAGAATGTCTCCTGTTGTAGTTTACAAGTATCTAGAGCTGCATACTTTATCAACTAGTATTATTGCCTTCCCGTATCTCTTTCTCTCGGCTTGGCACAAACAGACACAAGTTGGTGAGAACAGCAGTCTAGAAGAGAATTCCATATATAGTCAGGGGTGGAAAAGTCACATCGGCACGAATTTCATGTCCAAGCATTTTGGTTAGACCACTTGTTCGGCGTTGGATTAGGGACACAGCTAGTTTTATAAGATGGCATTTTTTTGAATTTTCCTTTTGACCGGCATCAGACCCGTTTACAGGTTGCCATGATCAACATGAGCATATCTCTTTGCAAGCACGATGGGACCTTCCAAGACTTCACCACTAGGGAATCTGATAGAATTATCAATTAGGTAATATTTCATAATTAAATACATTCGGAATCGTGCCACTTGAGCGCAGACTGCCTGCAGCTTTTCTTCATTTGTTCCGACTGCCGATCGGTTGTTGTTTCAATGTTTAGTCCATGAGCAGAGCAATGGAACGAACAACAAAACCGACCAATGACATCGACATGCGACTTATTGAAATATAATAATGATTTAGTATAGAGATTAGAAACCACCTTTCGGTAGGGACCGCTCTGTTCACACAAGCCAACTTTTTTTTAACATCTTTATCAGGCAATTATTCATTTTCATCTCGCTGTCGGTTTATTTCTAGCTGGAAAAGCTCATGCATCATTTGCCTGTTGTGCAGCAGAAATTAATGATCAGCGGGAGAGACCTTCTCACGCCGAATTTGGGGTCTGGGTGTAGCAGTTCATGTTTATATTTATTGTTATTTACAATCTCTGCAACACACTCGGGATGGTTCCTTTAGATTGCAATTACACTTTTGAAGCCACTGCTTATGAATTGATCTTAGTAAGAACTTCTCGTGAGTCAGCTGCAACTGGTTGTGTTGAACTACAGAGCATGACGGTGGAAATGTGAAATGTTGAAACGATAATTGTAGTCTTTCTGGCAATTAAGCGGACTCGGCTCGTCGGCTGATATTGTGATTGCGTGCGTTTCATGCCCTTTCGCGATGATATTATGTTGATAAAATATTTCATTCTGGACACCGAATTATTTATTTGGTGGCAACTTAATGGACCACAATCTTCCAAAGTTTTTGTGAATTGTTTACTTTTATCACGAAAACGATCTTTCCTTCGTGTTGAAGTGGAAGCATCATTTCTACCAATTTTTGATTTATTATAGTAATTTTCTACATTACTTTAACAATTACCATGATAATTTGATACGTGAGCAGTTATTATATATAATGCCTTAATCCAGTTTATTTAAAATTATTTATTTTTTTAGATTTGTTTTAATAGATTCATTGAGATTTGCTTAGGGTAGGTATGGGGTCTAGTTTTCGAGTTGTTGAAAGAAAACTCAAGTTCATGCAAGCATTCATACATTCATTTGTTCGCTTAGTACCATGAAAACATATGTGTTATTTAGGACTCCCGATGGCCACTGACCATCGAGGGATAAACGTGGAATGCCTTTTAATATATTCACGTGGCGCTCCAACTCCCATCAATAAGCAGGTGGCATGTGAAACATTTTGAGACTTTTTTTTTCATGATTATCGAGATTTTTAGCCTCGGTCTGGTTCATCTCCCGTCATAGTCACTCAAACACCGCTTTTGGGCATTTTCGTAACTTGTCCGGAGGTGAGATTCGAACTCGTGACTTTGGCGAAGTATGGATGCTAACCACTACGCCGGGGTCGTCCCCTACTTCGAGAATATTCCGGTGGTTCTGTATGCTGATTTAAAATATTATCGTAGGAATCGTACGAGTAGAACCAAAAAAAAAAAAAAAAGAAAATGCATACAACTCATCAAATTATATCTCTAGGTCAACAGTAGGTCAGGACAATAAAAAATGAACAAATTTCGGATAGCGAAGAAAAAAAATTACATAAGATAAGTGAATGGTAAAAGATGTCCTTAAATCCTACGTTTATTAAGCATTGTACAAAAATGCTTTGAAACCCTAGTATCACACAATCGTGGTGGTCTTACGGCATTTGGCCGGAACCATAGCCATGGCCGATGAAAATGTGGATATCGGCATGTTCTAAGCTCGTTCGTGGCATTAGTGATCAGCTGTTACTCCGTTTTGGCCTCAAAATCATTGAATTATTTCGGAGATCTTCCGATTGAGGTTCACCCGAAAATATTCTATCTGATGACAAACTTGATGCTTCGTTTAAAAACGAGCAAATGTAAGAGATAGCAGCTTTGGCCATGGTTAACAAAGAAGAGTGGTAAAATGGGCACACTAAAACGCAACAGTGATGCCAAAGTTGCCGTACAACAGCGAAGCATTATTTATCGTTGAGTACTGTTGGACAGCTTCCAAACCTTTTTTCCATTGAATATTACTGTGCCAGATCATGGAAAAGATAGTAATAAGCATGGATGAACTTCAAATGACAGGACGAAACGTGAAATAAGTAGTTATTTCAGATCATCTAAATATGTAATAAATTCAACTCAATTATTATCATCACATTCTGGCAACAACCTAGATGTGAGAAGGACCTGATTAAAATATTCCCTGCGGTACGTGTGAACAAACGCAAAATACGCAGAGGCAACATTTAAGCGAACTTCTGCAGCAGGTGGGAAACTGATGGTTTTCTAGATGATGTATCTTAATCTGCAAAATGAGAGTAATTAATTGGTATTCAATCATGATTCTTACTTTGAATCATTGACCTGATAGATAGCGTTTGAGTTTGTATAATTGATTGTGAAATAATTTGGAAAATATAGAAGTTCTCCACGTATTAAATAGCAACTGATAAAAACAGTCACCCCTGATTATGCCGTTCCTTACCCTATGTTATCGTTTGCAGTTTTTATGGTCTTGTAAATTAAAAGAAAAAGAGATCCAAATTTCTTGCAAAACCCTTTTGTGTGCATCCTGGTAGACTTTAATTTATATGATTTATTCCTAGAGTGTATACTACCGCACAGTTTGAAAGAAACATGTAATTTTCTGCATTATGTAATGCATATAAAGGGAATGGTAAATTTGGCCGAAATTAAGCCAGATAACGTCTGAATCTAGTCTGTTGTATGAAAGATTGCAAACATCGTTGTCTGGCGCATGAAAGATTGCAAACAATTTCGTTGTTTACGCTTCCTTTGGCTTGGAATTAAACGAGAGAAAATTTTACGCGCCTGTTAAAATTCGTTATATTTTCTGTGCGGTGCCAGTCTCCTTTTTTTATTGCAATACGGTTTAATTGAGCTTTAAGGAAGGAATTTTTAAAGCTTTTTGGTGAAATTTAAAAGAAGAATAGAAAACATTTCCTTCCAAGCCAAAGGATGCATAAACAATGAAATTGAAATTGAAACACACAACAGACTAGATTCAGGTGTTTTCTGACTTAAATTTACATGAAATATACCATTAATTTCTGCCAAATCTTGCATTCCCTTTAAGTGCATTAGGTAACGCAGCAAATTAAATGTTTCTCTCGTTGTTTTACGCCTCCTTTGGCTTGGAATTAAACGAGAGTAGATTTTACGCGCTCGTTAAAATTCATTATTTTTTTTTCTGTGAAGGTATGCGCACAGCAACATCTATGGTTTATTGGCCACATCTTTTTTATTTGTAAATATAAGGATGTCACCAATACCGCTAACGCAATGTCATTGTGTGTGTGAACGTTTTGATGTACGGTTTGTTGTCACAAAAGCATTGTATTGAAAATGGAGTCGAAAGAACAACAAGTGCGTGAAAAAATGTTGCACAAAAGTGTGGAAAATCCGTCTAACGGCTGTTCCAGAAAGTATAAGCACACCTTATTTTAACGGTCACTTTGAATATAATGAAATATTTCAATATGTTTTGGCTGCGTCCTTTTGTTTGCACATTTCTGAATGGCATAGCATCAAAAAAGTGCTCAGTTTTGTGTTACCTATCAAAATGCGCGATCTTACTCCGGAACAACGAAAGAGTATCGTGCACAAATGGTGCACTGTGAGCGGACTTTCCTTGAGAAAATTGGCACAGCAAGAGGGCGTAAGCGTCGGAGCGGTACGATCTGCGATTCGAAAATATAGAGAACAGTGTACGTGAAGATGCGCCGAAGAGTGGTCGGAAATCCGGTCCAGTTAGTCCGGATTCGATAAAAAGATCAGGGATGCCTACAAGCGAAAACCAGCGACTTCCGTTCGGAATGTTGCGGAAAAACTAGGGACCTCGTCGAGTAACGTCATACGTGCCAAAGAAAGACTTGGGCTAAAAACATACCGGAAGCAGAACCCCCAAAAGGAACCCAAAACAGACCGCGTCCGTGAAACCACGGGCCCGCAAACTCTGGATGTATAATAATGGACGATGAAACGTATGTGAAACTAGATTACAAAACGCTTCCCGGACCACAATTCTATACTGTAAGCGAAGACAAAGACATCCTCGAAACGGAGAAGGCAATTTTTACCGAAAAATTCGGTAAGAAGGTTATGGTTTGGCAGGCAATATGCGAGTGTGGTAAAACATCTAGTCCGTACATCACAACGGAGACGATGAACACTCAGAAATACGTTAAGGAATGTCTCCAGAAGCGATTATTGCCGATGATCAGGCAGCACGAAGGTCAAGTAGTGTTTTGGCCTGATTTGGCGTCATGTCATTACGCAAAGGACACTTTGGAATGGTACAAATGTCAAAATGTATGTTTCGTGCCGAAAGACATGAATCCGCCGAACTGTCCGGAGGCACGGCCAATCGAGACTTTTTGGGCTTTAACCAAGGCAAAGCTTCGAAAATTCATAAAACCAGCGGACGACATCCAAAAATTTAAAAAAGATTGGCCAAAAGTGGTCAAAATGGTGGGCAGTAGCACTGTGCAGAAGCTAATGGGTCATGTTCGAGGAAAATTTAGGAGTCTTGGCTATAATTAAATATGTTGATTAAACGAGAGTAAAATATTATATAAAACACAAATACAAATATGATTTGCCAAATAAAATTATTAAAACTAAAAAAAACATGACTTTTTTGTTATTTTGAAAGTGCGCTTATACTTTCTGGAACAGTCTATATGTCGCGTTCAACAGTAAGTAGCGTTTTGAAACGCTTCTGGGATCGGTTTACTTTTAATAGGAAACCAGGATCTGGCGGCAAGCTGAACGACAACTTCAAATCCCAGCGGAATGCAGTGCTTCGGCTGATTAAGCAAAACCCGAACCTTTTCATCCGAGATGTGGCTAAAACGGTTTAAACATCATATTTTTTCGTTCGCAAAGCGAAGAAAGTGGCAGGATAAAGTTCGTTCAAGGTAATTAAACCCTCAAACAGGAACGAGAAGCAGGAAGCCAGTTCGAAAACAAGAGCGCGTAAGCTGTACGACAAATTGCTGACATAATGTGACTGCGTGGTTATGGATGATGAAACAAACGTCAAAGCATACTTCATGCAGCTTCCTGGTCTTGAGTTTTACACCACATTTCAACGTGGCAAGGTGGACGATCATTTCAAGGCCAAAAAGTTGTCGAAGTTCTTTTAAAAGTACATGGTTTGGCAGGCTATTTGTAGTTGTGATTTGAAGAGCAAAATCTTCATAACTAAAAATACGTTTAACCAACAAGTTTACGTCAACGAGTGTCTGTAAAAGCGTCTACTACCATTTATCAAAAAGCACACGAGCTCTGTGTTGTTTTGGTCTGATTTGGCGTCTTGCCACAATGGTAATGCGGCACAGGAGTGGTACCAAATGACTTTAATCCTCCGAACACCCCAGAAATTCGTCCAATTGAAAGGTATTGTGCCATTGTTTAGCAAAACCATGGGAAATTGAAAGGTGAGGCAAATAATTAGGAAGATTTTGCTAAAAAGTGGGAAAATGCTTCCAGAAAGGTAACTGAGGACACTGTGCAGAACTTGATGGATGGTATCAAACGTAAAGTTAGTGCATACGGATAAAATAAGTCCGAACAATAATATTTTGATGTAAATGAGTTAAAAATGAACCCTTTGTTACAATCCGTTTATCCATTATTTCGCATCATATTGTATTTATATTTAAGTGAAAATAAATTTGGAATTTGCATCTATTTGTGCATAACATTCAATCGTTTAGAAATTCATTTTCAGTATATTTGAGTGTATGGCGTGGCAGAGAGTAGAAGTATTTTTGTGAAGTTTTTAATTTTTTAAAGAATAAAATGCAATTTAGTTTGTTAAAATATCTTTTTCCGTTCTTTTTCACCACCCATCCGAAAATAGTCGCTTTTTTTAATGCGCGTATTACATAAGCACAATAAGCTTTAAAAAAGAAGAAAATCAAGCGCCATCCGTAGCTGAATATTTGATCTAATCGATAGCTAAAAACTGATAATGATTCTTGTCACGTATAGATTATCGAATTTTGGCGAATTTCGGAATAGAGTCATCTTTATTCGGTGTTAGGTGTGGACTTTGACACGCAAAACATTTTACGGCCCGTGGTTTCTACGTGATTCGAAAAAATATAGCATGACTCACTTATTCGCTCCAACAAGAGTTGATTTTTTAATGATAAATCGAACTAGATCACTTTAAATCCACATAATGATGCCAAAATTCGAAAGGTTAAGCTACCTATTGGGTACCTCGTTTTCCAAGAGCATATTACATCAGCTTTTAATTGAATTTTTGTGTCTTATCGTTGCTTCTGATGCATTGGACACACCATCTTTCACAAGCTTCAACTCGCTTTTTTCCAACCAGGGGTATCGAGGTATACACATTAGCACCTTTTTATTCATCCATTCGTTTTTTTAAGGAAATATGAACCCTGTCACTGTGTTCGTTTAACTTTCCCACGGTAGAACAGATGGCTTCGTAAATGGAATACTTATGGGGATCATTTTGATACTATAAAATTGAACAACATTTATGACTGTTATGGCGCGTGACGCTGGCGTTAGCAAAGTGGTAAAATATCTTCTTTTTTTTCATTCACATAATGATATAGATTCAATTTTATTTGGCTGCAAAAACATTACCGTTAAATAACTTGCTTTGGCGAGGATCAAGAACAAGCGGAATGGGATCATACAAGGCAGGCAACAATGTTGTTCCATTTACGTACTGATGGTTGGCACTTTTCTTAAGAGATTTATGACTAAAGACGTCGTACGTGTCTATGTTGTGTGTAGAGTGGATCATAAATGTTAAGCATGTTTTACGATGTTCGAGTATAGGAGAAATTATTCTAATAGTTATTGTACTTAACCTGGTCGTTCTGAATGTTAGCTGTGGTTTCAATGGAAGATCTTTGTGTTTCGTGCTTAAAACATACGTTTTTGATCTTCTTCTTCTAGGTTTTGTAAGCTTCTGTTTGGATTTGTTTGGAAAGCCGCCAATTTCAATTTTGATGCACTTTGGTAGTTATTAGTTCAAAGCATTCTACCGACTATGCTATCCGTGATCCCTATTGTGGAGTGTTCACATGTTATGTGTTAATTGCAACTCGTGAGCTTTTTAGTTGTGTCTCTCCGTGAGAATTGTGCCGTGTATGTCAACGAAACTTTCTCTTTCACTGCTCACAGTACTCCTTTGTTTATTCCAAGGTCATGCTTTGGCTGTCAAATCATATATATAACCCATATAGGGTTACTGCCCCCATATTAATCTCATTGTTCCTATATTCATCCTACGATGAATCAACCAATTGGGCAGTTGAAGGATCGGTTTCGTTTTCTAATAATGTTTGCTTACGTTAAATAACTACAACAAACATTACTAACTAACTCTGTCACGTGTATATCGTTTTATTTCAAGTAGGTTGAATTGCAAAGTGATGAGATTAATATAGGTACATCGTCCCTACCTCGTACTTTTCATTCTGGTACCCACTTTTTGGTTGGGTTGTCCCAAAACAAGTGGAATATGGCATAGAGCTTAATGGGATAAACGAGCTAGTTCTGGGATTGTTTTCAATTGTGTTTACAAGGCAATGCAAATAAAAAACAATAAGCTGATTAATTGGATGTTGATAAGTTGCCTTCTATGACGTTTGAAGATGATAAATAAAATCAAATATGTTATAATCGAACTGTGTTGGAATATCCTTGGTTTTTGCTTCGATTGACACGATTGCGGCCACCACTTATATTCGTTTATTCGTGTCAATAGCTTATTCCAGAACTTGAAAATGATGGATAATAATGCGATGCTTGACTCATCCTTTGTTAGCAGTGTAGTGTAAGACTAAGTTGTAGAATTTTTTTTGGCACCACGAGTTAAGCATACATCATATTTTAAAATTCAGCGTCTGGAGCTATTGGCAAAAAATATAAGTGTGTGTGTGTATTCAATCTAACACCCATTGGCCGGCAAAGGTATTATGGAAGAAATCTGTTGGCAACAATCCTTTAAGTGACCATTGAAAGCAGTTTTAATCCGGCAGCTAGAAACTGATAGAGAGGTGTCTGGAGAATTACAATCATTCCTAGGTTAAATAGGCTTTTGTTATATATTTATTGTCAGATAGATCTCACCAAAGGTTACCTCCAAAATAATACTAGCTTGTTCAGTGATTCAAATCAAAATTTACTATGTAGAATCGTAAATATTTTGTATGTATTTTATTTACTAGCGATCAAATACATGCCATTTATATATAAAATCAACTTTACTCCGTTGATCCGTTTGCAACAAAGTGGAACAACACATTGTTTTCCAATACAGATGTTCCTCAAAAAATCAAAATGAAAAACCCGTTCAGAACCAGTTTGGCATACTTTCAATGTCTATTTCTGTCGATAACATGTTAATTTCTCAATTTTCCAAATGTGTTGACCATATATTTCTCCGCCAGAAGCATAGCCTACTCTCAATCGGCAAATGAACACAGGGTAGGGAACATCTTCATCCCCCCGAAACCCTATTCCTAGTACGCGGTAGACAATAACCTACAACACTTATTTTTCGCAGCATGATGCTGCATGCATCTAGTGAATTTTGCAAAAAATCAGCATTACAGATTAATGTTTACCCTGTGCTTCAAATAGGGCCTCGGGAGGCAAATCATTACAATCTGTCAAGTGGTTATCGAAACGGCTTCCAAGCAAGAAGGGCTTTGACAAAAAAATATGGTCGATGTCGTGGAAAATCCAGGCCAGTCCCACAGGTGGATCGCGAAACAGTCGGGAATTGACAATTCGACCGTGTCTCGTGTGGTAAAATCGCTCAAGGAGACCCAGAAGATTCAACACCGAGCTGTCAGTGCAAGACAAGTGAAGACGACCAACCCGTGAACGCAAGGAAGGTGAGGGATTACTTTAAGCGCAATCCGAACCATTCGATTCGGGACGTGGCCATGTCTTCAGGGTAAAGAAGGCGCCTAACCGCACCGATAAACAGAATACGGTGGCCAAATCCCGCGCCAGGAAGCTGTACCGCGAGTGTTTGGTGCAACCGAAATGCATCGTGATGGCTGACGAAATGTACATTGAAGCGAAAGCCAAGCAGATCCCTGGCACGGAGTTTTTCGTCGGAAAGTCCCACCTGGATATTCCGGAAGCAGAAGGTCGACAAATTTTCCAAGAAGTACTTGGTGTGGCAGGCGATTTGTGGGAGCGGCATGCTGGATTTGCCGTACATAACGACCGGTGGTAGGAAGCCAACGATGTTATTTTTGTACTGAAGGAGGCAAATCATCTATCGTCAAGCTCACCAGCACTTTTTTTTTCTGTATTATCGAGATTTTTAGCCTCGGGCAAGTTCACCTCCCGTCCCCTCTTTGGGTGTTTTTCGTAACTTGTCCGGGGTGAGATTTGAGATTTTCAAAAACAAGTCTACGTGGTTTATGAACAGGCCGTAATGAAGTTCGACAGCGTTTTCATGTTTTCATCCTACGATCGGTAGTTCGTCGAGTAGCAAAAGATTGCCAAGCGTGCAAAATCGCCAAGGCGGTGCCAACTACACCAAAGATGGCGCCTTTACCAGCTGCTCGGATTGCGGCCACAGTTCGCCCGTTCTCCTATGTCGGGTTGGATTATTTCGGTCCCATACAGGTTCTAGTAGGAAGTAGCTGCGTCAAACGGTGGATCGCGTTGTTCACCTGCATGACGGTGAGAGCCGTTCACTTAGAAATCGCCCATTCGTTGTCTACGGAGTCTTGCAAGATGGTCGTACGTCGCTTCTTAGCTCGCAGAGGGTCTCCTATCGTAATATACTCCGATAACGGAACCAATTTTCTGGGTGCCAGTCGTGAGCTACGAAAGGAGATTGAAGCAATAGGAAAACAACTACAAGAGACGTTCACGAACTCCGCTACTAAGTGGAGTTTCAACCCACCATCTGCGCCCCATTTCGGTGGGGCTTGGGAACGACTCGTAAGGTCGGTAAAGATTGCTATAAAATCGTTATGCAGCGATAGGAACCCGAGTGATGAAACGTTACTTACGGTGGTTGCGGAAGCAGAAGCAATTGTGAACTCCAGACCTCTCACGTTTATACCCCAGGAGAACTCCAATCAGGAAGCGCTGACACCGAACCACTTCATCTTACTAAGTTCAAATGGAGTCGTACAACCTCCAAGAGCACTGGCTGAGCCGACGAAGGTAACCCGTACACATTGGAACATTTCTAGACAACTCGTTGACCAGTTCTGGAGGCGATGGGTCATGGAATACCTGCCGTCCATTGCCAAACGAACTAAATGGTTTGACGAAGCGGAAGCACTCAAAGTGAATGATCTGGTGGTGATAGTGAACGACAACCAGCGCAACGGGTGGACTAGGGGACGTGTCCTGTCCGTGGTCAAGGGAAGCGATGGACGTATTCGTCAAGCGTGGGTGCATACAACGGGTGGAGTTTTCCGGCGTTCTGTCTCGAAGCTGGCAGTGCTGAAAGTACAAGCTAACTGTAACGTTGAATCGGTAGCGGAACCGGAAGGACGTTACGGGTCGGGGGATGTTGCCAACACTGGCAGCACGGTTTGTTCGCTCTTCACGACTTCTCGGTTGGCGCAACATATCGACGGGGATCATGTCATAAACTGTCAATCCTCACAGTGACGGGAGCAGAACGAACAGAAGAATAACAGTTGGACAATAAACGACAGGTGAAAGTATAGGAGAAAGACGTAAATTAGTTAATTACAATTTTTTGCGTGGCTAGTGGTTTTTTTCTTGAACGGTGCAGAAGTTTACGGTAGAGATCTTGTTTCACAAGGAATTCGCTCGATATCTGGTAGGGTATTCATATTGTTATTAGAAATACTTAAACTTACTTCGAAATATATATTTAGGAGCGTCGCGAGCATCTGTGATTGTAATTCACTGAGGTTATAGCACAGATTTATTGGGGTCAGCATACTAGAAAGACCAGATTGTAAGTAACATTGTTATTAATATTATTATACTATCTAAACAAAATAAAATTTGTTCAGCTTTAAGAACTCGGCAAACAACAACTGGGGTTCTCTATCAAGGTCCGAAAGATCTACCCAATAATCAGCGTCTTGTGCATGGTAAACTTAGTAAGCGGGTCGACCTATTGTGGAGTACGATTTCAGGCTATTATGCGTCTCCAAATTTCTCTGCTGAAGTTTTTATCTGACGTCACCAATGATCCGAAGTACACAAACTCATCTACCACCTTGAACTCATCTCCGTCAAAAATCACACTTCTGCCTGTGCGTTAAAGTGCTGGATTCCTCCTGACAATAGATACTTTGTCTTCGACGTATTCACCCTTAACCCAACCTTTTCTACTTCCGGCTTCAGCCTGGTGAACTGCTTAGTAGCCGCCAGGAATAAATAAATAAATAAATAAATAAATAAATAAATCAGCGTAGCAAAAATGAAGTAAAAATGTTACTTAATTCAAAGCTTCCAAAAGTAATCAAATACACGAGTAAAGGAAGTAGTCTTAGCTATTTTTGAGCTGATTGACAAACTTTTTTGCAAGTCACGATGCAAAATCCGAGTGAAGTATGAGTCAATCCTAGGACATACCAATCTTAGGATGATGACTATTCATCATTACTTGTGAGCACCTTCATAACATGTCACACATGAGTCAGTTCATGTTCAAAAAGCGTTTCAGTCCCACCATAACCTTCAAGGCCATCATTTTTGGTTAGCATGATTATTTGCGGTGCAAGTAACCCGATAGCATACATAATATGATTTTCAATCATTTGAAATAAGCTACAGCTCTTAAAAAATACTACCATATAAGCTCGTAAATCCGATGGGCACGTGAGGCAGCGAGAATTCTTCTCCTGGGAGGAGACTAGAGGTAATATATAAAAAAGCAAAGACACCGAAAAGCTCATTAGCGTTATTTATTATGTAAACCTAGTCGTAAATTTGACGAAAGTACGTATAATTGAATTATGCTTTATGTCAAGAGCGGCATGTGTCTTCGCCTATTTATTTCTTCTATTCTACTGCATCTTCTCGGAGGCAGATACACCATCTATATAGGGCACTGTATAATATCCCATCACGACTAGATCATCAAGTGTTGGAAGGTCGACATTGCGTTGTTTTTGTCGCACTGCTTTGTTAGGGAACGCACCATCATCAATGAACTGAGAAAATAATGGTGGTCGGATTTTCGTTGGGATTTTGTTTATTATGGTTCATCAATTTCGATTTATTCTCTGCGCGAGAAGAGAAACTGGCTTCGGAACGTAATTTGAATAAAATTGTTAGTTTTCACGTGCTTGAATCGCGTGTTGCCGCGGTAGGTGTTGACACCCGGTTGTTGGAGAATAAATGCGGGGAAGAGTGAAGACCTTCCGAAAACGGAAACAAGATCAAGATGATATGGTTTACGCTGGGAACATGACTTCAGCAGGTCACATCCATTAATTTATCTTTGAAAGATGGCCCAGCTAGTGTAGTGATGTTGGTGTAAAGATTGATGGTAGATTTTCGTGTAAAGTGTCACATGACTTGTAGGATTTGTTTAGTTATTAATTGACCATGAAGTAGAAGCGGTTTGGCCAGTGGAGGCTTGATGTGGTTATTACCTGAATACACGTTTTTGCATTGTATCTGTTCGAAAATAACATCTCTAACCTAATATCCATTACCGATCTTTTCTTTCAGATCTAAAACTACTGTCTGGTCTCACGTCGTCCTCTGCGGTTGATTTCGAGCATGGCTTCCAGAAAGCAACCGGAGTGTGGCCATCGTTCTTCAACGTTGCAATGCGAGCGACAATTTCGGTGAATGCAACCTGTGGTCAACATGGCAAGGAAGAATACTGTCGGCTGCAGGACCCACACAGGTAACGCCTTAAGCTTCCGATATATGCAGTGATATTTCGCACCTCTCCTTTCACTTACTGAAGCAAAGACGGGTGTTGGAAGTCCTGACCAAATATTTAATCTGCGATCTAAATTGTAATTCTTTTCGGTGTGTGGTTTTCATGTACTCCCGTTGGGCACAGATCGCGATCTTCGCAGTGTGGCATATGCGACGCCAATAATCCGGATCTGGAAAAACGGCATCCCATTACGAACATTGTCGATGGAACGAATAGCTGGTGGCAGAGTCCAACGATGCAGAAGTCGAACAAAAATGACCGTGTAACCATCTCGCTCGATTTGGGACAGGTAAATTTCTTTGATATCGCATATATTTTTCATTTTCTCTCTACTGTACCGGCAATAGCTTCCCTAGAAGCTGAATGCTTTATCTTATGATTAGAAATGACTATCCAACTTGCTTAAAATCATCGAAGCTTTCTGTAAAGAGTCAAGAAAATGTACAATCAATGCCAGAATCAACATAAACTAACCGCCTGCCAGAAAAAAAGTCGCCGTCGCCGAAAGAAATTATTAACGCTGTCAAGCGGACATTAGACACCTTCTCTAATAGGTTATGCTTCTTGCTCGCCCTTTCTGACTTCGAGTCGAGACGGACGCTGTGTGTTTATTTGTCCACACACCTTCGGTCTGGTTAGGAATCTGGTCTAAAGTATCTTCCAAGAATTTCCCTGTTTTCCGTGTTTCTCTCTTTCTACGCAGCGCCGGCAATGCACACCGATGATCGTTAGGATGCAGCATCTAAACGGCTCCGTAAAGAACGATGCTGGGTGGGTGCATCTGTTTATCGTCTTCTTATTTTAAGTTATCTATATTGTTCTTTTCTCCCGTCGGCCGTCGTTTTCGTGTGGTGGTATACATTTTCGGTAACCAATGGAGGTCGCCGAAGCATAAACATGATATTAGTGACGGATAGCCGGTTTTGGGGGTTACAGCTTTGATTGGATTAAGGATTAGACCGATGGACGTCAGCGGCTTATGTAGGTGGAGGTGTCGATTAGGCACTTTCTGAGCATTACAGTGGGTTCGAATGACGATGATGATGACGAGAAGATGGGCTGGATGAATGTCAGTTTGAATCAACACCCTTTGGATTCTGGTGATGTCAGGTATTCTGATCATTTACGTCAGTTGCACGTCATCGTATCATTAAGGTGGGCATAACATGGGATCCGATGTTGAACATGGTTTAAGCGTTGACATAAACTTGACTGGAGAATGGAATGGAATCCGGTAATGTATTCACACTTTTGATTTTGTTTCTTCTGTTGTCGTTATCATTCATTTTCATTTGTTGTCGAAATTGCATATTGACAGTTGAAACTTGTCAATTGTTTTGATTTGAAAATTATTGAAATGATACAGAACTGTTTGAACTTTGGTTTAAGAGCCAATAAATAGCTTCAAAATCATTCAAGGGTTGATTTTTTCCATTCTATTAAAAATCAATTATCAAAAATAATGGACAACTTTATTGATCTTACAGGTAAACCTTTATTATATGTACCCAACAATTAACTCTTTCAGTAAAGAATCCTCGGAAATAGGAAGACAATTCCTCAAACACATTTTATGAAGATTTAGAGGAACGATTCTTCTGTTTGAATATGATATTGTTTTCCGTGATTGATTTACCATTTTTGTTAAATTGTCATTGAAAGAGCTTAGTGTCGTATACATATAATCGAGGTTTACCTGTATCTAGATCGTCAAAATCTAAGGAAAACGCGGAGAACCTTATGACACATGAGAAAATTATCAGCTAGTGCTTAATAAAAGTGCTAAGACGGTCAAGGAATTTCATTATTCATCATTATAGCTTTATTTATACATTTGAAATGGAGGCGAGCACGTGAAGAGGTGATAAAAATATTCCAAAAATAGTTGAAGACAACTTAATCAGTTAATAATTAGTAACATAAATTAGCAAACCAAATTCTATAGGTAAGTAGTCTAGCATGTGTATAATAAGATTCAGACAGCCTGTTTACCTACAACTCTCTACCAAAGGAGTAAACGACTCAACTTGACCCTCTACGATGAAACTTTGCGTATGGTTTGCAAAGATAGACCTACACCATTTTCAAATTTCAGTTTTTAAAGTTTTTGAGTATATGATTTTCTTTACAAAGTTTCATTGATTATCTACAATTTCTTCGCTTACTGTTGAACGAAGTGATTTTACTTTGTCATGATGCGACATAGACCGATTTTTCACACTTCCGTCCTAAATTTCCTCGGGCTCTTGTAGTTCTTTCGACTCAATTTTTAATATAATGCTTTTGTGACAGCAAACCGTATGTCAAAAAGTTCACACACACAATGACATTGCGTTAGCGCTATTGGTGACATCTTTATATTGACAAATAATCAAGATGTGGCTAATAAACCATAGATTGCTGTGCGCATACCTTATTACATTTCAAAATAAAACGCATAATCTTATTTTGCAAATGCTGCAATCTCGATATTAGTGTTCGATTAGCCTAAACACAAAATAGAAATTCAATGTGATGACAGATTGTGATTGATTTGTACAATTGTATTTAACTAGCAATAGTTAAATTGTTTTTCAATCGGCAGAGAATACCGTACACAGAAAAAAAAAGATGAATTTTAACAGGCGCGTAGAATTTCCCCTCGATTAATTTCAAGCCAAAGGAGGCGTAAACAACAAAATTGTTTGCAATCTTTCATGCGCCATACAACAATGTTTGCAATCTTTCATACAACAGGTTATCTGACCTAAATTTACCTGAAATATTCCATTATTATCTGCCAAATCTACCATTCCCTTTATGTGCATTAGATAACGCAGAAAATTGGCTATTTTCTTGATGACATCGTCAATGTGAGAGTCAAATTTCAATCTATCATCAATAATCACGCCAAGATATTTAATCTCACGAACGCGATCAATTGTCTTATCAAAATTGATCATCGAACTACGATCAATTGTCTATTCAAAATCGACCACAAATTTTCGAGGTCGATTGAGGTATGGTGATTGTGGTGGCCATTCTAACAGTTTGATGTGATCAACTTTAAAGAACGCAGTTAATTTCCGAGGTGTGTGCTTTGGGTCATTGTTCTGCTGGAAAATGAAATTTTCCTCGAGCGATGCCTCTAAATTTCCAATGATTATATCAATATAATGATCAGCAGTCAGAATACCTTCGATTTGCACGAGATTTCCTACGCCGGACCACGTGAAGCACCCCCACACCATAATACTTCGTCCACAGTCTTCTGTACGTTCTGCTCCAACAAGCGTTCTCCTGAATTTCTCCAAACTCGAGAGCGCTGTTTTAGGCCAAACAATTCGAATTTGCTCTCATCAGACCACACCACTTGTTTCCAGAATTCAGCATATTTTGAAGCAAATTTTAATCGTTTGACGTAAGACGCTTCCTCCCACGACATGATTTATCTGCCACACTTGCATACTGTTCGAATTTCTTCCATATGAAGTTATTTTTTTTGTAAATATCAATAGAAAAGTCACATTGATTAAATAAAATATAAAAGATAATGCAAACTAAGCCAATTTTGCAGAAGTAAGCGAGAGCATATAATCAAATTTAAAAAAGTTTCGAAGCGCTTATAGATTTAGTTTTGGGTGAGCACTTTTGTTCTTCCAGTACTATATATTGCTGATTTTAAGTAGAGATAATGCTCTTCAATGCAACAAATGGTTTAAAGTTATCTTGTCAACCCTGTAGTCGTGTCTTGTACACAATCCCAAAACACTCAGACGCCTAGTAGAAATCGCTTGCAATTGGTGGTGAATGAAGCTGTCTCTTGGGGTGAAAGTGTACCAAATGACTAAGACGTTTAGTTTATGGGAGTGCAATCCAGAATACGAGATTCACGAGAAGTTGAACGAAACCAATTTCGGCCACCCTTTGAACATTTAAGCGATCTAGATTACACATTGCTACGTTCTACGTTCTACGTCACCTTTGCGTACAACTCCATTGGGCTGTCCCTTGTAGTTCTTTATGCATAAAGCCTATTTATATTTATTGACGATTCAGCGGTGGACCCACCACTAGGTGGCAGTATAATCGTAGTAAAAATTGCTTAACTTTGTCTGTTATTCAGCTTCTCGCTTACCAACGAGCCCTGCGGTCATCCAGTCCTGTTTTCCAACATTCCGGTGATTTCTAGGGGACGTGCGCAGGTGTTCTCGGCTTCCAATAATGCAAGTATCACGTCAACACATTCCTACCCCTTTCGTATTTGATCCGCATTCGGGCAGGGGAGGCGCCGGGGGGGGGGGGGGGATCAGTGGTTCTTACATATTGAGGAAGTATGTTAGCCCCAAACATCATCTGTTGGTTCTCTGTGTAATAACAGCTGATTTGGCAACTGCGGAGTAGAAATATTGGGCGGTCAATCATGCCCTTGTTCATGTTCAACTTCAATCCAATTTTTTGTGTTCGATCATTTCGAGCAAATTACAATGTCTCTTTTGTGTGTAAAAAAGACATTGTAATTAGCTCGGAATGATTGATTGTTGGCGATGTGACTACTTATGTTTTAATAAGATATTTTCTCAGTGTTTGGCACAAGATTTTCTTTCGAGTTATATTGTTATACTAATTATTGACGTGAGAGTTACCCTGTGTATAAAGCACTTTCCCTTATTCTAAACATGGCGTTTCGAGTTTGGCATGTTCTTCTGAGAAGTGCTGCAAATATTGTAAATACTGTATTTATATATAGACTACTTGATTGTTAATCCGATATTTATTTTATCTCCAAGAACCCTCCCAACACGCCAGAGCTCCGCCTAATCGAACAATATTGGGCCATCGCCAAGCGGAACCTTAAGAAGACTCAAAAAGCTGTTGTGAGTGAGAAACAGTTCAAGGCAAACTGGCGTTCTGCGGCGAATGAAGTGGACAAGGAGACTGTACAAAACCTTATGGCAGGTGTTAAACGAAAGACCCGACAACTCGCATTCGGTGAAAAGGAATCTTAGCTGAATATTTCTCCTGTATTCTGTATTAACTGAACTTGAAAAAGAAAAAGAATTTGACTTATTAATAAAAACTTTGATCGACTCACACACATTACTGTTTGACCAAATTTTGATCGGAACACCCTTTATTCTCCGATGAGAAAATGTATACTATCGATTCCGTATCTAACACACGTACAGACAGATTTATTTCGCCGAAGAAGATTGAGGATGTTCCAGAGAACGTGAAATTTAAGTTTACAACCAAATATCCGGCCGGAGTCATGGTTTTCGGGGCAGTTGCGTCCAATGGCTTGAAAATGCCTCCAGTATTTATCAAAGCTGGATTAAAAGTTAATATCGAGGTTTATGTGAACATTTTGAAGGACCACGTTCTGCCATGGATGAAAGCCAACTTTGGAGCACACCAACACGTCATTTTCCAACAGGACGGAGCACCGTGTCATACCTCAAAAAGGACTCAAGCGTGGCTAAGGCCTGTGAACGTTCTCACCCCAGTGTTGGCGCCCTGAAAGCTTCCATTACCAATGCATGGAACTCGATCACTGACTCATACATTGAGAAGGTATGCTCTCGATTCCGTCCCCGTTTGGAGAAGGTTCTCGAGAAAAATGGTGGACATATTGAGTAATGCAATCATGAAAGGCTTAATAAACGATTCACTAAATAAAATTATGATTTTTTTTTATCATTTTCTATGAAAAAAACTTATTTGAAACTGAGGTATGGTTTTTCGCATTTTTTTATGGGACATACTGTAGACCTGGAGTGTGAATCCTTTGTTATTATTTTTCTGCCGTTATACTGGGAAGCAGACAGTGAGGCTTAAGTTTTGATTGTAGGCAACGACAATCACAGAGGGACTATTATTAGTCATGGATTTCCCTCATACACGTGGCAATCGTTTCTGGGAAATTGATATGCTGACGAAACTAGTATGAGTGTAGTGAGATTTTGAGCCTGCTGTTGTTCGAGACCTCCTCCTTTGATCCACATAAATATCTGTCCTAATGAACCGCTTAAGAACCATAGTTACCGTTTTATCGCATAACGGATCCCAACCGACGTGAAAGGTACGCACTTTCGCACGCAGCCCGAAATCATTAATTACCAGGAAAGGCCTCAATTAATTAAGACGGCCGTAGTCGATAAATTTCTTTTGCCATAACCTTGGCTCGATCTCATTGCACCACTGCATTGAAACTGTTGGTTGTGTTGCACTCTGTCTTGACTGGTACTGTAAAACGGAGTGTCTTCGATCGAAGGGATTGACATTTATTTCTTGAACTTGAGTTGGTGATAGATAACTCGTACATTATCGACCAATTGGTATTGTTATAATAAATTATGATTATGTCTTACAGTTTTGATTTTGCAATAAAAATGTGTGGAAAAATCCCATCACGCAATGGTAGACCCACCCGACCTATCTTCCAGGAGACTTGGAATCGAAAAAGGACGGATACAAGTCTCGTTAGCTTAGGTACTTCCGAGGGTGAATGTGTCTAACTTACTGATGTTCATCGACGGGTTCAATCATGTGTATTATTGAAAGAAAAATGATCATATATATGCTTCTCAGTGTGGTTCGATCTTTGAATTAAAAAGTGTCATACTGATGGTGTTAAATTGTTATTTTAATTGAAGTTAAGTACAAATTTGGGCCATTAAACGCATTTTCTCTGCAATTCAAAAACACAATTTTACGTTAATGATTTCTATGCAT
The DNA here is from genome assembly GCA_024533555.2 of Aedes koreicus. Taxonomy (NCBI): domain Eukaryota; kingdom Metazoa; phylum Arthropoda; class Insecta; order Diptera; family Culicidae; genus Aedes; species Aedes koreicus. Next base: position 163,422 of record JAHHFK020005997.1, read on the forward strand.
GTGTTTCTATTTTATTTCTGCTGACAATAGGTGCTACAGATGGTGTTTTTATACTAATTTTATTTCCGTATATTTAAAACAAATTTAAGTTATGAGTTATGAAAAAAAAGCTCAACCATTACAGTACAGCGTGGATCATTAAAGTAATCTTGATTTTTTTAAATTTAATATTCTTATTTTGACCAAACCACTCGGTTTAGAGTTTAAACACTATTGTTTTGTTTGTTTGGCGTAAAATTAAATCATGGTATTGGCTCGATTTGGTAAAATGGGATTCAATTTCGACAACACCGAAACTTATCAATTGGTCAAGATAAGAATATTAAATTTAAAAAAAAAAGTCAAACATATTATTATATTATATTATTATTTTGGTATTCAATTTCGACAAAACCGAAATTTTCCTCATTGATTTTTGTTGAGAAGTTCAACCAAACTCACATTAGGATCTTATGTGCTTCATATATTCAAGACATTTCAGCACAACATATACAGTTTATAAAATATCTCGACTAAGAAATTTTCACGATTTAAACCTGTAAACCATTATTTTTCATTTCAAAATATGCTAAAAAGATTCTAGAAGGCTATCAAAGTAACCAAGTTTTGAGGTAAAGCATACTTCTTTACGCTGTTCTACAGGCACCACCCGGATCGTTTCCAGGTCAAAAGCGGCGTAAATTTGAGGTTAATTGATACATCCACCTTTCGCCCCGTGGTCATGTTAACGTTTATCTGAAGAGCCTTCGCCGAATGACGCCGAAAGGGTTGTATGTGTGAAGGAATCGAGTAAAAAATCGTTAAACATACATATCTCATTGGTGGCAGAAATGTGAACGGTGAACCTTGATGAGAAACCGCTGAAGCTGAAAATCGCACTACTGCACCCATTATCAATTATCTCGCGCACCAGAAAACGACGAAACGACGGCGAACGATGGTCGGCCTTACTCGTGACGATAATATTTATGAACTCTTTTTCTGTAACTGAAAGAAAGCAAGAAAGCACTCCATAAGCCAGCGCGTCCTTTTGGACTCGCTTTGTATAAATTTGTTTTTATTTTCAGTTTCGGTAGGGCATTATGCTGTGAAAATATGTTGAGGCCAAATGACAAGGAATAATGAATATGGAATGATTCAATTAATTTATTTACAAAAAAAAACTCGTTCATTTCAACGATTCGGAATTACTGTGCTTGATTGGTGAACGTTTAAGCTGACATTTTCAGACAGTGGTGACCCGAATGAAAAATGCAATTAGCGGTGGCTTTTGTGAATATCATTGACACGGTGACAGATAATACCATGTTTTCACACTCCCAATTTTGTTTATAAAACCAAATCTTTTTCACAAAAATAACGCATGAATTGCGCGCAACCGAATTCCTAATTTCTAAGATGTATGCACATTAACCTAATCTTTGTCATTTTTGTACAACTTATATTTCATGGTTTGAATGCTTCTGTAGACGCTACGATACATTTCTGTTTGACATTTTGAAGCTTCATGGTAGCTTTGAATTACATGTAAAATTCCCGTCAGTTAAATTTTAGGCTGGAAAGGCAGGAGACATTGATAACCTACGACAGCCATCATCTTGCTTTTTTGAAGAAGCAAATATTAGTATCTACATCAAAGCTAGATTTGATAATATATCAATATGAGTGTGCATTTCCTTTTGGACTTTCCATACAGTTTCAGCTTCATCTATTCTCTGGTTGACGACCAACTTAGGCCACTAACTGCAATTACTTTGCTGTCTTCTAAGCCATTCAACTGATTTTTTTTTAAACAACAGGTACATCGAGAAAAGTGTTAAACTTTCAGCATCGCTTGGTTGATTTTTACCTAAAACGCTAAAATAGATTACAAGGGATTTTTCATGCAAAACAATCTTCTTTGTTTCTGATAGCATAGAACCCATTATTTGATTGATGTCTTGGTTATACTTAAAGTGCAAACAGCTCCCATCATTTTTCAAAAGGAGCGTCATCATCATCATCATCATCATCATTATCATCATCATCATCATCATCAGAAACATTTAAAAGTAGTTTCTTTCGATCAAAATTAAGTTACTTTCTATGAAAATATGTTCTCCATGGTGTTGGTGAGTAGACATCAGTTAAAAGATTTCCATTAACAGTAAAGCTCCACTTTGATATAAATCGACTTTGATATAGATCGTTCTACTTTTTTTTTTAATTGATAGCGTAATATCAATTACGTTGAAAGCTCCACTTTGATATAGATCGTTCTACTTTTTTTTTAATTGATACCGTAATATTTGAAAATACCTTTTCTATACTTACATTTTTGCAAATTTCCAAAGTTGACCGTATAGTTTTTCGGTTGGGAAAATTCTAGATAATAAATGATCTTTGTTAAAAACTAGATTTATTGCAAGAAATGGTTGAGTTGACAATAATATTTTCATCAGCTCCCGATTGTTTGTAAAAAAATGAAGTGGTTAGTGAATGACATGAAGTTTTTCAAGAGATTATCAATTGATTGAAAAACTGTCATGACACCCTTAAATAATACACAATTTCAACGTTCCCAAAACATATTAATAAAACGGTTTAAAATGATTTGCGTTTAGCATGTTTTTGAGTATTTCATCTACTATTTAGAAAACTTAGTCACGTTCTGCGCTTTTTCCCGCAATATATCTATTTTCTATCTATGTATTTATATATTTTGACAGGATGTAGACGTATGGTACTGCAATTTTATTGCAAATTAAGTACACGATTAGTTCGTTTTTACTTTTGAATTATTAAAAAAACTCAATTTATTTTGTGTAAGGTTTACGGGACGTAATGTCAGCCTAGCAACAATATTCGGCCTATGAACCAAATATGTCATTAGCTCTGCAATAACCGAAAGATCATCGTAACATCATAATGATCAACTTTGTCTAATGCAATTGAGAACTTATTCATCACTATAAAGTGATACAATTGACTGAGGTTTTCGATTTTCTCAGTTTATTTGTCGCCATGACCTCTCTGGTTAAGCTAAACACATTGTAATGGGTGGCCATCAAATAGCGGAAATGGAAAGTATGGCTCGGAAAACATAAAAACAACAAAGAAGTACAGTTCAATTTGATTTATTTTATGCAAAGGGTTGACCTTAGTCTTCAAACTTAGCTTATTTAATATTAGCATATGGTCCGTCCGCATCTTAGTCCTGATGGTAGCACGGCATAAATTTTTCGGATGCTACTTCTGATCCTGTTGATGTGTTGCCTCGTATCCTTGGCCTTCCAAGTACCGTTGTATACAGTGGAGCTTAATAGACAAAAAAAATCCTCGATAGGACGACACTGCGGTAGATTAGTTAGGTTCCGTTCTTTTTGCACACATGGTATATTTTGGCTCTCCAAGAACGTTACCGTCTTCTTCGCGTAGTGTGATGATGTCTTGTCCGGCCAAAACAAGTAAAGGGTGTACGGAATCAAATAGCGACACACACAAATATTCGGCGAAATTCGCCCGTTCAACCAATCATCTTCGCCGGCGTCGGTGGTGTAGTGGTAAGCGTGACTGCTACTTGGCACCCCAGTGGGTCTGGGTTCAATCCAAGTCGACGTCGGTGGTTTTTCTGAGGCGAAAAAATCTGGTCACGTCTTTCTTCGGAAGGGAAGTAAAGCCGTTGGTCCCGGCTCATATTCATGAGTCGTTAGGTAGGGTCCAGGTGGTGGAGTCGTCTTCCTGGCTTGTCACCATGTGAGGAAATAGGCCGACGTAAAATAAAGAGAAAAAAAAACCAATCATCTTCAAACTTTCAGGGAGTAAAATAAAACATTATTTTCCCATGTTGGTTTTATTCAATATCAATTCCATATCCAAAAGCACGAACCTTCTTTTTTACATTACTCATAAGGTCCTGTACAACATTTGGACCAACTTTTTTTTGCGTGGCAATCCATTTTTTCTTCATATCTTCCTCCGATTTCACTTCCTTAGCATGCTTCCGAAGTGCCTACTTCATGATGGTCCAGTACTTTTCAATTGGCCGCAGTTCCGGTGCGTTCGGGGGGTTGAGATGCTTCGGCACGAAATTGGCCTCCTTAGCTTTGTACCACTCCAAAACCTCTTTCAAATAATGACACGAGGAAGTAGACGCTTTTGGAGGCACTCTTTTACGTACACCTGCCCATTATCCCATATCCAGTTGTCACGAATGGGGTGCTCCGCTTTCCACACGAGCAAATTGCTTGCCAAATCATATATTTTTTTGCAAAACCTTGACATCTTCTGCTTTCTAACGTCCTCAGTGACATCGAATTTATGATGAGCAGTGAAAAACTGGAGCCCCGGAAGCTGCCGGAAGTCTGCTTTTACATACGCCTCATCATCCATAATGAGGCAATGTGGTTTCGTCAACATCTGGGTGTAGAGCTTCCGTGCACGTGTTTTACCTACCGTATTCTGCCGTTCATCGCGATTAGGCGCCTTTTGGACTTTCGCATCTTGCACGAAAGTTTTGGTTAGATTCAGTTTCTTTGCCACATCTCGAACTGAACTGTTGGGATTACTCTTGAAAGCTTGAACTACCCGCTTGTGATCCTTAACACTATAAGGAGATCCATTTTTGCCACTTTTTTCTTTCCGATGGATGGTCAAACGTTCGTGGTACCGATTTAAAACACGACACACCGTAGAACGTACCATTCCCAGCTTCCTGCTGATGGCACGATGAGAAAGATCCGGATTTTCGAGGCACGTGCGCAAAATTTCTTTGCGCCGCTATTGTTTTTCCAATTCCAGCTTCGCAACGATTTCACATCTGCGTACACAGCGTAAACAAATACACATTGAACTAATTCCACCCAAAATTTCAATAGAAAATACCCAACGGGTAAAAAGATACAGCCATTTAAAAGTGGTGGCAATTTGATTCCGTACAACCTTTAGTTTCAATCCGAGTGAAGGAACGGTATGAAAATTATCTGCAAACACTCTGTTTGGTAGACCTGCTGGTTGATGGCCAAGCCACTTGTTTTGAACCACGGCTCTGAAATCGCCTTATTGGAAATTGCGATGTATATATACACCAGCAAGCGTACACAACAAAATTGTTTGCAATCTTTTATACGGCAAACAACATTGTTTGCAACCTTCTATACAACAGATCTGATTCCAGCGATATCTGGATTAAATTTCCATGAAAGATCCCATTAATTTAAGCCAAATATAGCATTCCCTTTATGTGCATACACAGATATTTCATGTAAATTTAAGTCAGATAACGCCTGATCTAGTATGTTGTATGGCAATAAGATTGCAAACAATTTCTTTGTTTACGCTTCCTTTGGCTTGGAATCAAACGAGGGTTAATTTTACGCGCTTGTTAGAATTCATTATTATTTTCTGTGTGAATATTTTTTTGTAGCAGACAGAAATTTGCTCTACTGAAGTTTTGGAATTATCTGCGTTATTGAACTTTAATTATGTTTCCTGAGCTCCACCTTTTGTGTATTTCGAAATATCAAGAAGTATGCAAAAGATTTTCCCTCTTCGGAATGACAACATAATGATTTGTCACATTATAGCAGAAATGCGTACAATATAACATTTTTTGTTACTTGGGAATCACCAATGCAGGTATTTGTATATTTTGTGCAAGCATAATTACATTCTTTGTCCAGGAACGTCGAGAAAATTTCCAACCCAAAAGATTTCCTCTACCGTACAAGTAATCAAAACAGCTGCTTCTTGCGGTAATATCTAACACCGACAAACCTACATGAATGACAATAGAAAATTTCGTAATATTTCTGTTCAAATCATATTACTGACATCTATCTTCGTGTTCGCTGAGAACGATTATTGAAGCCTCGAACACGCTTGGGAACTTGATAAGAAGATTCATGTTTGAGCAATTCTGGACACCTTTTTTTATTTAGATAAAATGATTCTATAGGTTTTGACAGATGGGATCGCTGCACATTTGAATTGGCCGTTATGAATTCTTGATGAATAGTGAAGATTGAGTTTCATGTCGGTTTGTCGGTGGTAATACCGTGCCGCTATCAACTGGGAAATCTGATGTCACAAGGTGCCTAAACATGTATTTATTTATTGTCGTCAATCATAAGTAGACCGTTTGTTAAATTTTGTTCTTAATCCTAATTATAATCGACGTTGTAAAATACATAATATTAGACCAACAGCGCCTGGTTTACATTATTCATATGGCGTGTTTTTCTTTAGCGTGTAGCTTTGATGTAATGCTTCAATTTGTATTTTGTAATTGTTAAATCAATTGTTTCGCTATGTAAATTGTAGGCTGCCATCCAAGAATGCCATGTTTACAGACATGTCTGTAAATTCGCAGACTTTTCATTTTTGTTGCAGACTTTTTTAACGATACAGACATTTAGCAGACATTTTATTAATGTTGCAGTCTTTTACAGACATTTGGAATGTATTATAAAGTTCAAATAAAGGTATTTAGGTGCACTGAAACGGTTTTCAAATGACATTATAGGTTGTTGCACCTGACAACTAAGAAGCAATCAACTCTCCATCAACTAAACCATTAATACAAGCTTTTAAAAAATATATACCTCCGTATCAAAATACGAATAAACAAACTAATATGATACAGTTAGATAAGTCCAAAGTGAGTGGGTTCAAAAACAAATCTTAGTTCTTATACTAGACTGAAATGCTGCTTAAAATACACAATTGCAAAATAACACTCGATACTCCAATCATCACGTCACGATAAAACATAAATTTTAAACAAAATTATAAGATGCACCTTTTCCGTACCCGTTTACCCGTAGATAAATCGAAGACACGCAAGTTGACAGCCCCTCGACTTTAACTACAAAAAAATTGAGGTGGGTTATATCAGGGACTTTTGCGATAAATGAGGTAGACATTATTTGAATCAACATGAAAACATAGGCTGAATTTACAGTTGTTGGGGCCCGGGGGCGATCAAATTGTGGGTTTAAGTTTGGTCCTAAGTCTTGTCACACGAAAGAATAAGTGAAACTTATTTTACGGAGGCCAGAAACCGTGACCATCCCCCCTCCAGGTCCAGTCATCTCTTCAGTCATCTTAAATGCAGCTCTAAACTGACCATATCGAATGCATTCAATGAAAACATACGATTTGACAACTTCCGCGTGGACTTTGGCGGGTGGGCAAAGCTTTGTCTGAACCACCAGCTGAGAGCTAGTGTCGAATACTGAACTCATTTCGGTTCGACTCGTTTGATTGTACTAGCGTTCATAGCATAGCCCAGAAAGAAGAGGGACGAAAACGAAGAACGAATCAAGATTCATAATAAAACAAAAGAAGACAATTTGTTACCCGATTCTGAGGACCCGGAAAGGGAAAACCTTATTTTCAACCTGTTCATATGCAGTTTTTTATGGGAGCAAAAGTAGGTCATTTTGAAGTAAAAATTGAACTACTGATACTATAAGCACTTTATTGAAATTTAAATACAAAAAATTTGTAAGTTCAGATCAAATGGTGTATAAATGAAGTCATTCCGTTCAGTCGATTGAAAGTTATTAACGTTCAAAAACCTTTCAGAGCGTTACGTTAAACTCATTTTTCAAAATTTTGAAATGACTCCCGGTATAGAAAAGAGAAACGTAGTCCTATGTTGAAAATTTCTTTTTACCCAAACATTTTATTTCATAATAATAAGTAACACTACACTACGTAGTGTTTTTTATTAATGAAATAGACAAAATTAATTCAACTCTTTAACTCATGTAATGGAAAATTTACTCTGTAATTCATTGTAATTCAATCGTTATTTTTTTGTAACATTTGATCCATTTGAGAAGAACTGGCTCAATTCCCAGTTTTTGTAATCTGATTAGTAGCATGGGAATGGCAATCCGATCAAATGCCTTACTAAAATCTGTATAGAGTGCTTCTACGTGGTTTACCTTATCCGTTGCAATCAACGCTTAGTTAACGAATTCTAGTAAATTTGTATTAGTTGAACGTCTTTTGTAGAACCCATGTTTATTGTTGAAATAAATAAATAAATAAATAAATAAATAAATAAATAAATCCACACTCTTTCGATACGTCTAATTTATTCAATGCTTCTCTTATGCCCAGTACATTCACGCTGTTGACACTTACATCACTAGCAAACTTGGGAAGAAATCAAAATATTCGTGATCACGATCTTCTTCCGAAAATGCGGTATAGATTTCTTGGAAAAAAGTTGTACATAAGTTGCAAATTTTTTCTGAGTTATTCAGATTGAAAGAGACGCGTAATGAATGTTCAATTTGGCATACATTCAAGAGTTATTCCATGTAAGTTTAATCCAAACATCGCCTAAATCAGGTCTATTGTATGAAAGATTGCAAACAATATGGATTTTTACGCTTGATCAGCACGGGGGGATATTTTCTGTACGTCTACTCCACGTGGTAAATTTGAAGTCGAATTAAAACATTGTCTTGTGAATCTTCACAAGAGCAGAAAGCATTGAGCGGAGTTCTGTCTGAAACGTTCATCAACTGCAATGTCAGGCTTAATGTTTAATGCAGCTGCTTTAGCAACATAAAACTTTCAACATTCAAAATGGGCTTGATTCCTGTTTTAATTATTCTTACTTTCTGACATGCAACCTTTAACGTAATGTTTCTTTAATTAAAATCAAAAATACATTCTAGCAATTGTGCGGTCAACAATACAGCCCAATAATGACGACAACGAAGACGCGAGAAAATTTATGACAAAAAGGGAATGCCTCATTAAAACATTCCATTTCCCTTTCCTGGACCTACCGTAACTAAAAATGGTCAACGATAAAAATGAGTCGATCGCCGCGGATCAAATTGAACCAAGGAAAGAATGACAAAATAAAGCACCGACCGGCAATGGCATGGCAAAGGAAACCTCGGACCGTGCGTTCCCGTCAAAACCAGACTGCTAACTGGGAGTCCCATATATGCACTGGAGTCCCTATCAGTTGTTTCCAAAAACAGGTTGATATTTATTTCAGCTCCAATTACCGCTTGAAAATCAGAGCGGTTCTCACTAACGAAACCCAAGCTGGTCTTGTGTACGTGTGTGCGTGTTGCCAGTTTTGGCCATGTTTGGACAACCTTTCCCGGTTGTCAATAGGGAAACTGCGCCGCATGGCGGGAGTGTGCAGCATTGTGCGATCGATCCAATCTTTCACTTCCTAAAACGGCTGGACGTTGGCTGCGTTGACCGTTGCAAGTCGTTGACTCTGTGGAACTCAGTTAGATGATAGGACGGTGCTTAGTGATGGGAATGTTTTGGTAATAAAACGGGCTTGTGCCTGGTTCAAAAATCCATGGTTGGTTGATTTGGTTTGCTCTGATAATTAGCATACTTAGTTATTTAGAGAAAATTAGCGTATTTGGCAGCAAGACAGCCGAGACATTAGGGTAGATTGATGATACATCTTTTCTTTCTTCCATAGCATTTCAAGCTTATTGCTTTCACAATTCGCTTATTGCTTGCTCTTAATTAAGTGTTCTGAATGCACTTCCACAGTTATTAATTAAGAGTTTTTCGATGTCAGGTACCATTTGTGCATTATTATGATTGTGTGGCAAGTACAATAATACCCTATGCCAAGGGAGTCGAGAAATTTTCCTTAAGCTCTTTCCATTATGTCATCCTGTTGATCAAATTCACTTTGTTGCTTCTTAAGAAACAGCTTGATTGTTCTTGTAATCGCTCAATGATGCAGTCAAGTTCTGAAACTATGTTTAGCTTAAAATACTATGACGATAATTTTTAACCATGTCTCTACCGTCAGAGGAAAAATATATTTTCAGACATTCTTCTCTTTTCAGAGAGCGAGTAATGACGCTATAACCATAAGCCATATGGGGCTAGGACTATAATTTATACTTAAGTCCCAACCGCTTGAAGAAAATGGAGTATCATTTAACCTTCTTAGAGTAGCAAACAACCATTTTTAAATAAATTTTTAATCTGTACACAAAACATGGCATTCTGTTTAACTATTCTCTCGGACTTCCTTCATATCTCTTTTCCTTTGATACTGAATGCTACATTGGTTCTTCTTTTTTTTCTTGTGGAACTATGTTAGTCAAAAAGCTTTGAAAGCGGAAATGAAAATACATTTTTTTTTGGGGAAATCACTTTTATTGCTCTGTAGTCTCCCATAAGATTAATAAGCTTGGTCCAACGATCTTCTGACTCTGTTGTCCCATCACGGAAGTGACTTTCAGGAAGGCCTGCTAAATACTTCTCTACGACGACTATAACCTCTTCGTTTGATGAAAAATGCTTTCCACGCAGGAATTTTTTAAGGTGTGCGAACAGCCAGAAGTCAGAGGGAGCTAAATCTGGCAAATAGGGTAGATGCTGCAACAATTCGTACCCCAATTCACTGATTTTCGCGATGGTTTTTTGAGCTGTGTGAGCAGGTGCATTGTCTTGATGAAAAATTATTTTTTTCTTCTGCAAACCGGGTCTTTTTTCACAATTTTTTTTTCATCCAATTGGTCCTAAAGGTCAAAATGATAATCATAGTTGATGGTCATACCAATTTGAATATAATCTATCAATAAAATTCCGTTTACATCCCAAAAAACTGACGCTAACGCCTTCTTGGCCGATTCACACGACTCAAATTGCTCCAAATGTTGCTCAGAAAGTCGCGTTCGAACGTGTTTTTGTTGCATTGTTAGCAAATGCGGCACCCATTTTCCAAACAGTTTTTTGAAATCCAAAATTTCAGCCAAAATATTCCATGTTGTTCCATGTGAGATGCCTATGGTGTCAGCTATCACATCCACAGTCGATCGATGATCTTCCAAAACCATATCCTGTATTTTCGCTATGATTTCTGGTGATGATGCACTTTTTGGACGTCCTGAGCGTGGATAGTTTTCAACGCTTGTACGACCACGCTTAAACTCCAAAACCCATCGGTGAACGGTTGAAAATGAAGGAGAAGACTCTTTTAATACTTTCATCGTCTTTGCATGGATCTCAGTAGCCGATAAACCTTCCAATACAAAGAATTTAATCACCGCATGATATTCGGATTTTTCCATTGTTAAAAAATACACTGACGCGTCAACTTCCAACGAAGAATGATTTGACAGATCGAATTGAAATTTTGAGTACGTTCTTATGAAAGATGAAATATTAAAATGGAGTAGAAATTTTGGTTTTTCTACTGCTCCATAGATGTCGCTTTCAAAACTTTTTGACTTACCTAGTAGATCATTTCGAAATGGGGAACTTTTAAATGCGTGTATTTCTTATACTTTTCTTTCAATCGAATTTTTTTCCAAGAATGAAACAAAGTAATGTTATTTTATTTTATAAGAATAACTGAATCAAATCATTCATCGAAATTCTCGTACTTTTCTGTTGATGCCGCTCTTTAGCCGGCGCACACCTTTTTCAGTCATGGTTTTGGCTAGCTGATTTCACAAATTCCTTATCTGGCCAATAACTGGTGACTGCACCCTTCATCTTCAGTTTGCGCTTAATTATCGCCCAATTGGACGGAACTCAGGATAATTTGATGAATTCAGCTCTTTTGGAATGAAGTTGACCCATTATTGTTGTACCATTGTAGCACTTCCTTGTTGTAAAGACTGGACTCGGAAAAAATGAGACACACAAAAATGATCACCAAAAATTCGTTTTAAATCAAATTTTCAGGGATCAAATAACTATATATTAGCTATGTTTTGGCATAATTTATTTATTAAATTTCCTCCCCAGAGCTGAATGCTCGTACATTTCTCTTAACACTGCTCACGAGATCTTGGGCGAGGCTTTGTCCATCTTCCTTACACAATTTCTCCCAGGTTTTCTTCAAAGCTTCATCGATTTTGAATGTTTTTCCGCTTTTCTTCAACTTCTTCTTCATTATCGCCCAAAACTTTTCGATCGGACGAAGTTCTGGTGTATGTGGCGGGTTCGCTTCCTTGGGGACCACATTAACGCCCTTCGCTTCGTACCAATCCATTACAGGCTTGGCGTAATGGCACGAAGCGAGATCCGGCCAGAACAGCGTGGGACCACGGTGAGAGCGGAGGAAGGGCAGCAAGCGCTTCTGCAAGCATTCCTCTCGATAAATCTGCCCGTTTATGGTGCCGGTTGTAACGAACAGCTTGCTGTACCGTCCGCACTCGCAGATCGCCTGCCACAACAGGTACTTCTTCGCGAATTTGTCCATCTTTCTCTTCCGGAACTTTTCCGGAACCTCCATGCGGGACGTACCGACAAAAAACTCGAGGCCGGGGATTTGTTTGGTGTCCGCCTTGATATATGTCTCGTCGTCCATGACGAGACAGCCTGGCTTGACCAGCCACTCACGGTACAGCTTCCGCGCACGCAATTTGGCCACCATGTTTTGCTTGTCAGTCCGGTTTGGCGCCTTCCTGACCTTAACAAGTATCCCAGCCCGCTTCATGGTCTGCTGGACGAACCACTTCGACAAATTGACCTTTTTGGCCACGTCTCGGGTGGAAAGGTTTGGGTTATTCTTAAAGTACTGCCTTATCTTCCGCGTCTTCACTTGGTATTCCGTTTTCGGTTTTCGGCCGCTTCCAGCGCGCCGCTCGATGGTCTTCGTCTCCTGGAACATCTTCAAAACGCGGGACACGGTGGAATGGTGGATTCCAAGCCTTTTGCCGATCCATCTGTGCGACTGACCAGGATTATCGATCACCGCGCCCAAGATTTGCTGGCGTAGCTCTTCTTGTTTCGAATGAATCTTGAAAACTACTTGACAGATCGCGATAAATTTTGCACACATAAACATAACACTCTAAACTAGTACTACCCAAAATTTTGAAGAGCATTTTTACCCACGCGATAAAAAGTTACACCCAAAACAAAGTGTCAAATTTTTTCCGAGTCCAATCTTTAATGGCAGTTGGCTAGATCTAGTGAACAAGCGAACGGTGCGGTTCGTTGTGTACGCTCTCCGTTGCTTTGGAAGTTTGTCACGCGTTGTTTCCAAGTGCAGTTTTTTTTTCTCTCGATAGTGTCCTCATCGCAGTTGATATCGAGTTTAGCTTTTTCTGAAGAAGAAAACGTGTGTTAATCAGTGCAACGACGCTATTAATTGCAATTAGCAATCGAATAGCCATATTGCTCCGCATCTATTCACGGCACGCACACCAGCAGTCCATCGTGTGTAGCGTGCAATCGTTCATCTGCCAACCACCACCGACCAGCGTCTTCATCATCGTCATCATTTTCATCATCGCTGAGCTCCACGTCTAGCCCGTACAAGCGACCACACATCGTCGCTCGGCAGCAGCAGCACATTCGTTGACCAGCTGCAGCAGATCAGTGATACATATAAGATAAGTTTTTGTTTCTCCTGAATACATTATAATTTAATTTTGAGTGAGTGCGTGTGTGTATGAGAGAGTGTTTTTAGCTTTAGTTTGTTTTTCTGTGTTCGATTATTTTTAATTGCGTGAGGGTTTGAGCGTCATAAACTCCCACGTGGGAGCCATGGATGATTTGTCGGAAGACGAATCATCTATGGCGCGAAATGATGGGGTAGCTCATAAGGTTACCCGATCACGTGCTTATCCAGATGGTTCAGCTGGTCCATGGGTTGTCTTCTTTCAGCCCAAAACGAAACCTCTTAATGTATATCAGATCTCCAACGATCTGACGAAGCGATTCTCGGCCGTGACCGAGATAATAAAAGTGAGACCGAATAAACTTCGGGTCGTTGTGTCCAACCTTAAGCAAGCTAACGAGATTGCTGTCTCTCAGCTTTTTACACTCGAGTATCGGGTGTATATCCCAACTCGGGGTATTGAAATTGAAGGTGTGGTCACCGAAACGAGTGTGAACCCTGAGATCCTGCTGAAACAGGGGGGTTGGTCGATTTAAGAACCACCTGCTTTCTCCAGTGAAGATACTGGATGTGATAAGACTTGGCACAGTATCGATCACTAAGGGTGAAAAGAAGTTTACACCGTCAGACTCGTTTCGTGTGACCTTCTCTGGCTCAGCCCTCCCTCAATACGTCGAGTTGGGAAAACTTCGACTACCTGTGCGGTTGTTCGTACCTCGGGTCATGACCTGCCAAAAATGCCAGCAGATGGGACATACGACCTCCCATTGCGGCAATAAGGCACGCTGCTCCAACTGCGGGGAGAAACACGAGGATGGCGCCTGCGCAGACAGCACACCAAAATGCGCTTTCTGTAAGGGAACTCCTCCTCATGCTCTCTCGTCATGCCCGGCGTACAAACAACGCGGGGAACAATTGGAACGCTCGCTAAAACAGCGTTCCAGGCAATCTTTCGCCGAAATGGTGAAAAAAGCCACACCATCACCCGATGCCAATACAAATCCCTTTGCTCCTCTGTCAGATGACGAGTCTGACTTTGATTTGGCTGAAGAGGGAACATCGTGCAGTTTTCCGGAAGGTGCCTCACGGAAGCGAAGACGCGTCCGCCCACGGAAAGTTGCTGAACAGAAGCCCGAAACGAGCTTGCCCAATTCAAGGAAAGATGCGAAAAAGGAAAAAACAATTCCACCTGGTTTTCGTAGTACTAACTACACCCAGGACTTTCCATCTCTCCCGGGGACATCCAAAAGCCCTGATGCCCCGCTTTTAAGAACAGAAGCCCCCTCCTCAAGCGGGCTGTTCTCATTTGATAACATTGTCGAAGGTATCTTCAAGTACCTTGAAATTTCTGACCCTCTCAAAAGCATTGTATTGGCAATGCTTCCCACAGTGAAGACTTTCTTGAAGCAATTGACAATTAAGTGGCCCCTCCTTGCAGCTATCATTTCCTTCGATGGATAATTTTCCAAATGAGGTCGGGGATTTGATCACTGTTCTGCAGTGGAATTGTCGAAGTTTTGTTCCTAAATTGGAATCTTTCAAATTTTTGGCTCACAATACCGGTTGTGATGCATTTGCTATTTGTGAAACATGGCTCTCTCCCGAAATCGATCTTCCGTTTCATGATTTCAACATTATTCGTCTTGATCGTGAGGATTCACGTGGAGGAGGAGTACTTTTGGGGATCAAAAAGTGCTACTCCTTCTATAGAGTGAATTTTCCTCCAATTCCAGGTATTGAAGTTGTCGCATGTCAGGCTGTTATTAAAAATAAAAGCCTTTGCATTGCTTCCGTTTATATTCCTCCTAGAGCCTCAATAAATCAAAAACAACTTTCAGATATTTGTTCGGTTCTTCCTGCTCCGCGGTTGATCATGGGAGATTTTAACTCTCACGGTACAGGCTGGGGAGAACTGTACGACGACAACCGGTCTTCCTTGTTATATGACCTCTGTGACAACTTCAATATGACAGTTCTTAACAATGGAGAAGTAACACGTTTGGCTGGTCCATCCTCAATTGGCAGTAGATTAGACCTCACACTTTGTTCGAATTCATTATCGTTGGATTGCACATGGGATGTGATTCAAGATCCCCACGGTAGTGATCACTTGCCCATAAAAATTTCGATTGCCACCGGGTTCAATCCGTCGGAATCCATCAACGTCGCGTATGATCTTACCCGTTACATCGATTGGACAAAGTTCAGGACAGCAGTAGAGGAAGCCGTAACGACGGTAGAAGAGCTTCCACCGCTGGAGGAATATAACTTCCTCTCCAACCTGATCTTAGACAGCGCGCTTCAAGCTCAAACTCGACCAGTTCCAGGAACGTCATTTCGTAGGAAACCTCCTTCTCCATGGTGGGATCAACAGTGCACCGAGGTTTACCGTAAAAAGTCCGACGCGTTTAAAGTTTTTCGTAGACGTGGAATACCTGAGCACTTCGAAGTATACACGGCTCTCGAACGCGAACTTAAGAGTCTCATCAAGGCCAAGAAACGCGGTTACTGGCGAAGATTCGTGGACGGGCTATCGCGCGAGACGTCGATGAGTACTCTTTGGAACACGGCGCGAAGATTGCGTAACCGAACTACGAACAACGAGAGCGAAGAGTACTCGGACCAATGGATCCTCAAGTTTGCGCGAAAAGTTTGTCCAGATTCTGTGCCGGCACGGATGATTCCTCGCGAAACCACGAATTCGATAGATGAGAACAGCCAACCTTTTTCAATGGTAGAGTTCTCTCTCGCACTCCTTTCGTGTGGCAATACGGCTCCAGGGGCTGATAGGATCAAGTTCAACTTGCTTAAGAACCTCCCAGACGTCGCTAAGAGGCGCATGTTGTACTTGTTTAATCAGTTTCTGGAACTCAACATTGTACCGGATGATTGGAGACGGGTGAGAGTTATAGCCATTCAAAAACCTGGTAAACCCGCGTCTGACCACAACTCCTATCGACCCATCGCGATGTTATCTTGTATTCGAAAGTTGTTGGAGAAAATGATCCTCTTCCGTCTGGACAAATGGGTTGAGACGAATAACCTGCTTTCAGATACTCAATATGGTTTCCGTAGGGGTAAGGGAACGAACGACTGTCTCGCGTTGCTTTCCACAGATATTCAGTTAGCTTTTGCTAAAAAAGAGCAAATGGCTTCTGTTTTCTTGGATATCAAGGGGGCTTTTGATTCAGTATCTGTTGAAATTCTATCAGATAAACTCCACGCTTGTGGCTTTTCACCATTAATGAATAATTTTTTGTATAATTTGCTGTCAGAGAAACATATGAGCTTCTCTCATGGAACCTCTACAGCTTCCCGATTTAGCTACATGGGTCTCCCCCAGGGATCATGTTTAAGCCCTCTTTTGTATAATGTCTATGTCAAAGACATTGACAGTTGTCTAAATGACAACTGTACGTTGAGACAACTTGCGGATGACGGCGTAGTGTCTGTCACGGGACCCAATGGGGTCGATCTGCAAGGACCTTTACAGGATACCTTAGACAATTTGTCTACTTGGGCTCTAGAGCTAGGTATCGAATTCTCTACGGAGAAAACAGAGTTGGTAGTTTTTTCAAGGAAGCATAACCCAGCACAACCGAAGCTTCAAATTTGGGGTAAGCCGATAACTCATTCAATGTCCTTTAAATATCTTGGGGTCTGGTTCGATTCAAAGTGCACCTGGAGATCCCACATTGAGTATCTGAAGCGAAAATGCCAGCAAAGGATCAACTTTCTTCGAACAATTACCGGGACCTGGTGGGGAGCGCATCCGCAAGATCTTCTAACGTTGTACCGGACAACGATTTTGTCGGTTATCGAATACGGTAGTTTTTGTTTTCAGTCAGCGGCTCGGTCGCACATCATAAAACTGGAACGTATTCAATATCGGTGTCTTCGTATCGCGTTAGGTTGCATGCACTCGACTCACACCATGAGTCTTGAAGTGCTGGCCGGCATGTTGCCACTCTCGGATCGGTTTACAGAGTTATCTCTCCGGCTCCTCACCAGGTGTGAAGTTATGAACCCCCAGGTAATCGAAAATTTTGAGAAGCTTCTCGAGTTGAATCCTCAAACTCGCTTCATGACTTTGTACCATTTGTACATAACACAGGATGTCAGCCCTTCGCCGAACATTTCCAATCGTGTTTGCTTCTCCGATTTCGATAATTCGGTTCATTTTGATTTATCCATGAAGCAGGAGCTTCATGGAATCCCAGAGCATCATCGTCCTATGATTGCTCCGGTGATATTTGCTGCAAAGTTTGGCCAAGTTGATTCCACTAAATCGTTCTTCACTGACGGATCATTGATAGATGAGTCAGCAGGCTTTGGTATATTTAATGAAATTTATAGCGCCAATCGTAAACTTCAAGCTCCTTGTTCCGTATATGTCGCCGAATTAGCGGCAATACACTTTACGCTAGAAATTGTTGCCTCACTTACACCGGATCAGTATTTCATTTTCACGGATAGTCTCAGTTCTATAGAGGCTATTCGCTCCTTGAGGCCGGTAAAGCACTCCTCGTATTTTCTCATGAAAATACAGGAGCTTCTAAGTGCTTTATCTTCGCGTTATTTTATCATCACCTTTGTATGGGTCCCATCTCATTGTTCAATTCTGGGCAATGAGAGAGCGGACTCGCTGGCAAAGGTGGGCGCTATAGAAGGCGATATTTATGATCGACAAATCGCCTTTAATGAATTTTTTACTATTTTTCGTCAACAGTCACTCGTCAGCTGGCAGTATAAATGGAGTAAAGGAGATTTGGGGCGATGGCAACATTCTATCATCCCAAAGGTGTCGAAGAAATCTTGGTTTGGAGGGATGGATGTGGGTCGAGACTTCATTCGTGTGATGTCTCGCCTCATGTCCAATCATTATTCTTTGAACGCTCATTTATACCGTGTTGGGCTGAGCGACAGCAATCTCTGTGAATGTGGACAAGGTTACCAGGACGCAGATCACATTATTTGGTCATGTGCTGAGCATCGTGGAGTCAGATCTGAGCTTTATGATTCCCTTCGGGCTCGAGGTAGACAACCCAATGTACCGGTTCGAGATATTTTGGCTATACGTGATCTGGAGTTTATGAAACTCATTTATGTGTTTTTGACTAACATTAGCCTTAGATTGTAGTTAGTTTAACCTGTATGTTTACTTTAAGTTTTTTTTTCTCTGTGTTTGTGTGTGTGTGTTTTTTTTTCTCATTCTCAAAAATGTTAAAGTCAAAAGAAAACCTAAAGTTGTATAGTTATAAGTTTTTATCCAATTCCGAATTTAAAATAAACGTGCTTTGTAAACCACACTTCAAATTCCCGCCTATCTTCCCATCCATACAATTGTTATTCCTATTAACCTCGAGACGGCCGCGAGTAATCGGTTCTATCCCCTTAACATTAGTTTTAAGATAATTGATGTATATAAATATGAAAACTTGGCTCTGTAAAGTTGATTCGATTGAGCCTGTACAAATAAATGATTCAATAAAAAAAAAATATCTATCCAGCCAAAATAATACTTAAATCTCGAGATTTTTATTTAGTATGCTCTTTGAACTAGCATGCAATTCAAAACATGAGTATTTTCACAACTTCCATACAATATTAACGCAATATTTTTCGCTCTACATCCGTTATGCTCCGTTCCGCATTCCATATTTCCCGGTCTAGTTAGCGATCGTCTGTCTAGCTAGCAGCAGTGTTTTCGCTTCGTCTCGATAAAACGCAAAACAATGTACATTGTTTGTATTTGTCCGGCATCGAAGCTGCGCATACTCGGTGTTACGTGAGTTTGGCTGACTTTTCCTGATTTAATAGCATGCTCCCGAAACGTCGGCCGTTCGCTCGTTAGCTTTGCAGTTGATCGGCGTGAGTAATGGAAAAAAAACGCGATCACATTATTATGCCTTTCTACAACCAAGACGACTACGATGAGAGATCCTTAAATGGACGGGGAATGATGGTGCGTCGCTTGATGCGTGATCACATATGAAGGAAGCGCGGTTTGCCATATATCGCCGCTATATTTAGACCGGACTAATATGGTACGATGGAGAAGTGCATTAACTTTTCCAGTTGCGGATTCTTTTCTTCTGGGAAGAATTGATTTTGTATGTTGTCGAAGCCAATTGCATGTTAGCTCAAACATTTACAACTTGTAGGATCTGTTTGTGAGAAATGAGTAATTTCCAATGCATTTTTGATAGTGATTAAATATCAAACTCGACAATCCGAAAACTTCTAAAATATATGTGTCTTAAATAGCTCTCCATATTAAGAAGATCATGTACTTTCAGCCGTGTACATTCTTCTACACGTTTATGCTCTTGTTTGTTGTTTTACCAAACAAAAAACTTTTCACGGTTAGTATGCAAACATAAACCTTTTCCGTGGCTGAAGATAGGAACAAGCACATAAGATGCACAGTCAGTGTTTATAAACAACATGAATGCAAAGTCGACCGACGACCGACGACCGACAGACCGTCCGACCGATTCCCATAGAGCGGATTGCACTCCATAAGAGGGCGACCAGGATTCCAAAGCTGATCTCAAAACTAGGTGAATCGGTTTTGCGGCTTTGTTTGTCTAACTGTTGTTTCCTGCGGCTATCCAAACAAAACATCAATTGGAAACCATTCGGTTCAGTTGCATCTTTTAAATTCCAGTAATTAAGCCGTGACCACCAGGAAGGTGATTTGTTTACGCATAAATATTGTTGTTGTTGAAAGAGGTAGTTCCATTTGAGGGTTCACTCTACGTTAGATGATACATGGAATGAAAGATGTTTCTGATTGAATCGGACGATAATTCAACAACCGATTGCATTTCCATCATTATTAATCGGCCAGATGTATCAACTGGGCTTACAGATTTTTGTTGATTTGTTTTTTTTTTCTAATTAGAGAGGTTTTAAACCAGCAGTGGTACATTCTCTAATAAATTTTAAAATCTTAACCTCATTCTCTTTGTTGTTGCCTAGTACAATTTGTATGTTGTTACTTAGACCTATTTTTTCCTTAACGTTCTAGTATTTCCTACAATTAAGAATAACATGTTCAAGTTGAGCGATGGGTATCCCAGGTGTTTTGAAATTTTCCATGTATTAGCGTTTTGGACCGTAGAATTGCATCGGATGAGGGAACAGTGCGGTAGAATGGTCTAGCGGTTCGACCTCTATCTGCTGCTCGATCGGCTTCTTCGTTTCCGGTAATTCCCGAGTGGCTCGGTACCCAGCAGACTACAATATCCTTTTGGGTAGCTATACTTACGAATTCTAGCAGGAAAGGGTGTCTGGATTCACCTTTTTCAATGGCAGAATTGCAACTGGCTGATGAGCCATGTATCAAGAACTTTCCTCTCCGATCAATCCATACTTCTAGAAAACGCGCAGTTTTTACTTCTGGGATGGGCTCGCTATCAATAACTATTGCTGATCTAGAATTTATCCCTCGGTGTCTTTTCTTTTGGCATACATGAAGGATATACGATTTTGAAGCTGATAGGCGAAACTTAACTTTCTTTGCCCATGCATTTACTGCATTTACTGCGGTCGAGATTTGTTGGCGTACTGTTGAAAGTTGTTTCGATGCGGCAATCAGGACAATGTCATCCGCGTACACCACGATCCGAATATTTTTGGGTACTGCTTCGAAGACTGAATTCTTAGCTAGAAGGAACAATGTCACAGCTAGTACTGATCCTTGAGGAACACCGTTGTCTTGAGTTTTCTGGGATGAAAAAGAGCCGCCGTAGCATACCTGGAATCGTCGATTCTTTAAGTATTCGTTGATACATAACTTCAAGCGTTTGCCGATGTTGATGAGGTTGAGTTGATTCAGTATGTGTAATCACCAAGTTTGATCATAAGCCTTACGAATGTCCAGTAGAGCAAATCCGAGATGTGTTTGTTCGTTTAGCCTCCTCGAGGATTTCGTTCAGCTCAGCGAAATATGTCGAGGTGCCTCGGCCAGCCCGGAATGCATGCTGCCCCGTATGTAGAATTTTGTTCATTTCAAGAAAGGTGGTGACACGATGGTTGACCATACGTTCGTTTATCTTTGCGATGCAACTTAGAAGCGTGATTGGTCGATGATTCTCCGCCGAACTTGGTTGGGAGCCGGGTTTTGGAATTGGGACAATTATTTCTTCCCTCCAGCGAGACGGAAACTTGCCCTCCGCCCAGACACGGTTAAAACTTCGCAGCATTGCTATTTTTCCGGAGATTGGCAGATGGCGAATCATAGGGTAACCAACGTTGTCGCTGCCAGTTGAGAACCCTTTTGCCACGTCAATTGCCCGTAAAAGCTCTGGCAGGCTGAAGTCACTGTCCAATACAACATCTTCTGCAGTTGCTGAAAGGTTCGCGTCGTTCTCGGTGTCCGGTATCTTTTCGGATGTCTCAGTTGCTGATGTTTCTTGAAAATAGTTGGCAAAGTGCTCGGCGATGGTTTCATGATCTTGTTCGTGCTTGTCATCTATGATTAGTCCTCTGAGTCCTGTATTCCTCTTTCCGCAAAGTTTGTTGTAATTGTTCCAAAGGACAGCGGATGGAGATTATGGATTCAAGGTACTGCAAAAGGAATCCCACGATTGATTTTTCGCCAGGTTTATTGTGTTTTATGCTGCACTTCGAGCTTGCTGAAATTCCTTACATGCGTCATCTTTTTTGGGGTCAGTTGCATGACTTCGTTTCAGTTTTCATAGTGTCTTTCGTCGTGATTTGCCTGCAAGCTTTACTTCATCTGACCACCATAGCTCTGCTCTCTTGCACGGCCTGCCCGATGTTTGTGGGATCGATGTTTCGGCAGAAATGAAGATGATATCAGTAATCTCATCATTTGAAGGATCTTTGTTCGGGTCGCTACCCATACTATATTCAATGTTTTTCTTGAACTGTGACCAGTTCGCATTCTTGTAGAGCCACCGTTTCCTGAGTTTTATGTTGTTAAGCATTCCTCACTAAAAACGCGGATTGGAAAATGGTCACTCCCATGAGTATCGGTCGAAATCAACCAATACAGTTGTCTTGCGAGATTCTTGGAGACTATTGTTAGATCTATGCAAGATGTGCTCCCGTGAGAGGAGCTAATGAACGTGGGTTCTCCGTTGTTTAGCACTACGAGATCATGCTCGACGAACCAACTGAGCAGTAGTATACCTCTTCTTGTCGACTTGGTCCTGCCCCAAGCTTCATGGGCAGCGTTGAAATCGCCACCGATGAGGAAAGGAAGTTCGAAATTGCTTGCAATTTATTCTAGAGTTTCTATGACCTCTGCATCTAAACTATTTGGCGGTACGTAGATTGACACCACGGTGATGTTATGTGGCCTATGCAGTCGTGCAGCGCAGACAGGGATTGCGTTATGCATTACGATGGAGCTATGGGGAACTTCGTTTAAGATTCCAAGCCCAGCTGCTCCAGCACCTTGGCTATATTGTCGATTAGCGAGATTTCATGTATATTGCTTTCGGAGGGCGTTGCTAGCATTTTTTGACATAATTTCTTGCAGACCAATTGCTTTAGAAGGGTTCTGCAACACCTGGTGGCATAGTCCACGGATGTTCCACTGGAAGAACAGAATTTTCTTTCTAGGATCATTGTAGGTTGACCTGCTATGGGCATCGTCCTCATCCTTGGTACCTTCCTCACGATGTGGCCCAATGTTGGCATTGACTGGTAACCCTATGATATTAGGAGGGATAATGGAGTTGGACTGGTCACAAGATGATAAATTTGTGAGAATACTTGCCGGGATGTTTGTAGGCACCACGTAGACTGCCGCTAGATGCTCTTCGGAACAAGCCGGGATATCTCTGGTCAAGGTCGACGTGGTAGGCTTTGCACTTGGCGAACGAGTTTTGCATCTATCGTGGTTGCAGAGGGTGTGGCTGGGATTGCTGGTGGAGTAGAATAGACATCCCGCTATGCTGCTGTGCGAGGGTAACACTTGTATCCGGTAGTAGCTGTCATATGCTTCAGAGTTTCTCAGAGCAGCGATCGGGGTTGATGGTTGGGGTGGTTCATCATTTTTTACTTCCCTTGTGTTTGTAATAGTTCCAGTCGAGCTAGGAGATTGGTAATTTTCCTTTCGTGGTCTGTGTATGTCAGTGTCCGCGTTCATTGTTGAGTCTTCAAGATGTCTTCCGTTATTAATATTGGCTGGTGGCTCTAGCGTGTTGATAGGAATAATGGAGTTTGACTGGTCGGAGCAAGAACAATGTGTAAGAATACTTGCCCGAAAGTTTGTAGGCACTACGTCGACTGCCGCCAGAGGCTCTTCGGCGCAAGCCGGAACATCTCTGGTCAGGGTCGAAGTGGTAGGCTTTGCACTTGGAGATAAAGTTTCAGATGGGTCGTGGTTGTAGAGGATGTGGGCAGGAGTGTGCCGTTCAATAGTCGTTCGGGTTTCCTGTCGTCTTCTGCTGTGAGAAGTTGTTACATGATCGTAGTCCGTGTTTGTGCGTAGGTCGTTGTGATGAAGTTCTTGATATCTTTGTTCATTGTTCAAGTCAGAGTCCGGATTCTTTGCAGGGTCTATGTTGTTGGGCGTGGAGTCGTATGGGCTATTTGCAGTCGTCATTTTCATTCTGGTGTCTTCGTTTTTTCTTTGGATGGCGATCGCTGACCGGAGGAGAGGTATTTGCTCGCTTATCACTTCGTCTTCGGCTGCATATTGAGCTGTGAGATGTTGTTCCTGTGATTTTGAAGATTTACCGGAGGTGACTTTGATGTTTTGTCTTTGCGAGATTTGCTACCATTACAGTGCTGCCCGGTTGCTTCAGTTCCATTGTTGATTAAACATGTAAGTACTGGCGCTCTCTGACTGATGGTTGCTTGCAAAGATGTTTCTTTCTGCTTCGGTGTTGAGCTACTACTTTGTTTTACAACTTTGTTGAGGTTTCCCTTAAGTGGTTGGTTCGCCTGGGAGGTTTCCTTCAAGAGTTTCAGTTCTGTTTTTACTGCTTCGAGTTCCTTCCTAAGTGAATTAATGATATTACTTTTTTCTGTCTTGACTTGTTGCAATCGATGTTGTAGGGAAGTAGGGTTCCCACCTAGCAAACACATGATCATATATGATAGCGGATAAGAGGCAAAATGGAGGCGATATACGTACATTTTACACGACGTCAAATGGACGCATGTACGTATATCCCCATCCACCTATCGCGCAAAGCATTTCGTGCTTCACCGAAGGATGTTCTGTTGTCAGTTTTGTGCTGTATGATTTTGGCTTCTTCATGGTACTTGGGACATTCGCGCGAAGTAATAGGGTGATTGGCCTTACAATGCACACAAAACGCGGGTTTTGTGCAATGTTCCCCATTGACTACGTGTAATTCCTGAGAACAGTGTAGGTAAATCGATGCATCCTTGCAAACTTTCCTAGGATGTCCGTATGTACCACAGTTGTAGCACAGTAAAGGGGATGAGTAATACGTACGTAGCGGTACGCTTAGAAAGCCTTCCTAGTTCGTTGCCGTACCTGAGACGGCAGTCGATTTCATTGTTTCACCAAAATTAAATCACTTGAAATTCCTTCTGTATCGCAACTAACCAGGGAACTAACACATTCCGCAGTTAACTAACACACTAACGACAGTATGTCAATGTGAATACTAGTTAATTGTGCATTTTTACACGCGAGAAATCGATAAAATAAATCCAGCGCACGAATGTTAATAAACCGATGCTATCGCTATGTAATAATGGACGATGTTGATTATTTATGCTTCAGTGTAGAATTTTTTAATTTTCTTTCTTCGTTCAAAGTCATTCAATTCAAATTTCGTACACCATAATAAACGGAAACAATCATTCATTTTTATAATAAACTTGCTTTGTTAATTAATGAATGAACCTATTTAAAATATTTTGCAGCAGAATATATTAGTAGTAGCTCAATAAAAAAAATCTCAATGGAAAAGTAACTGAGTTATCTTACAATACTTAAACTAAACACTACAGAGCTCAGGTAAAAATGAATATCGTATAAAAAAAAATGACTTTCAATGTTGTTTGAGGAGCAAGTGTACTTAAAATAGACGGAATAATGTACATATATGTATTATTTCCTTTAATGTTTGCATGATTTCCGTTTGTTAAGCTATTTATTCTAGTTTTGATGCACCTAAAAATATTCTGTTCTTACTCTCTAGAAAAGTAGTTGCTAAGCAGTTTTCAAAAACAGTGTGGAGCAGCTGTACTTTGCACAGAATTCACTTATTGCTAACAGGAATGCTTCTTATGTAGGAACTATGAACTAAACACAGTGGGATACTGAGAGTTCCTGCAACATACTGAGAGTTCCTGCAACAAAGGGGCGACCCCGGCGTGATGGTTAGCACCCATACCTCTCACGCCATTGTCATGAGTTTGAATCTCACCCCGGAAGAAGTTACGAAAATACCAAGGAGAGTGTTTAAGTGACTGTGACAGAAGACGAACCAACCCGAGGCTGAAAATCTCAATTATCAAAAAAAGTTCCTGCAACATATCGTAGGTTTATATGTTATGCAGGAATAATGTATGTAGTACTCTTACAGTTTCGTGAAAAATTAATGTCAGAAGTAGAATACATGCAATTGCCGCTGTAAATCAATCAGGAAATCGGGAAATCAAATTGAAATTTATATTAAATTACCCTTAGTTGCCAAACCCAGCATTTTAAAATTGTGCACTAGATACTGCAAACAAAATACTTGATTTTTTCGAATTGTGCCGTATTATTCCCGTAGATGGTTTTTTTTAGGAGTGGAACACTAAGGAGTCATATGTTTCGTAAGGAACGGATGTAATCCTGGAATTTCAGCGAGCGGTGAAGGGCAGTCTATTTGATCAGACCAGTGACGATAAGTGTCTTCGCAGCTTTACGAC
Organism: Aedes koreicus; assembly: GCA_024533555.2. Lineage (NCBI taxonomy): Eukaryota > Metazoa > Arthropoda > Insecta > Diptera > Culicidae > Aedes > Aedes koreicus. The sequence goes on from JAHHFK020005997.1 coordinate 189,652, forward strand.
AAACCTGAATAGTGTTCAAGTAGATCGAACAGATGGCGTTGAATTGGATCAGAGTGTTTGACGCCATTTTGCAAATGGGAGCTCCTAACCTGAGAAGTACATTCTAATGTGGACCTCATTATCAAACAGTACAGTGACTTAAGGCAGAAAACGTTTTGTAACCCTTTTGTGACATGAAAAATGAAGTCGAGATTTCGTGAAGCTTTTGTTATGATATAGGAAATAGAAGGTTTGATCATCGTCGAATATCCCACTAAGGTCTCTTACTTGGTTGCAAGGTTACTGGTATTTGCCTCGTACAACGATCATGCGTGCTTATTTCTTTTTGAGCACATTCGTATACTAAAATCAAAATAAGCATTCTCGAACGAAAAAAAAAACAATAGAGTTGCTGTTAGTTATCAGCGAACGATAAGAACTGATTCTTTTGTAGCTGTTTGACAGGCAAAAATTATGGCCTTATTGTGCGATCAGTTAAGCATTGCAATGTTTTAGAAACCTGGGTTAACAAGGTGGTATTGAGTGCCTTTAATTTGTGTGCAGTAGCAACGATATCTGCATCATCGAGAGATAGTGCATTGAAATACCGGATAGAAAAAGGAACATTATTGGAGGCAACATCGATTTACATTATCAGGAGAAAAGGTAACAGATGTCAAAAACAGAATCAGTGATAACCCTGGTCCGATAGTGGACAAAATATCTCAGTACACAAAATGTCTCCCAGGTAAAACACAGGACCGTAACGGCCGCAAGGCTAGAGGCACCGGTGGGTTTTTAGTGGGTCGAGGAGTTGGCACCCTCATCCCCACACCCTGAGTTCTTCAGGAGTCTGAATGCAGATTTTCCATCCCGTTTGAAGAAAAAACTGACGCTTTGGATGTCTGAGAATTGAAAGAGATGCTGCCATCTCAAAATCCTCGACGAAAGGAGTCCATGCTTCCCACATCTTAGTTACCGTCACATTCTTCGGAAAGGGATTGATGTTGTCCCACTAAATGACACCTCCACTGCTGGATGGAATGGGCTGTGTAGTAGATGTTGTGATTGCTGTTGCGATATTCGGAATGGTTGGCGTACGTATCACGTTAACTGGACCTTCTTCGCGTGAAGCTCGTCTACCATAACGTACGTACTGTTCAACTTCTGTTCGTCACGAAACAAATCTTATACATCACTATCCCAAGTGGGTGGCGGTGCTCGAACATATTTCCGTGCACCAAACATTTGGTGCTTTCTCGATTTGGTGATACCGCGCAAAGAATATATTCATGTTTACCTTTTCCCATTTATTCTTTTGGTCTTGTAGGGTGTTATTTCTTAGGCTAGAAAATTACTTTGGCTATGACCTGCTCTGGAAGAAAATGCGAATGCTTGAATGTATGCATATACTGCCTATTATTCATCTAAACAACCCATACTAAGAGTACATAAACTGCGTTTTGCTCCCTCTAAGCAGACCCTCGGTAATGTCTTTGAAATCTTCAAACTGGAACTTGTATCAAGCAAAACTCGTCATGTAGAACAATCTATTCTAATCCAAATAAAAATTACGATTGAAGTAATAAGGAAAAGTAGAATCTCCAGATTCATTTCGTACCTGTTTCTTGTTGCTAACACCGTAATTAACTCTTGAGGGGTTTTGCTCGGTTGACGTTGGAAAAAGTAATGAACAAAACTAGAATGCTGGCCAAGCAAGAGGAGATCGCAGATTACTAGATTATTTTGTATATATTTCGAGGGATCATGTGTGTGCCAGTGAACTACCCGACAAAACAGTGACAATATTTAACATACACCCCCATCCATTTGTTATTCAAATGGCAAAATACATAGTTTACTAATAGACCTCTTGATTTCACCCTTAGAGGTATGCTGAGTTGCCACTCTAACGACGCCGCCTGGACCTGGGTGAACCTTGATCACACGTCCAGTGATCCACGAACACGGAGAAAGTTTGTCCTCTTTGATTAAACACAGCTGTCCAAAATCTAAATTCGTATGAATCAAAGAGAATTCCAAAATAATTGCACGTTCTTCTATACCTCTTCCAAGCTTGTCAACCTGTTTAAGGGTGACTCAACGATGTTCAAATTTTGAAGTGCATATATAGGCCCTCCAATGAGGATATGTCCAGGGGTAAATTATGGCAATGGATCACGTGGGCGAGATGGGTCTTGAGTATAAGCATCCCTCAATTTGCTTCAATAAGGTAAGCATTTCTTCGTACCTGGGAATGAAACATCCTAGGACTCGCTTCTTGTGTAATTTTATGCTCTTGATGTCCGCCTCCCATATACCGCCGAAATTGGAGTGCGCGGTGGAATGAATTTCCAGTCTATTTCTTCCGTTGAGCAGAACTCAGGTACACAGAGGTAAATTTGATAGTCAATTTTACCATTATTGAGGGTAAGGATGACTATGGAAGTATAGTGGTTTTGAACCAACTATGATCATGGTCAAAACGACCATTAAAAATAGTTGGTTCAACATTTACTGTAATGTCGGAATAGTCCTTATTACCATGACCATAGTCAAGAATGCCATGAGCTTGGTAAACTCGACCATTTTCATGCACACTTAGAAATTATAAATTTTACACGAGACATAATTCCTATTTGTAAAAAGTCGGGGAATGTAAGGAAAGATTTCGTTCAAAATTATGTCTCCTGAAACTGACAAATACGCAATTCAACAATAGGTGTGTTTGATTGAATTTATTTTCTCATCTCTTTCAACACATTTTTATGTGCTAAAGGACGCCTGCATGTGTCGGTCTCAGGGGACAGACATTTACATGACGTCTTGGTAACGTTTGCATTAAAAAAATGGGCCTTCTTTGGATGGTGATAAAAAAAAGCTAAGACAGATAATTGCTTTTGATAAATTTCTCATGGAAGGTAATTATTTAAGCTTACTTGCAAAAAAATTCTACGCTCTTGCGAGCGGCCTTCCGGCAGATAACCGGAACATTCGCCATGGCGGACGAAAACATGCGTGTAGGCATGTTTTGAGTTCTTACTTTTGCCATCACGGTTAGAGTTCGACTGATAGAGCTGTCAAATTTTGTCTGCTCATGGGTTACTATGATTGATGCTGCATGGGTAGTTTTGTCTGTGCGAGTGAAGGTAAACCCATGAAAAATCAGCAATTTTTGTCCATTTTTTTAAATGCAAACGTTAGTGTGTGGTTATTGTAACCATTATATGCAATATTCATCCAGACCATGATTTAATTGTCGGTACAACGATGAATTTTTTTTCAGAGTATATCTGGCTCAATCTGGCTTTTGAATGTAGTAGATACGATGTGTTCAACCGTTCAAGACCAGCTGGCTAAAATGATCGAGATGAAGGAACAGTAAACAGAAATTTTGAGCAGTGCATGATTTGAGATTCATAAATGGAAGTCTATTGAACCTCTTCCAGAACGTAACCCGTAACCATCTGCTTAAAGTTTAGTATGCTTCTTCGCTTGACACTTAGCAAGCTTTTCCGGAGTAGGGACATCCATTACGGATTCAATCACCTGCAATTAATATGCACCGTTAAAGAATGGTCTTTCATTTCATACTTGAAATCTAAATCATAGCTGAAAAATATTGGTCGTAATCAAAGCGACACTCTTCGACGCTGAAAAAAGGAACGGAACTGAACTGAACTGAATCCACATCGGCTTCAGCTCATTACCATCAGCAACATTTACCAACCAATGTTTGTATATAAAATCAGCTGACATAATAACTTACATGCACACTAAAACACCCCTACGCAATACTGAAAAAAAAAACTAGTATACACGGCACTTTGATAGTACTAAAAGCTGGCTGATCTATATTTTTTTTAAATATTTCTTCCGCACAACTACGTCCTTCCCTTTTGGGTCCATGGTTTCATGGTGGCGATACATTTTATTTTTTTGATAGATTAATAGAAAAGGGGAATATATTGAAGAAAAAAGTTGACGCGATATTCGTTTTGCTAAAAACTGAGAAATTCTCACCTGTATTTCCAGATTGTTCACAATTCAGTCGACTTTACAGTGATATATATTCCGATTTTAATCAACTGTAAATATAGCCCAAGCGTGTCTGGTTAATTTCAATGTAAAATAAATGTCTGTTATTTCTCAGATATTTACACTAATTTCGGGCTACTTTCTAGATATTTGTTAAGTTAATTCCGATTGCGAACACAGTAGTTCAATAATCGGAAATGACGAAAAGGGAACGATATTTCTCATAAATTTCTCAATAACTACATTTTTGCAAACGAATATTAGAAAGGCGTGCAACGACATTTCCACGAAACTCTTTTTCCTGCTCAACATTCTCTCAACAAGATTTTCTAAAAATAACCCAAAAGATCACTTTCATTAATTGACCAGTCGTGTACAGTTTTTCGTTGTCGCACGTCTGGAAGAAGTTTTGAGAAGGTAACTGCGATCAGCGGCTGTTTTTATTCTTTTTATTTATTTTTCTTCTGTTTCTTCGCCCATCTGTGGAAGGTGACCACATCTCGCACCACACAATAAACGATACACAAATTGCAGATATATCTCTCCGCCGTTGTCACCATCCCCCGTCTATGCGTCCAGATAAAGTCCGAAACTGGAACATGTGCGCCAAAATGAAACACATGTTCTACATGAAGATGCTCAAAGGTAAGAACTGGTACTGTGTTTTGCCGTGGACTACAACATGAGCGCAGCAGCCAGCGTCCATTATCTGCATCGGCTTGACTCAAGTGCGTTTGTTTTCTCGACTGTTGGGAACGAATTGGAAGATGCAGAAACAAAACGATTTGTGTGGGATTATATGGCATATTGTCTTCTGTCTGTGCCTGTTGATAGCATTGGGCAATTTCGCCGTCAGCTTGAAGCTGGCCCTATGATGCTGAAAAGAGACTTAGGTAGGTATGGGGTAGTGAATGTGATGCTCATTGGACGAGCACTGAATTGGATGTTTTATTGTGTTTGATTTGATTATAAATGCCGCAGGAAATTGGCTATCCACTCCACAGTAACAAATCAAATCCAATTTTGGTTCGAGCTGCGCTTTGTTTAGAATAAAACATGATTAACATTGTTGTTGAATGTATGTTTGCTCTACCAGTGATTCATTGGATCATGGTTGGAAATGTTCTTGTTCGAATTAGGGGTTTGAACATTACTTATGCTGCTTGTAGATATTCGTTTCTGGAGTAGATTGTAAATTGCTCAATTCAATGCTTAACGGTTGTTAACATGCATCTATTTTGTAGCGATATTTTTTTCTCTTGCTGTGCACATGCATCTTATCGATTGATTATTTTGAGAGTACATCATGCATTATTTTTTTTTATATTGAAGCAATCTGAAACTGATGCTGGCAAATATAGACAACATTCTTAGATATTTTCGGCAAAGGGTAAATGCACCCTTCTTTTTGGGGAAATGCTCCTTAAACTTTGGAAAAATGCTCCTTAGATGCGTTTGCCCGGTATAATGCAATCGGAGGTATTAACCTTTTGGTTGGCGCTTGCCGGGTGTTTTGACGGGTCTTCAGTTTCTTCAAGATTGTATAGTTTTGACGGGTTGTAAGTTTCTGAATTTGAGAGTCGTCAATTTTGTTTTGACTCTTCAAAATGAAATTAAGACTCGTCAAAATGAAATTTAAACCCGTCAAAACTACTCCGAAGATTGCAGAGCGAAGCTCCGCTATACAATCTTGAAGAAACTTAAGACCCGTTAAAATAACCGGCATGCGCTAACCAGAAGGTAAATACCTCCGATTGCATTATACCGGGCAAACGCATCTAAGGAGCATTTTTCCAAAGTTTAAGGAGCATTTCCCCAAAAAGAAGGGTGCTTTTACCCTGCTGCCGATATTTTCAGTGAGGAAATACTTGGTTAAAGTATCAACAAAAACAGGAAACTAAAATGTTTTGCCAAATAATAATTTATGTTTTGGTAATGGTGAGTTAAACAGAGTATTACTAAAGTTTATCTGATTGCATCAAATATTTTCAAATAAGCTTTTAAGAATTCAAATAGTTTTAGTCTTACGTAGGTTTCCTCCTGAAGCTGGAAAAGCTAGCTGTAAATGAAAAAAGTTCACAAATGTGCAAGAATGTGCACAAATAGCTGAAAGTTCTATTCTGGATAACTAGCATTAATTTTGTCTTTCATAATATACTGGCAAAAAAGATTGGCATCTGATCAGAAACTTATCACATATTTTACGAGCATTCTTCATCTTTCATTGCATTTTATGCTTATTGCTTATCACAGTTAGCTTATTACCAGCTCTTAACTTCTGAAAAATACTCTTCCATAGTTATACATTTATTGAGAGCTTTCAATGCCATTCACCATTTTATCATTAGTCTGATTGTGTATCAGGGGGAGTCGAGAAACTTCCTGTTACGAACAATTCTTAGACCAGATCGGAAATCAAATAGAGCAAACTCCAGCATGGTGTTGCTTTGTAGCTGCTTCTTTGCCAACTTAACTAAGGGAAGACCCACGATAATATACTCATGAAAAATTCTAACCGTTTTGTTAGGTAGAATTTATTAGGATTGGGATATAAGAACTTAACAGTTCTACAATAATAACCAGAGATTATCGGCAAATTTATATTGGCATCATGATGATCAATTTATTTTGAAGCAGTTATTCCAGCACTCTTCCTCAATTTATAGTTGCTACACACTTAGAAAATTTTACAGTATTCGGTAATTTTTTACCGAACTTTCAACAGCTGAACATTCGGTAATCCGATTTAACGGATTTCGGTAAAATTTGACAAGTTTCGGTAATTTTTTTAGCTGTTGAAAGTTCGGTAAAAAATTACCGAATACTGTAAAATTTTCTAAGTGTGTACAAACGACTGCAACGGTTTGTGACGTTTGTCATGGTCATTGTCAACGTAAGCAAACTCAATCTCTTTATTGCGCATAGGATCAATATAGGAACATAAGATTAATATGGAAACCGTTACCCTACATGGAAATAATGCAAATATAGTGAATGATCTTTTGTCTGAAAAACAAGCTTGAATTGTTTTGTGAGGACATCACAAGTGGCACGCATGACGTCCATGAGTATATTGTTCCACAACATGATGATTAAAGGCCGTGTCGATAATTATTGCTGCATAGCATAGCTTTTTTAGCATTTTTAGACCATACACAATCCTGGATCGACTGTTGTAGAGACGATGGAAGCGCCAGAAGGCTCTTCATCCATCGAACTCTTTGCACAACACCTGGCCAGATCCTTTTGATCAGCAGGGATGGAAGAGAAGTATTGATTAGATGTCTACTTAAGAAGCTGCCGAAGAGAACTCGTGCTACCTTCATAGACATCTGGAGTTGGAAATTGCATGGGATGGTGCGGGAGGCTTTCCTTGGCGAGGAGGCATATGTATATAGGTCGATGGGAGTGACGAAGCTAATGCACTCCTTTGTAGTCCGCTTTTCTGGGCTAGAACACAGGCGTTTCCGACTTGTATCCAGAGCTTGTCTGTTGGTAGGGACATGAGCACTAACACTTGTCCTATCCTTTTATGGCTTATGGTTATAGTGCCATCACTCGCTTTCTGAAAAGAGAAGAAAGAACCGCTGACACAGAGTCACACGCTCACACGCACATACGAAAACACACACACTTACATGCGCGCGCACGTACGCACATACGCACACATATGCATATTAATGGTTTGAAAATAGCTTTAAATTGAACCAAACGGTCAAGAAATGTATGTGCGATTAAAGGAATTTTTAAATAAAGTAAATTGTTTGGCAGGCTTTTTGTAGATGTGGCTTGAAGAGCGAAATTTTCAGTTTTTCTTTGGCTAGATTTTGCAGTGCGCATACCTTACTAGAAACAACCGTAAAAATTACAGCGAGAAAAAACAACAAGTCAGACGCGAGTCGATAATTATTTCTACATTATTGTTTTCAACGTAATTGTTTTCATACTTGACAGAAATTAACCAAACATTGCACAGCTCCTCTTTGAAGGGTATTGTTGCCAAGATGGGAACAAAGCAGTGAACCGTGCGTGAATAGATTTTGTCCACCCAAAGCACCTCATTTGGCAGGCAATATGAACTTTTGGCAAGCGCAGTGATTCTTTTGTAACCAAAAGCACAAACAACGGAAAACATATGAAACTGAGTACCTCAAGAAACTCTTTTCCAATTTTGAGATAACACAATGCCAAAAATGCTTAAAGCGTGCTTGAGTGGTATGAAACACATGAACCTAATACACATATTTGGAACGCTAGATGTCGACATACATAATCATTTAAGCGAAATAATCCTCAAAACAGGTATTTTTTATGCCAAATTGGGAAAAATTTCCTTTTTTTTTTTTTGTTTTCGTTTAAAATTAAACTGGGGAAATTTTACATCGGTTATAATATATTTTTTTTTTTTTTGGTGGGGTTTCATAAAAACGATCGACAGCAAATAATTTTTTTAGGCAAAGGGGAAATGTATTCGTGTTTTTGGGGGGGTGATTCTTTTATTTTTGAAAAATATTTTTGTTTGTTTTGGTTGCTGTATTCAATGAAGTGGTGGTATTTACTTCTGGTTAGCGCTTGCCGGGTGTTTTGACGGGTCTTCAGTTTCTTCAAAGTTTTGGCGGGTTTTAAGTTTCTGAATTTAAGAGTCGTCAAAACGAAATTAAGACCCGTCAAAACGAAATTAAGACTCTTCAAAATGAAATTAAGACTTGTCAAAATGAAATTTAAACCCGTCAAAACTACTTAGAAGATTGAGGAGCGAAGCTCCGCTATACAATCTTGAAGTATCTTAAGACCCGTCAAAACAACCGGCAAGCGCTAACCAGAAGGTTAATACCACCGATTGCATAATACCGGGCAAACGCATCTAAGGAGCATTTTTCCAAAGTTTAAGGAGCATTTCCCCAAAAAGAATGGTACATTTACCCTGCTACCGTTCCACAATAGAGCTAGAGTTACCCAAGTAACAGGATATGTTTAACTGTTTGCATTTTTGGTTTAATGTGACAAATAATAATGTTGCCATTCCGATGATTGAACTATTTGGAATACTACTACAGAATTGAAATAGCGCAGAAGGCGGAGCCTATGAAACATAATTTAAGTTCGACATAGGTAACTAACAAAAAAATCTTGGGTTTCAGTAAAACAAATTATTGTCGGTTTTCAAAAAGGTATTCTTTAACTAGGTTTGAACAAATGAAATCCAAGCATACTAGATTGGTCTTCTAACCACTCGACCATTTCAACATGCGAGACATGGAACAATTAGAATCTCCTTAAACCATACCATCATTATTTAAATCAGCGCCAATGTGATAGGGGACATCATTTTATCATAAGAGAATTAAAAAAAGCATGCGTTTAAATTAAATGGTTTTGCTATACACTGAAGTTTTTTTTTACGACGGTAATGGAACCGCGTAAAAAAAACCGTGTTTTTCAAAAAACGACGTAAAAAAACCGCGTTATTTAAAAAAACGACGTAAAAAACCGCGTTACTTAAAAAAAACGAGGTAAAAATACCGCGTTATTTCAAAAAACTACGTAAAAAAGTCAAGGAAATAAACATTATATTTCATATTCATATTGAAAGGATATTGTCATAAAAATTGGAATCTGCTACAAATGGATAGAGGTTGTTAATTCAATGTGTCAGCAAAACAGTCCAGAGTAGTTATAGAGAGTTTTCGTCTTCGGCAAAGTTTCTCAGTACGTCATTCGTCGTCTTTTGATATTATCATATCTGTTCCAAATCATGCCGCAGAGATGGCGCTGCAATCTTTTCCAAATGAGGCGCTAGAGAAATGCCGTCTTAGGCTAACTTTCTCAGTATGTTGTTTGTCGTCTTTTGACATTGTCATATTAGTTCTAAATTATGCCGCAAATATGGCAGTGCCATCTCTGAGGTACGATCTGGATCTAACGTGATTATTTTGAATGCCTTTATTATATACAATTAACATATTTGCTAAGGACAGCACCTTCCTAGAGCACGATTTGGCAATTTAGATTGCGGCGCAATTTGGAACTAATCTGATATTGTCAAGTGACTATATTTTACATTCTCAACAAATTTACTGAGAACGGCAACTCTCTAAAGCTTCATTTGGAAAAGATATTATACTATGCGGTTTTTTTACGCGGTCCGTTATTTCAAAAAACGACGTAAGAAAACCGTGTTATTTAAAAAAACAACGTGAAAACAGGCAAGTCACAATAGACGTGAAAAAAATTTGATTGTTGGTGTTGATTGTACATTTCCCAATTTAGCCTCTGAACAATACTGTTTAAAACAAGAAAAATTGTTGTTTACAGTTTATTATATGTACTTTTTTTTTAAATTCCAAAAAAATTGTTTGCTGTCTTTGTAAAAAATCATACGAAATTTTGAGTTTTAATTCCATACCGGTTTTGGACCTGGCTTGGACTGCCGCTTGAATCTAGTTATGTAGCACAGTATTTGGAGGAAATGCCAACGCAGAGAGGTGGTAATATCTCAAGCTGACCATGGCTGACGAGCATGACAAGTATGTATATTACAAATAGGACGCGGAGGGCCCGCTTAAGAAACACCATTTTGAGAAATAGAATAGACTTTCTCAAGTAGTTTGTATTAGTAACAGTGTTCACGTTCTTTCAATATGAATATGAAATATAATTTTAACGTAGGACTACGTTTCACCCGGTATAGAGGGTGTCATTTCAAAATTTTGAAAAATGAAAGCGTTACGCAAAAGTGAAAGGTTTTTGAACGCTAATAACTCTTGTTTGAACAGAATGACTTTATTTCAATTGAGTGCTATTAGTATAAGTGGTTCAACCTTTTACTTAAAAATTACCTACTTTTGCTCCCTACAAATCTGCATATGAACCGGTTTAAAATATGGTTTTCCCTTTCCGGGTGCTCAAAAAACGGGTGACAAATGATTCAAATTGTCTTCTTCTTTTTATTTCATTAGGTCTCATTCCATGTTTAATACAGCCATAGTCTCCCCTCTCAGTTGCAAATTTATGTTGCTTTGTTCTGCTGTCTGGTTTTATAACTGAAGCCTCTCTTATGAAATTTGCTTCGTACTGCATTCTCGTGCCTCTCTTCTCTATGCAATGCTATCAACGCCAGTATAAAGCACACGATTCGAACCAAAATGATTTCATTGGGATTTTCAAGTTCGATTGTATTTTTCGCTCTCCTGTAGCGAAGATCAAACATGTTTTTACTCGTAATATAAAACAGATACATGACAAATCGAATAGTAATAAGTGAATCTAGATTTGAATTGCATGAAACGTACATCTACATGACTAAACTAGTCAAATTGCACTTTTATAGATCTACAGCATGACACATGGAAAATATAACTTTTGTGTTTATGTTTTTGGAGCTACTTGGGAGATAAACCAAAGAGAAAGTAAAAGACGCAAAGGAAATTTTCAGTATGTTGAGAAAAATTGGAGAAAGCAGCTTGATACGACTGTACAGGCTTAAGCGAAAATGTCGAACATTGTAAAAAAAAACTACAAGAGATAATTAAATGGAGCAAATTTTCCTTAAATCCTTATGGCCTATTGGCAGTAAGCTGGAGCCATGGCCGATAAAAACATGGATGTCGGTATGTTCTTCAGCCCTTCCTAGCCTTGGCGATTACCTACTCCGTGTTGGCCACGAGATTATTGCAGTAGATTCTGCGTTTGAAGATCGCAAAAAAAAAAAAAAAACTATCGGTTGCAGCTGGGGGACGTTTATCTTCAGTCGGTCCATAACCTCCACTGGTCTCTTGACATAACGCACCGAGGCCAGTTTCGTCCAAAAGACTGGAAACAATTTCCGTTCGATGCTCTCGCAATTCTTCATAAATGAGAGGATGTTGTAAATGTCGGATCGGCTATATCCGTGGACATGAAATCCCTAACGATATCCAACTTCCTCGCATTTGGGTGGACCTGAAACAACGAACAAAGCATCGAGTATCGTTGCTTGACACGGTTGCTGCAAACAAACTGATAACGCTGCCATTATTTTATGAACGCAACAGGGTTGCTACAATTGATGATGCATAGTTGAAATCATCAGTAGGTGGAAGGGTAAACGTATGAAAAATCTTTGAAATCAGTCGATTTTGCATTACATAAAATCCTTCAAAATGATAACCAATGTCTGTCAACTGAACTGAATGCATGTATAAAAGTACCATTTGATTTCATTTCGATAAGTATATTCGATTCTATAAACAATCTACATTATTGCAGCAATTATCGACTCGTCCTTTTCTGCCTTAAATTAATTCAAACTGCGATACTTCTAGTTATTAAACTTCTGCGACATATTTTCTCTGATACAGAATATCTAAGAATTCAAATCTGAAGATCTTGGAGGTCCTTCGTTGGTCAGGACGAAATCCATCAAATTTTCCTCACACCACTTTTGCACGGGTTCGCAGTATGAGCTGGTGCATCGTCTTGTTGAAAGCTGTTGTATTCTGTATCAAGAAAGCAGCAGATATTATTTTTTTCTGAATAAATTTCTGCATTTGGTTTCTGTGGCATGAGTATCAATCAACCCTTAAGTCGACTTTTGACAGCACTTACAACCAGCTGGCGAGTACGTTCTGTTTTTATGGAGCTGGTTGTAAACTATTAGAGTATGTATGGGCTTTTTAGAATTGAATTCAATATTTCAAAACCAACATACTTGCTGAACTGAAATTTGAACGATAAGGCTCTTATAACTAGTGCATGTCCTCATAGAGTTTATGGTATCCAAAAAAATGATTGTTGTAAACAATTGTACGACTTTCTGATTTTCCTCAAACAGGAAATGTATATTTACTACCACTGGTGAGGCGAAATCTGCTGGCAGATCAAAATCCTGACATAGAATGGTGCTTAGTTTTCAACTTTAAAAAAATAGACCACTGTACATAATATCTAAACTACCTATTGGGGCGACTTAGGCAAAATGACACCCCCCTCGCATCACAAATCTTCTTGTTTCCCATACCACCGTGAGCCTCTGGTTTGAGACAAATCGGTCAAGTTATACTCATTTCCAAAACGGATTGAAGCTTGTTTGCGAGAAATCATCAATAGGGATGGAGATTCAGTATTAAGTTTTGTTTTATCGCTGGGTGGCGTTGTAAGTATTCAACTCCCTTGGCACTCCCATAAAATAAAAAAAAAAAGAACCGGAAAGCGTTTGCTCTAACGGTCACTTCTCCATAATTCTATCTCAGTAGACTGTTGTATAGAGAGGATCTGAAAAATTACATTATATGCATCTTACATTTTAATTTACAAATAAGAAAATTCGATCCTGTAATGTGCTGGATTAAGTCAGTCTCAATAAATGTCATTTAGGTAAATCACGAGTTGGATTATTTATTTAACTTGAAATAGCTGTGCATTAGGTTAATCAGTAAGTGAAATCTAATAACTGTTAACATTAAATGACAACTGTTGCTGTATGCTTTAATATAATGCAATTTACTAGCGGCATTCTCATGGTTATGTGGCATTCGGTAGTTCAACCAAACAATATCGAAATCTATGTGAAACGCTTCATTGAGATATTTTTGAATACTTTGCAAAGCCTTCCGGGGCAAATTGGATTTCAAAAAGTTAAAAAATCAAAACGTAATTTTCCTGTAATGCTAACAAAAACTAGCATTTAGTTAAATTTTCGTGAATTAATTCTGATGAATTACTCCGATTTCCATTTGTATTCAGACGTTTGCAAAGAGACAAAGATGTGACATCCAGTCCAACTAACAATCGATTACTATTTTTCATAATTTTGACTATTCGCTTGTTTTTCATAATTTTGTTTATTCGCGACTTTTTATAATGAATTTCAGTCCCAAGTTTTTTGAACCTTCACATAAGACCATATTCAACTGAATATTACGATTCCATTTACTTCTGAATCAAAATATACGACTAATATGATAATACATAATTTAAAAAGAAAATCATCTTTGTAATCATTACACGAAAAGTTGCATTTCTTTCATCAAAGTCCGTATAATCTTACTTAAAGCATAAACAAATCGAATATTATGCCGGTTTAACAGCTTTTTAGTCAAACTCTTTACAATGTAGACATAGAATCACTTCTTATACACTAAATTTTTTTGAAAGATTTTTATTTCTTTACATATTTGAAAATGTTAAAGGCATCTTGAAGTCAAATAAAAAGCTGATTATTAAAGGTCCAAACTATGATTGTACTTTTCAAAATTTCCTTTACTTTTACATATAGTCCCCTAGGTACCTTTACTTCAAATCAAAGATTAAGCGTAGCGTATGTCCAGCATAGGGCCGACCAATATTGTATGAGTAAAATGGACTGCTCTGCAAACCAACCTAAAAATTATTCATGCACCAATTCTCACAGATGATTGACATCCAATTATCGAGTGACTAAAGTAGCTTCAACATTCGACTCGAGTCGTTCAAGTTCAGATATATCGAGTTTTTCACTGGCACATGTCATGTAATCTCTAGGAATGCCATTCCTTTACGACTCCGGCAGTTAAAGCACCATGTGAGAAAACATCGCGATCAGTTACACATGTCAGTCACCTCGTCACAAGCTACGCCCCTTGGTCGCTAGACCTTTTGATATGTGGGCGAAAGAAAACTGCATCAGTAACAAAAAACCAAATCACATCGATCTGGCGGCTTTCTCGCACCCTTCCTAGGCTCTACAGTAGAGACGGGAGGGCATCAATCCGAGCTTGATGCTGCTTTCTGTCTGTTGCACCTACACTAACTTCTGGATATCACAGATCCGGCGATGAAACCCTTGTCGACATGCTCATTAATTACTTCGGTAAACTTGTTCGGATGGCGTTCGAAGTCGGTTGATGATGAACCTTTTCGTTTAGCGGTTTCTACGCTAAACAAGTGCATCGTAAACTATTAGCTACATCCGTACGTTTTATTGCCGTTGCCGTAAGAACGTCCCCAATAAGCAATATGTTTAATTCTTCCATTATCCAATGACAAAGAATGAAGATAGTGGTCGGGCGGGTGCATTATGTTTTACTTACTGGCCTGTGTCACCAGACCATAGGGTTAAGAACCTTTTCCCATCTTTCTTAGCAAAACAGGCATTCAACAATTATTTTTAGCCGTGTTAAGATGGAAATTTTTGTTTAAAAAATGAAGACTCGAGTTGATTATCTTTCGATACGTGGCTGCAATTTCTTCAAACGAATTTCAACTATGTTATAATACACTGAAGTTCTTATTACCATACAAAACTACATAAAGAAACAAGATTAGTTAGATAAACTAAATATGCATGTAAGTATTCATTGGTTATGAGCAATTGATTCATGAACATCGAAACTAGAGATAGAAATATTTTAAGTTTTCACGCTGCAAAAATAGGTCACTTTACCTAAGTTCTACTCTACCCTAGCTTCTGTTGGTTTTATAGCTAATGCTTATAGAGCATAGTTGAGTAAAGAACACGAGGTTGTAGATCAGCACGAATGAACCGTGATCGTTACGTTCTCTGGAGGTTTATTCACTTGTTTAAACTATAACATCACGATCAAAGTGGCTACAGATTCCTTTATGGGTGGTTTTTAACTGCTGATTTATTTCTCTATGGGAAAAAAACTTAACGAAGAACTCATTCTTATGTTGAGATTGCCCCTTGCTCCATAACGCATTTCAAGCTTAATGCGCATGGAAACCTGCTTATTGTCATCTCTTAACGTAACGTATTCATAACTGCGGCACTTCGATTTTCGTTTCATACCGCATGTGTGGCACACTGAGGCACACTTTTGACAGTTAAGCTTATAGAAATAAGAAATCAGTAACCTTGCCAATGTGCATTGCCTGGTTGCCAGGCTCAGTAAAAAATAACAATTTGGGCTGTCAACACATCGGCACCTTCGGCACATTACGGGAACTCCAGAAACATTCAAAAAAAATAACACAAAAAAAAAAAATAGCGCAAGAAAAAAACGTGGGGAGAGGGCCCCCCCCCGAAAAAAAGGGTGTGGGCGAATGTTTGGGGAAAGCGTGTAGTGTTTGGGGGAAAGGGGGGTTATTGATCGGGTCCGGGTCCCTTGTACCATCGATAGATTTCAACTTAAGCAGGACATCATGTGGCGTAAAATTCATCCAAGGTACGTTCACATCACACTGCGGAATACTGCTCAGGTATGTTTCAGACAAAGGTGGAGAGTTACAAAAGGGTGTATTCGATAAAAATGGCACACCGAAAATCTTCTGTAACTTTCGAACCGTATGAGTAAAAACCTGAAAATTTGAGCAAATCTTTTTCAGTGTATTGTTAACATCTATTTCATAAGTATTCATACAGTAGTTTCAGTCATGTCGTCAAAACAAGAAATTATCCGTGAACAAATTTAGTGTACTTACTATGAAAATCCAGAGGCGTCCCACCGATAGATCGCTAAAAAGCTTGGAATTGCAAATACAACTGTACCTCGGTGATAAGAACCTTCAAGGAGCATCTGAGTGCCAGAAGAAAGGAAGGAATCTGCGTCTTGCTAACTTTTCCACATTCACAAAGATTATTGTGGCTCTGCCCAACACGGTATAAATAGCGTTCAAAGAATTATGATTGGACTTGAGGTGAGACATCACACGAATGAAGCCTCTACCCTAGCGGCACACTTGTTGTAAATCGGACGAAATAACTTCAATTTGACTCAGTTAAGTCACAATCAAGTTGGTGAAACCAATTATGCTGAAGTTGTGCTGCTTGGGAACCCACATCTTCTCTCTAAAATATGATTTCTTCGACACTTTAGGGGTGATAGAATGTTGCCATCGCCCCAAATCTCCATTACTCCATTTATGCTGCCTGCTGACGAGTGACTGTTGACGAAAAATAGGTGAATAGTAAATATCGCCTTCCATAGCGTCCACATTTTCAAGTGAGCCTCTTGCTGCCCAGATTCGAACAATGTGAAGGGACATGTTCAACGGTGATGATAAAATATCGCGAAGATAACGCACCTAGAAGCTCCTGTATTTTCATGAGCAATTACGAGGAATGCTTTACTGGCCTTAAGGGGAGAATAGCCTCATAATACTGATAATGTAGGTGTAAATAAAGTACTGGTGTCAGTGAGACAAACACTTCAGCGTAAAATGTATTGCACCTAAATCAGTGACATAACGGGTGAGTCATAAGAAGTTGGACGCGTTTGGTAAAATAGTTTGTTTTTTTTCAAATTCAATTCTCTATTGCATTTGTACAAGTCCATACAATGTACGTTTGAGGTGCGACACAAATAGACAGATAGTGGCCCAAAACAGTTCTTCGTGTAGACTTCCGTATTGAACGCCATACCCATACTCGTATGTACGTAAAGGTTAGATATACCAGCGGCAGAAATGGCTGCCCACACCAATTATCTTGGGATCAAACTTGGCTTTTCTGGCACATATAACCGTAAGGGGTGAAGTGTTCAACTCGTCGGTATAGAACCCTATGTTCCCAGCGGCCGAACTGTTTGAGAACGTAAAGTACTTCTCGTCGACCATAACAATAGTGACGCCTGGCTTAAAGTACTTACGGTGCAGCTTTTGGCACTTCCCGGGATTTCCTGCAGTGGCTTTTCCGTGTACTTCGACCTGGATGCTCGCTTGTAACGTTTCACGCCCTCCACCTTTAGGATTGTGACCACCGTGCTTTGCAATGCGTTGAGCCTATTGGCCAGTTTCCTGGTACTGGCGCCAATCTTGTTTTTGACGGCAGCTTACAATTTCGTCCGCTTAGCGGCGCTTATTCCGTTCTGTCAGTCCAGGTTATTGTTGTTGACCATTGGCCCTCCAGCATAGAACCGAGTGATCATGTTATAAATCGTGGATTTTTTATGGCTCTCCATCAAAAAGTCCCTCGCCACCTCCAATTTCGGATGCTGTCCAAGCATAACAAGACAAACAAAAACACACTGAGCACGAACAACGCCCACAAAGAGACCACTATGTATCTCTGTAGCGCGTGTAGCGGAAAACTTGACATGAATTTAGTCCCGCTACTTATAACTCACCCGTGATACGGAACAAGGAGTTTGATGTTTACGATTGGCGCTATGAATTTTATTAGATATACCAAAGCCGTCGGATTCCTTTACAGTATATAACGCAGAAGCAATCATAGGACGATGATATTCTGGGATTCCATGAAGCTCCTGCAAAATGAACCGAATTGTTGATGTCTGAGAAGCGACCACGATTGAGAGTATTCGGCGAAGGGCTGACCTGCTGTGTTATGTACAAGTGGAACAAAGTCATCAAGCAAGTTTGAGGATTCAACTCAAGAAGCTTATCAAAGTTTTCGATTACCTGGGGATTAATAACTTCTCACATGGTGAGGTGCTGGAGAGACTTTTCTGGAAATCGATCCAAGAGTGACAACATGCCAGCCAGGTCTTCAAGGCTGAACATACGAGCTTATTCTAAATACGTTTCAGTTTGACGATATGCTACCGATCCGCCGACTGAAAACAAAAACTACCGTACTCTGAATCCGACAAAATCGTTGTCTGGTACAACGTTTGAAGATCTTGCGGATATTCTCCTCACTAGGTTCCGGTAATTGTTCCGATGAAAGTTGATCCTTTGCTGGCACTTTGGCTTCAGACAATATGAGATCTTCAGGTGTACTAAGAATCGAACCAGACTTCAAGATATTTGAATGACTTTGAATGAGTTATCGGTGTACCTCAAATACGAAATTTCTGTAAGGATCTTTGCAGGTCAATCCAATTGGGCCCCATGACAGACACTACAACGTCATCTGCAAGTTATCACAGAAGTTTTTATTCGTGTTGAAACTGGGTAGCTTTGATCGCATCGCTATGTCTCATTTTATTTTACATCCTACGAATTCCTTTTCATTGCATACATATTTCATGCTCTATAAAACATGGTATTATTATGTCGGCAGAAGCGATAATTATGAAAATTTACTTGATTATCAAAAATAAACAGAGTTATTTTAAAATTATCAAGAAATTCGACTATGACTCCGAGTTGCAACCGAGTTCATTCGTTCGTATGTTCCTTTATAAATACAGAATCATAAACCGAAATCGAAGTCGACGGTAACATTATGGGAACATCTATGGAATTCAACTGCCATGCACTCATCTGCTATTGTTTGTGTTTCTCTTTAAGAAGTCAGACAATAACACATGTTCCCGAAAATGTTAACCTTAATTGACAATGATCTCCAGCAGTGCAGTTTGTATACCAACATACTTACCAGCAGTCTATTATTCGATTAACAAACAACGCAATCTTCAACCACGCACACGGTATTCGTTCTGACAGGAAAGGAACAGTCCACAATGCTCAGTCGGTGTCCATCCAGCGGGTGAGTGCGGTTCCTTTTACGGGGCAGTCACCGGCTCGTCATGATGAAATATCATTATCTGTTTGCTGAAAGGTTGTTCCTCTGTGGACACACAAACTGCGGTCATCACGTGTGTGTGTGGGATGGCCTCACTCGAGTGTGCGGTAGGTACATGATCTAGGAAACCAAAGCAAAAGACCAAAAGTGCATTCCGGCTACCTAGACTCTTGGCTTGTACGAAAAATAATTAGGCAATTCTGGCTGGATGGTCACGAGACCACATGAAAATAAAAACAGTCCAGAACCGGGGATCTGCAGTAGCAGCAAGACGGACAAAGTGAAGTAAAAAGTCGTGACATTCTCAGAAAGAAACAATTATTTTCTAATCCATTTATGGTCACAATTTAAAGAAGGAAAGGTACAAGTCTGAGTGAAGAGAATTCTCGGAGAGGAATTGGAATAATAAAGCAAAGGAACGTTCATTGAGTACGTCACGCAAAATCCATTTTCAACTCCACTGCCCTCCAATGATGTACGGATATCAACATGTTTTGTATGGATTATCAAAGTCTCCAATCTCCCCTTCCTCTTAACGCGTGATGTATTTAATGGATGTTCCTCAAACCGATGTGAACGAGAGTAGTGTATAGGAACATGAAGTTTACGTTGCAAAATCCGGTAGCCATAAAGTATGACCAGTTCTCAGCCGAACATTTCCATTTTTGTGCTGTGCAGTAGTGACATATGCGGGATACGAACTGATTTTTCTGTTCATTCTATTAACAGTCAGAATGACGTCTAAAACAACCTGGGTTGGTTTTCCCTAATGAAATTTTTACTTCTGATCGTCGTATGGAGTAACAGCGTTTATCAATCTGTGTGTTGCGACCTATTTTGAGGGCTACCACCCGCAGGTGGGCCTCGGGAAATAAATATACTTGGTAGAATGTCATAAAAATCCTTAAAAATGTATGAGTCAGACAAGAAATTACCCACCGGGCATTTTAATAAACTGACCAAAATTGTAAAGTCATTAGGAATTTGTTGGCAATATCAATTAATGTCACACAGTCAACTCTGCTATATACTTTAATTTTAACTTCAATAGGAGTTTATCACAGACTTGTGTCATAGTATCACGCAAGTCTAGCCATCGACTTTGCTGGAGATGTCATCGATCTAAATCCAAAAAGTAAGATACTAGGATGGACAGTTTCGGCAGTGGACCAGTACTCGTTAATCCTTATGTGTTCGACAAAAAAAAACACCTTTAAGTGATCGAAGTAAATTCAAATGGTTGTATCTCTGGCAATTATTGGCCGATTTTAATTCTTTTGACACCGTTAGATTCAAAAACTCATTTTTCCAATGTTCATTTTAGGCAATGTCCGTTTGGGTTCATATGGTGTCCGGAAATCCGGGTTTCCGGGGCTATGGTCCGGTATGGAGACACTATTTAGTAATATCAATTAAATTTCCGGGAATGGATGTCAAAATCTTTGGAATAATTCCTAAAAACTTTTTCTATTCTATTGTGGGCTATATACTGACTTATTCCTGGAACGGGCATTCTGTAACAGGTTCCCGTGGGGCCTAGGGTGGCCATAAACACATCAAGGAGGAAACCCTGGCAATATCGGTATCAAAATTCATGAAATTTCTCCAGAAGGCTCTTGCTCAAAGTTTAGTGGCCATCTGATGATTTGTCCCTGGAATGGTTATTCCGGAATTGGTTCCGGTGGGGTTTCGTGAGGTCATCAACATTTTTAGAAAGAAACGCTGACATTATGGGTATTCATGAAATTTTTCCGCTAATTTTCAACGTTTTGTGGCTATCTGATGAGTTGTCCTCGGACCGGTCATTCCTGAACAAGTGCCCGTGAGGCCACTAAACGTTGAAAAATTTCCTACTGGAGAAATTTCATGAATGTTATACCCATATTGCCAGGGTTTCCTTCTACATATGTCCATGGCCACTCTAGGCCCCACGGGAACCTATTCCAGAATGACCGGTCCGAGGAAAAAACATCAGATGGCCACTAAACTTTGAAAAATATCTCACTGGAGAAATTTCAGGAATTTTGATACCCATATTGCTAGGGTTTCCTTCTAAATAGGTTCATGACCACTCTATGCCCCACGGGAATCTGTTCCAGAATGACTGGTCCGAGGATAAATCACCAGATGGCCACTAAACGTTTAAAAATATCCTACTGGAGAAATTTCATGAATTTTGATAAACATATTACCAGGGTTTCCATCTAAATATGTTCATGGCCACTCTAGGTTCCACGGGGACTTGTTACAGTATGGCTGTTCCGGGGACAAGCCGACATATGGTCCACAATGGAATAGAAATAGTTTCTGGAATTATTCCAAAGATTTTGACATCCATTCCCGGAAATTCACTTGATTGTCCCAAATAGTGTCTCAGTACAGGACCACAGCCTCGAAAACCCGGATTTCTGGGTACCACATGAACTCAAACGGACATTGCCGGTAAGGAACATAGAGCGAATGAAGAATGAGGAATTTGAATCTAACGGTGTCAAAAGAATTAAAATCAGTCAATAATTGCCAGAGTTACAAACATTTGAACTTAAGGGATAAACAAAATTGAAGTCCCCCTCTTCGGCCCCCCTTGGTATACATAATGTACTATACATAATGTTTTTATGTAAAAAGTTGCCTTTCAACTTTTGCTTAGATGTCACTGAATTTAAGCTTCCTATTTTAAAATAAACTATGAAATTTCGTAATGTAAAAGCTTAAAAGGTACCCGGGTACCCTGTCGAACGCATAAAGGTTAACAAACCAGTATTCAAACGAAGTGGCTTGATTTTTTAAACATTTGCACTATGATCACAATGTACCGGAAATTTGTAACCAAAATTTTCTCAGTTTTCTTGCATTTTTTTTTTGTCTCTTTCAAAACTTCACACACCCATTTGAAGCGAAGACGTACTTGTGCCAACGCTTGACCCAATCATCTATTCGTTGCAATATCTTTTATAGCCTCAAAGGACTTGAATCTCTTCCTCGGACGTGGCATTTTGAGTTTGGAGAAAAGAAAAAAGTCGCCATAACTGGGCCTCGAAAATATTTGGGCCTCGGAAATCATGTCTCCAGCAACCTTCTTTCGATGGGGGAAATTCAGTTATTCCGGAACAAGCCGTGAAATAACCTGTTGCATGCCAAAAGTATCAACAACAATGTTCTGAACGGTTCCCGATGAGATGTTGAGATCACTAAAGCCATCTCTCTAAGGCTCAAATGATAATTTTCAAGCCACGTTTTCGTCGGTATTCGAGGTTGAAGGGTGTTCGGAACGAGGCAAGTCTTCGACCGTTTTATGACCACTTTTGAACTCTATAAAGATTGTACTCGAAAAAAATGCAACACTTTCTTTTGTGTTTAACTTTTTATTGCATCCGTAAACATTGATGAAATTTTGGGTAACCAGTTTAGAGTGTAATGTTTACATGTGCAAAATTTCGTCAAGTGGTTATCGAGATAGCTTCCATAAAACTAGTTAAAAGGGCTGCTCTGAGGAAACACAGCAATTATCGCATCGATTCTATGAGGACAAAGTACGCACGCGCCAACGACGATTAAAAACACCTCAATAACAGCTTGTACAACTCTCATCAGTCTCAATTGCAGAGTCGTCTCAAAACTATGACAGACGGCACTCACGAAGCCAATTCTGTCGCGTATATCGCCAATTTGTTGCGTACGCAGTTCAGCAGTGTCTTCTGCGACGAAATTCTGGATTCTGGATGCTTCTTCACAAGGCTTCTTCTTCTTTCTTAGCTTTTCAAGCTTATTGCGTTCACAATAAGCTTATTGCATTCTCTCAACTTAGTGTTCCAAATGCAATTCCACAGTTATTAATTAAGAGCTTTCGATTCCAGGTACCCTTTTTGCATTAAGTGTGGCAAGTACAATCATACGCTATGCCCTGGGAGTCGAGAAATTTTCCTGAAAGAAAAATTCCTAGACCAGACCGGGAATCGAACCCAGCCACCTCCAGCATGGTGTTGCTTTGTAGCCGCGCCTTTACCGACTGAGCTAAGGGAGGACCCAAAGGCTGCTGCATGACTATTCACAGACTATTTCTCCTGACCAACACGATTTTATGCCCATGCGCTCGACGGCGACCAACCTTACCGTTTTTACATCGTTCGTCATCCGTGAAATGGAACGCGGTCATCAAGTAGACGCCATATACACAGATTCTTCTGCGGTCTTCGATAAAATGAACCATCAGATTGCAATTTCCAAATACGACAAAAGGGGGGTGCACGATCAATTGATGAACTGGCTCCGCTCATTCCTGACTGGTAGAAGTATGTCTGTGAAGATTTCAGATTATGCCTCGTCCAGCTTTTCAGTAACATATGGCGTTCCACAAGGCAGCTACCTTGGTCCATTCCTTTTTCTGTTATATATGAACGACGTGAACTTGGTCCTCAGATGCCTAAAATTATCCTACGCGGACGACCTAAAGCTGTACTATTTCATAAAATGTCCAGAAGACGCCGATTTTCTTCAGCAGGAACTACAAATGTTCGACGACTGGTGCGTCCTTAAATGTATCCAAAGGCTCGGCTATCTCCTTTGGCTGAAAACGTGCGATGCATCTCCACGACTACCTCCTTCGAGGAAAACGCTTGAAACGTGAAACAACAGTCAAGGATCTAGGAGTAATGCTCGACTCTAAACTATCATTCGAGAACCACATTGCCTACATTGTTTCTAAAGCCTCATCGCAGTTAGAATTCATGTTCCGCTTCGCAAAAAACTTCAAAGACGTTTATTGTCTGAAGGCACTATACTGCTCTTGGTTCGTCCTTTTTTGGAGTACTGTGCTGTCGTTTGGTCCCCTTTCTACCAAAATACAGTCCAGAGCATCGAAGCCGTTCAGCGAAGGTTTATACGCTTTGCTCTGCGATATCTTCGTTGGCAAGACCCTCGCAGATTGCGAAGTTATGAAAGTCGGTGCAAGCTCATCAATCTGGAATTGTTGGAAGGGAGGCGTATGGTGGCCAAAGCGTGTTTCGTTGGTGACCTCCTTTAGGGAAATATCGACTGGTCCACTTTACTTGGTCTCTTGAACATCAACACTCGACGATGAAACCTACGTTTACAATCTTTCTATATAAACCGGCACTCAAGGACCAACTACGGCAAACATAAATCTGTGCTATGCATGTGTCGCGTTTTCAACAACTATTATAACGTTAATATATTAATGTATCCCGTGAGGATAATAAGCATTGTTTCCGAAGATGTACGTGTTAATGTTGTTGTTTGTAATTCAGTTTGATCTTATTGTCAGTGGGATAAACATTTTTATCTGTTGACGAATCTAAAAATAAATAAATAAATAAAAACCAACGGCTGGTATTCCCAGGAATCCAAAATTTGAATCCCAACGAATAAAAGCATCCACATTTTCCTGCAGCACTTGCTGTTGATAACTTGAGACATTTTTGAAAATTGTCTTCTTATAAGTTAAAAATAAATTAAAGAAAGAAAGAATTTTAAATAACTTTCCAATTTCTTTTAAAGTGAATCGATATTTTTCACGCATACTATTTTGCCTTTTGGGATAGCTGTACAAAATCAGTAAAAAAGAAGTCAATATAACATACCCCCTAGCGTTACGTAGTAAAAGACTTTCGAACCAAAATATACACCTTCCGGTTAGCCTTGAACTTTTTAACAATTTTTCTAAAGGTTTGAACTTCCTAGGTGAATGAGGTCACGATATCACAACATGTTTGAAAATGCTCTCTTTGAAATGCCCACTAGTTCCATTTAGTGACGATATTTCCAGCATTACAATCCACCTATCTAAAATCCTTGACCTCTGAATAATTTTGCTGTAGGTTCGAAGTTTCTAAGTGATCGGTATCATGATATAAATTCGTTCAAAAATGCTCTCTTTTACATGCCCACTTTAAACTCCTTCACCCTTTAGTGACTGAATTTTAAACCATACTCTTCATCTTCCGAAAGTCCTTGACCTTCCGAACAACTTTGCTGACGGTTTGAACTTTCTAGGTGGTAAGATTCACTGTATGATCTTGCTCAAAAACTTACTCTTATCCATGCCACGTAGTGAACGAATTCTGAACCATACTCTCCAATTTCCGGAAGCCCTTGACTTTTTTAACAACTTTGCTATAGGTTCGAACTTTCTAGATTGTTGGGATCACGATATAAACTTGTTCAAAAATGCTCTCTCTTCCATGCTCCTTAGCGTTACTTAGTGACTGAACTTCGAACCATACCTTCCACCTTTCGTAAGTTTTTGATATTCTGAACAACTTAGCTGAAGGTTTGAATTTTCTAGGTTATAAGTATTTAGAGCATACTTTTTGGGGGTGATGCAATATTCAAGTGTGTGTTGCAGTACTTTTCGAAATGAGTCGGGTTTATTGACTGGTAGTATATCATATCAACAATATGACCCAGTATATGTAAGCTTCTTTGCAGTTATAAATTTATATGGTATGAATGAAGTAAATTTTTGCCTAGAAGATCATTTCTATATAAACTTTTTAACTGTTTGTATTCTGCTCTATGAAAAATTAGATCAGTAAGACTGTACAAGTGCTTGATATTTTAATGTTACAACCCCTAATCAGAACTTAATACTCATGTAAGAGCCTAGGCTCTATAACATAGTAAATGACATACTATTTTTGAATGGTGGCGAAAGAACACAAGACATCGTTGATTTGAAGAAAATGTAAGCAACAAATTATTTTATTAATCACATACTCTCACCTGTACCTAACTTTGCGAATTCCTAATAGAAATTTATTTAATTCAATAATTATTTTATATAGAACGAGAAATTTAAATAGCAAACTATTTCATTGATCACAAACCCTCACCCGTCTCTTACCAAGTGAAATTTTCCCTGACACTCACCATTCATCAACCTCCTAGACGCCACCATCGAAACAAAAAGAGTTGCTCGTTCGCCAACGTTGAAAAGCCTTGAAAAGTGACGATAGCTTTTATTCAAATCAATAGTCACTTTTAGAAATAACAATCATGCTCACCTTTGGAGACTAATATGAAGGTGCAGTCCCGAGATATAAAAGATTCTAATTCAATTACAACAATGTCTACATTTCACCAGTATGAACCATCCCATAGCGTACTTTGAATAGCCCTGCATTCGGAACACTCGCGGAGATAATGAGCCTTCCGCGAAGAAAAAGTAGGTAATGCTCTTCTATTCAAACGGTACACAACAGAAGAAATATAAATATCATCTCGGCAAACAAAACTGCCCAGGCGCAGCCCTACAAGAAGAGGACTGCTTCCAGGTGACCAGGTGAAGTAGCTGCATTATTCACGCCTTTGATAAATTGCGTCAAGAAATCATCAAGTTTACGCCGATAACAATAGAGTCTTGGCGCGTTTTTTTCTTTAGTGGATACACTCACGGCAACTGTCTCGAGGGCCAACTGCCAGCTTTGTTTGGTGCGTATCTTAGTTATGCACGCTGCACATAAGCAACTTTTGTAGTAAAATTTGGTCAAAATAAGATTGCCAGATGCTCATACTGAAGTTGTGTACACGGATTTATTTGGATATGATGGAGGTTCCGTATAGTTCTGAATACCGCTTAGTTTGCGTATTTGGTACTTTTTCAAAAAAGCTCAATTTATTGTCTTGTATATAAGGGGGTGAAAGAAAACGGAACAGAAGTTGGTGATATTTCAATACATGATGAATACATGAATGATGTCATTTCAAATATGTGGATATGTATTTTTAGTCATTAGTTGAATGTTCGCCATGCTTGCAAATTTTTAACTAATTAATCGCAGACTCGAAGATTAAAAATTTAAAGAACAAAAAACAAAAAGCTCACAAAGCTTATAAAAAATTAAATACTTAAACAGTTTGAAGAGATAGGTGGGAAAAATGATGATTCAAAGCAAATCTGCAACAAGCTTGCCATCTCTTCCAAACTATAATAAAATTAGGGACTATGACTACTTCTCGCACTTACATGAACAAATAATTAAAGTTTCAGTAAAACAAAAAAAACTGTAGAAGAAATCTAAATGACGCTTCAAGGTCTAGATACATCGATAAGATCAGATGGAATTTCATCCTTGCTTATGAAGAATTTAGCTTTCGCTTTCGTTAAGCCAATGTTTTGGCTTTTTGTCTTATCCCTTCAGTCTGGGCAATTCCCATCAGTCTGGAAAGATTCATTTCTAATTCCAATTCAGGATTCAGGAAAGAGATCAAATATCAAAAATTACCGTGGAATTGCAATGATTTCATGTATTCCTCAATTTTTTGAAACCATCGTAAATCAGAATATATTCAGTCAGGTGAAAAACTTCATAACTTGTAGTCAACATGGCTTCCATAAAGGAAGGTCAACAGCAACCAATTTACTTGAATTTGTCAACTTTTCTTTTGCGTCAATGGACAGAGGCAACTTCGTAGAAATGCTGTATACCGATTTTGGTAAAGCCGTCGACAGAGTAGATATCGTCATGTAGAACTCAAAAGGCTAAGATTCGAAACAAAGCTTCTTAAATGGATTGAATCTTATCTGATGAATAGGACACTGGCTGTCCGGTTTAAAAGACACCTTTCTGACCCAGTGAAAGTATCATCTACGATTCCAAAAGGCTTTCATTTAGGTCCTTTACTTCTCATTTTATTTGTTAATAAAGTTAGCCTTGTGTTGAATCGCCTTACTGATTAATGCCGATAACATGAAGCTGGAATGGAAATTTAAAAAAAATCAGATCTTCAAAAATTTCAGCAAGAGATAGTCGTTTTCTACAATTTTCGGGTGTATTTTTTCCAAAACTTTTTAAATAATTTTCAGAAAATTCGACAAATATTTACCCGAATTTTTTTTCAGTTCAGTTTGCAATATTTTGAGGTTAAATCGATTCTTCATTTGATTAAAGAAAGCATTTACGAATTTTATCCAGATTTTCTCCAAGGTGTGGCGTCGAACAAATATAGTCCTCAACTGACACAAGCTCTTTCCCAGAACACAACTTGGCCAGACGACGACGTCTGTAAACGGACGGTTCGAGTGCTAAAAGTAACATTCCGGATGACTTTAGGGTCTTTCATGAGAGGTGGTCTATTGATAGCATGCGAGAAAAGAAAATATTTATAAATCATTTAGCCACACATTTATGCCCGTTGAACGGCGAAAGAGCCGGAGATCTGAAACTGACGTGGACTGGGGAAGGCGCTGGTGGTAGCTAAAAGGCGTCAATTTAATTCAATCAAATGCACACCTTTGGCATTTCCTATGGTAGTCAACTATTATGCTTGCAATGAGACTGCTAGTTGGTCATTTATCGAAT
Source organism: Aedes koreicus (assembly GCA_024533555.2). Lineage (NCBI taxonomy): Eukaryota > Metazoa > Arthropoda > Insecta > Diptera > Culicidae > Aedes > Aedes koreicus. The sequence continues at coordinate 218,395 of JAHHFK020005997.1, forward strand.
GGCGGTGGTGCTTGTTATGATCATTTAAATCGATTTTTTACCTCCTCTGACCAGAGGGTAGTCACGCGTGCCCTGAATCTAAAGGAAAAGTTTATATCTCGATCAGTTTGCGTGCTGCAATGTATGGCAAAGAAATCAACTTGTGCGACAGCTAGAAACCACGTTGAAAGTGATTACTAATGATAACAACTTCTTTTTGCTAATAAACACATTTAGTCCCGATGCAATATATTTTTCGCCAGCAGATTATTGGAAGTTGGTGCAACATTTCGTTACTTAGGCTGTGTTCCGATTGATGAATTTATATTAATTTTTACTTAAATTTGATTTGAACTTTTCACCCTGTTACTATAAAAGACCCATTTTTGACAGACGATCAATTAGTTTAGACAAACACCTTCTCGAAAATTGGCCAATCAATAACAGAGGGATGTTCAAACAGTTTAATTTAGTTTTGAAATATCAAGTTTAAGTGAAAATTCACCATTTGGGACACAGCCATAATCTCGTTCATCACGTTTGAGGCCGGTTAAAGCTTCTGGATAAATTTCATCGAACGGGTTCGTTGCCGCCCCTTTGATTGAAATCTTTCGATTAAATTCCAACAAAACGGTTGTTCTTAATTGAAGGGGATGAGTTCTTCTGCCAGTAGAAGTCATCAGACAGCATCTGATTCTGATGTAAAATCGTTTCTCTGCCTCTATCCTTCTTTGATTGGAAGCAATTATAATAACACATTATATGCTACCGCTTAATTACACCACGGAGATTGAGATTCGTGCGAATCTTGATTCCGAGAAATCTGATATCCCTTGAAATTAATCACCAGCGGAAGCGATGAAATGTGTTGCATTTGTGAAGCTTGAAACAATTTTATTATCAATTTCAATTTTAATCGAGTGTAACTCAAGTGAGAGAGTCTAAATCTTGTATTATAGCTGTGTGGAAAGTTAACTTATAACTTTGCGTATTTAGGCTAAATTTGGGTATTTACTTAAATTTGTCACTTCGAAAAAACATTAAGGTGTTAAAAAATGCCAGATTAGCATTAAAATATATTAAGGTGTTAAAAAATGCCAGATTAGCATTAGCATTAGCATTGACGTTTGCACACCTAGTGGATGGGGCTGTGATGAGGAATAATGCGTGCATTTAAAAAGCGACTAAATGTTCCGATTTTTATGCGATTACACTGCCACCTAGTGGTCAGTCCACCAATCCGTAGTCAATATATACTAGTTGCCTATATACTGTTAAAATTTGACAGCTCCATCAGTTTGTTTACGGCAACTATGTATGGCGAGAACAGTGAAACAATTTCGAGTTATGGTTTGTTCGTACCGCCTGCTCCAACCGGGCCTAAAAAGTCGGCCATCGTGGCCCCCGTGTCAGCCAGATACGATTGCGGAAACATCTACAAGACTCTGGCACTTCTGTAGAAGGGAGAGTCCATCGAGCGGAAGCCTCGTTCCGACCGTCCGACCGTTTTAAGCGACCGGAGGATTCAACAGAAGCTCAAACGGAAGACGGAAGAGACAAGGTGGCCATGCGGAAGCGTCAGTCCAAGCCAGCCGTGTCGAAGAACCAAGCGGAAACCCAGAAACAACGGCTGAAGATTCTGGTCAAAGAAATCTTCCCGGTGAAGCGAAACGTGTGGAAGCATGCCAACCCTCCCAACGTGCCCCAGCTCCGCCCAATCGAGAGGTTCAGGGCCAATTTGAAGAGGAGAGTATATTCAAATACTTCCGTGGCCAAAACGACAGATCAATTGATCAAAAAGGCGACCAAGGAACTGAAGAATATGCCTACAAGCTTGTTTTTTCACCTATGGCCTAAGTTCCGGCTAACGGCCGCATGGCACGGTCTCAGAAGTTTTTCCAGGCAGAGAGTAGAAGTATTTTTGTGAAGTTTTTAATTTCTTCAATGAATAAAATGCAATTTGGTTTGTTTAAATATCTTTTTCTGTTCTTTTTTACTATCCATCCGAAAATAGTCGTTTTTTTAATGCTATCATTAATTCGTTGAAGACATGGCGTTGTCATCATGAAACGGATCCAGTTACGGATACGTTTCTTCAAGCAATAATTTCTACGAATACAGTCGTCGAAAGCTCATTTGACCACGTCCATGCAACCGTTGGAGTTAAGGAAGATTTGGTATCTACCTTAAGAAGACGCTGGGATACCACGCAATCTTCATGAATAGACGAGGAGAATAGTTAAACAGAATGCTCTGTTTGGTGTACAGAATTGAAATTTATTTACAAAAGGTCGTTGGGTGCATATAGTCTAAGAAGGTTAAGTGATGCTCCATTTCACTTCAAACGGTTGATACTTAAGCATTAACTGTAGTCCTATCCGCATATAGTTTAAGGTTATAGCGCCATTACTTGCTCTCTGAAAAGAGAATAATTTCTGCGAATATGTTTTTCCTCTGACGATAGAGATATGGTCACAAATTCTTGTCCTAGCATTTAAAGCTTAACATATTTTCAGAACTTTACTGCATCACAATACATCATTGAGCGATTACAGCCTCCGACAACGCACAGAACCTAACCAAAAAGAATAATCAAGCTATTTCTTGAGTGATAACAAAATGAATCCGATCAACAGGATGTCATAATGGAAAGAGCTCACCCGAATTGCAGACCACAGCAGCTGAAATATTCCAAAGAACGTTTTTAAGAATGTCAAATATCGTCTCCCGACAAACATTTTTGTGTTCCAATTGAACGCCACCATGTTCGGTCTCCTCAGGTGGTATGGTATTTATTATTATTCTCATTTTATTTCACATATTTGGTCGAATGTTGGAATTCGCAAAAACGACACAGCGAACGAAAAAAAAAATGCTACTCCGTTATTGCCAGATCAGCTTTAATTATACAGGGAACCAACAGGGATGCTTGGGACTAACATACATCCTCTAAAAACTGGTGATCCTGGAGAATAGGAATGTTTGACGTTATACTCGTTTGTTGAAAACCAAGAAATCCTCTGCTCTTCCACGAGAAATTATTGGTTTGGCAACAGGGTCCGTTTCGGCAAGTGATACGCAGATCTCATGTTTATCTTTGTTTTCAGATTGTTCTACATTTAATTGGTTTTAAAGAGATGCACAAAAATATATATAAATATTAGTGCCGATTTATGATGCCATTTGGGCTTACTCACAATGATGGCTTAGTTCATTGGGAAAACATGATTTTTAACTACGCTTAAGCGCATTTAAACCCACGGTGATGCCAGTGTGGTCACTAACATAGTGTGATGGTCGTTTTTCATTGCAAAGAAAATATTTTAATAACACTTAAAGCTGATTTATACTAACAGTAAGTATGCTTTTGGGGACAGTAACAAAGTTTGATGATGCTTTCCTATTGAGAAGACCAAGTTTTTTTTTAAATGTTCGAGGGCCAAAATGGACCGATTTAAACCAACAGTAAGTAATAACAGTAAGGATGTTGTTGGGACCACTCACAAACTATGATGGTGGTTTACTTCTTAAGGGAAACCAGATTTTTAGCAACACTCAAGGGTGTATTCGATATAAATGGCACACACATTTTTACTCAAAAAAAAAAAAAAAAAACGATTATAGGATTTTCTTGAAATTTTTGGGAAGTAAAATACTACTAATGAGTTATGTTTTACAAAATTTGTTTTATTCAATTTTTTTTTATTCTATCAACCCAAATGTCCACACTTGCCCTTTCATAACATCCATCATATTTTGTTCAACTGATTTTCCCAGTGTTTTTTTTGTTTGTACCCAAATTTTCTCCAACCCCAGCTCTGTTTTAATAGTTTTGGGATGTTTGCGAAGTTCCGTGTTCTTAATTTCCCAGAATTTTTCAATTGAGCGAAGTTCCGGTAAATTTGGTGGGTACATTTCTTTTGGCACAAAATTGACTTTGTTAGTCACTATCCCTCCAACACTTTCGAGCGTAGTGGCGGATGCTAGATCAGCCAAACGAGTTGATCCTTTGTGCTTCCTTGTGGATGACAAGAGTGCTTCTTTCCGTGTATCCCCGTTTATCGTTCCGGAAGCTGATGAAGGGAGCGTTTTTTTCACCACATCCGCAAATCGCCTGCCAGATCAGGAATTTCTTTGCAAATTTCGATAATTTCTTTTTTCGAACATCCTCCGGAACGTCGAACTTATACTTGGCAACAAAATATTCTTGCCCAGGAAGTTGACGGATGTCGGCCTTGACGTAAATTTCATCATCCATCACTATGCAGCACGATTTGGTGAGCAACTTCGTGTAAAGTTTCCGGGGGTGGGTTTTCGCAGTGATGTTTTGCTTTTCATTCGAGTTTGGGGCTTTTCGTACCTTGTAAACATGTAACCCAGCACGCTTCATGGTTTTTTGCACAAAACCGACTGACACCTTGGACTTTTTAGCGACCTCTTGAATTGTCATGTTTGGACGGTTCTTGAATTGTTGCACCACTTTCCTAACCATTTCACTGTCAATTGGACCACTTTTACGACCACTACCTTCCTTTATTCTGGCACTCAGACGCTCCTTGAAGATTCTATCACATGAGATACAGTTGTGTTTGCAATTAAAAGCTTTTTAGCGATCCATCGGTGGGACGCCTTTGGACTTGAATTGTAAGTGCACGAAATTTTTTTTCACGTACAATTTCTTGAAACTTGACGGATGTAAACAATTCACAATGAATGAGAATTGCTGAAATTTTCAGGTTTTTTACTCATATGGTTCAAAAGTTACAGAAGATTTTCGGTATGCCATTTTTATCGAATACACCCTTTAATTGCCGCTTTGAGACGGTTTAAACCAACATTGAGAATGCTGTTGCGACCACTAACAAAGTGTGATGGTGGATGTTCATTGGCAAAGCAAGGTTATATAACAACACTTAAAAGCTGACTTGAATCGGTTTATACCAGCACTAAAAATGTTGCTGAGGCCACTCTCAAAGTTGTTGGTGATTTTACATAGGGAAGACAAGGTTATCTATAGTGTCGCTTGAGAGTCGATTTGAACCGATTTTTGGACGTAGGACTACGATCTTTGTTTTCTACACTGGGGTACAATTTAAAAAAAAACCTATTGCGACCGTCACGAAAAGCGGTCAGGTTATGAGCGTTAATATCTCAGTCGTTTCTCCAAGCATTTTCAAAATGTTTGCCCCAATCGATCGGAAATATTTCTACGTGTCCATCCAGTATTGAAAACTTTTGATTTTCAACATTAAACTTTTGAAAATAACGCAAATATAAGGTAATTTTGTTTTTTCGTTTTGCAGAGCTAATTTACTAAATGCCAAATATTCTCCTATCACAGACTTCAAATGTAAGTAAGGGAGATCTAATACGCAGCAGTTTTTTATTTCCTTTATTTTTTTTTTTTAATTTTTTTTTTGTAAATGAAGGTTTACTGGAGGGACTCTAAATAGAGTAGAAACCTCTACGCCAGGCCTTTGATGATATCGTTGCGTTAATCTTTTAGAATCATTTTGCCAGCCGTACACGGAACATGTCGTCCAAGAAGACGCTGTTGCAAATGACTCGGAAGGAGCCACGTTTGAGAATTTTGAGTCCTTTCATCTGTTTTTTTTTTTCAATTTGCTTTTTGTTATTTTGTTAGTCAGTGTTACGTTTACGTCAGTCTTTTGTAGTTCAGTCCGTGAAGTGTGTCATTCATGTGCTATGATAGTCTTTCGCATCAGTTTCTCTTACCAAAAATAAGAAGCTATTGTATTGGTCCTTGTGCGTTAGAATGATATAACTTAACTTCTTTTTGAAGCATTTCTCCAGCCATGCAAGGATCATGTCGTCCATAGAGACGCTGTAGACATTGCCTCAAAAGGTGACGCTGTTGACATTGCCTCAAAAGGTGACGTTGTTGACATTGCCTCAAAAAGTGTAACATTTTCAAGTTTGCTTTCCCTTTTTTTCAGTCATGTTCATGTCCACTGTTTTGTATGGTGTCGTTTCGTCTTTTTGTTATTTTGTTTGTCAGTGTGTTTTTTTCAGTCTGTAGTTTAGTTCGTCATTTATGTGCTGCTAATGTCTTTTGAGCAGTTTTCTCAAATCAAAAATAAGTTGTCATTATGTCGTAGATATTTGAATTCTACCAGTTTTAGTAATGTCTGATGTTACAAGTCTCAGTAGTGCCAACAGTATAATTTTTATGGTTTACTGATGGGACTCATGAGAGATAAGTTTCCTTTAAAAGAGTTTGGGAGGTCGCTGAGTCTCTTCATGTTATTGAATTAGTCAGTCAGTGTTAAGTTTATAAGTTCAAGAGGGCATTTCGTTACTTCTTCAGTCGTTTATAATTTAGGTAATAGATGTCTAGTTCTTATGTGCTATGAAAGTAATCGATGCATACCTCGGCTTATCACGTTTAATTCACCTGTCACTTTGTTCGCCTTAGTCAGTTCTTGCCTTCTGTGTTATTCAGTTATATTCTATAGTTCTATTGTAGAAAAGTTTAAGTTTATTTGTCCGTTCATTGTCTCGTTTTTATTTGTCTTATCCTAATCTCTAAGTCGTTTAATCACTTAAAAGTCAAAAATGCATGTGCAGCCTAACAAAAATTATTTGTGTCTTGGTTAACTATAAGATTCACTTTTCGGTGGCAAAGTAAAGCTTTATCATGCCTATCCCCTATCTATTATTATGAAATTATTGGTTCGCCATTCTCACCGTGCTACCATATCTTGGAATGAGTAAACCACTATTCCATTTTGTGAGTGGCTCTAACAACATCCTTACTGTTGGTATAAATCGGTTCAAATAAGAAATCGGTACTAATATTTAAATATTTTATTAGACGCCGAATAGATCGTTTACCAAAACGAACCCTGCTGCTACACAATCTTGTTCCTAACAATTTCTCGTGGAACTGCAGATGTGTTCTCGGCTACCAGTAAAGCGAATATCACGTCAACATATTCCTACCATCTTCTTATTTGACCCGCATTCGTGCGGGGTCAGCGCCGGTACTGCCTTAGTGAGGATGCATGTTAGTCCCAAGCATCATCTGTTGGTTCTCTGTGTAATGACAGCTGGTCTGCCAATAATGGAATAGGAATCTCGGGCGGTCAATCATGCTCATGCAAGTATGACTGAACCTACTTGTGATTGAAACCTATCTTAGACAATTTGAAAAGCTATAGAGAAATATCAACTATATCAAATGCTTCGCTAAAGTAAGTGTATAAGTCTTCAAAATAATTACCTTCATTCATTGCATGAATTGGAAAATTTACAAAACTTAGTAGATTTGTAGGATTTAAATTGTTTGAGAATACAAGATAACATTTTAACATCTGATTTTTTACCACTTTGGAAGATCAAAACCATATACGTGCCAGTTTTTAAAGATGAATTAAACAACCAAAACAAGGGTTTCAGTAATTCCTTTTTATAATGCTTTCAAACATCAGGACCTGTTCCTTTAAGAGGTGTCTAATATGCTTAAAGAAAGCAAAATTTTGCTGAGTGATACATTATCAACTGTGACATATAACGAAGGTTGAGGAAGATATGAAAAATAGTGATAATTTCGATCCTTGTCATTACGGGTTGTGTAGACTTCTTGAAAAAAAATCAGCAAATAAGTTACTGATATCGGTTGGATTTCTAGCGAATTTGTCGTTGAATTGCATTTTTGTTATTTATATCAACAGTAAGGATCCTATTGGGGCCTCTCACAAAGTATGACGAAGAAAAGACTTCTCGCGACTCTTCACTCAAGAAATTCTTTGAAAAACTCAAAACATCTTCTTTTAGAGTAAGTTCAAGTAAAATCGGGAAACCTTCGAAAAAGTTTTTAAAAGTTTTCTGGAAAAATTTAGGATGTCTTCTCGAAGGTTACTGGAAGTCCTTTTAGATTATTCAGGTATTCTTCTGTAAACATTCATGAAGTCAACTATGAAGTCTTCTATGCAAAATGGAAAAGTTTTTTTTGAAAGCCTTAGAAAGTTTTTAAAGAAGACTCAGGAAGACACCAGAGAAAACCAAAATAGCCTTCTGGAAAGATTCATAGCATCTTTTGTATGATTATGGAAATCATAGATTGGATAGATTTAGATAGTTACCTGAGAAGACTTAGGAGACTGCTGAGATAATTCAAGAAGAATTTTGGTGAGAACAAGTCGCCTCTTGGGAAAACTGCTTGAGTCTTCCCGCTCAGAACATTTTTATTTTATTAGGACTCAAAAAACCTTTTTGGGAAGACTGTATACGTCTTTTAGGAAGATTCTGTAAGCCTTGGTAAACATTTAGGATTTCTCTCATATGTTGTGTGTTGTAAGTCTTCTAAGGTTAATTCAGGTATTCTTCTGTCAATACTCAAGAAGTCTTCTATTAAACTTCATTGTTTTTTTGGAAAGATTTGGAGTCTCCGTAATCAGGTCATTGCTTGAAAGACTCAAAACGTCCTCTTCTATAGCGAGTCGGGAAATCTTTCGGAGAGATTCAAGAAGCCTTCTCGAAAGTTTCAAGTAAGCCAGTTTCTGTAAGTTTCACGAAATTATCTGGTAAAAATTAGGACGTCTTATGTAAAGACTCTAGAGTTCTGTAAAACACGAGAAAGGATTTTTTTTGGAAGAATTTGTAAACGATTTTAGAAGACCGAGAAAGCTGTTCTAGATGTTTTTTTTAAGTTCTCCTCCGAACTCACTCAGATTTTACAAAACTATCTGGGCAAAACTATTCAATCAGATATTTAGTTTAAATAACGCATCTGACCTACCAAAACTATCTGAAAGATTTCTTTACCTGATATTTTCTGCTCGATAGGCCAAGAACTGGCCTAAAGGCCGAAGTAGCGCACTGCTCAAACCCAGCTGTTTTTTTTGACGTATCAAATAAAAAACGTTGTCTGTATTTTGCTTCTCAATTATGGTTATCACTTTAATGGCATTTCTCACCATGTCAGTTTAACGTTCCCTCAACCTATGTCAATTGCAACGTTTGGTTTAATCCGCGTTTCAAGAGCCAAAGAACTGAACACACAAGGCACAACTTATTCGCCGTGGTTAGAGCTATTCTTCACAAACGTGCACCATAGGGTGCCACCAAACTTGATGTCACATTAGTATTTAGGTGTAAAACAGCCGTCATCATTTCACAATAATTCAAAAACTGTCTTTTCGTTTCAAATCGAAACACTAATCATGAAAATTTGATCACTACTTTCTATTCATCAACTAGAATTTCATTCGATAAACGCTTCTTTGAAAACCAATGACAGCTGTTTGCACCTCAACTATGTGGGCTTTCTGATTAAAGAAGCCAAAACTAAGCAAAAAATGTACATTTTCTCACGCAATCAAATCAGCTAAACGTTCATATTTGAGATGGGTCGTGAAGGATATTAAAATTATCTTCACTTCATGAGGTTGAATAAGGTGGGCAAGCCAATAGAGGAGGAGCTTAGCCAAATTATGTATAGGAAATTTAAAAATAAAATACGTTGCAGGGTTTCTGACTCGGTTCACGACCTATTAAACACAATTTGTTCATCGCCCTGTTTTGTCCAATGAATCTTTACAAAAGAATTTTTTTTTGATAAATGAATCTCTGTTTTGCTAAATGAATTAATTTGTTTTGTCAAATGAATCATAACAACATTTTTTTTTTGAAATAAATGTATTTCCAATTAACGTACATATTTTAATAAGCTCATTGTGGAGCGATTTTTTTTGAGATTTTACCCTTTCACATAGGTTTATCAAAGTAATTAATAAACGGGATTCGGCTGGAGCGCATCTTTCTTTTTAAATTCAAAGGGGCTAATTTTATGTTTCAAATTTAAAAATTTGCTTTATCGTAGGTGAACTATCGATGATAGCTATCCTCATCCGAAATTCTCTCATTATTTTAACTCAACACTCTTAACACAATCATAAGCACCTCACTATTGCTTGAACACGTTCATTACATCGTGAACAGCTGAAACAAAATTGCAATAAATTCTTTGATTTAAAACAGAAGTGAAACATTTTCTATGCCAACATCAGTAGTGTTGGATTACCGTTTACCAATCATGGTAGTGGTCATAAGAAGGCATGAAATAAATAGCAGTTATAGCACAGGGATGGGTCAGTCGGTGTAAAAATTAATTGATTTTAAGTATTATGACATCATGGCGCAGTGCACATATCATATCTGCTAATACAAGAATGGTACAGAAGAAGGAGACACAGACCATAGCTGTCGATGATGACTTGCCGATGGGACACTGGCCATCCGAAGAATGTGTACAAAATTAAACGATCAAAGTGCATCGTAAATTGTCGCAATTAATTAGCGCCTTATTTATTACGATTGTTTTATTGGTTTTTCGTTCAGTTGCAGTGATTAAGCTATACGTTAATCGGTGGCCATTTGCTACTTTGCTCTCTAAAAGAAGTATGAAACTGGATGTTGAACAATTTTACAACCATGGTATCATGTACGATCTCAGTATCGATTAATGTTTGGCCGAGCATGGATGTGGATTTTTTTTTATTATCTTGCATCCAGGAGTTGATTAGCAACAATAAATTAGATTAATAGTTTGTGTTAATTTGGAAACGATATGCCATTGAGCAGGTTATATATAGCAAAGACATAACAAGTGATTAACTTTCTACGCTATTATCAACAGATTATTTGCCCCAATACATTTACGACAAAATTGCTGCTCCAAAATATTTCAAATATAACAAACTATCGGGTATTGAGAAGTTTTTCTACCAATATAAAATAACATTGCTTAGTATCATCTGTATATTATCACTTTTCTTAGTAGTTAACTTCAATTATGCTTTTGGTTTAAGCTGATTTCTTTCGACTTTGCAGTTTTTTTTAATTCTCTCAGCCGATTTATATGAAAGGCTGGCGTACGTAAGAATGCTTATTTCTAAAAAACGAATCGTCTAACTATTTTCTCTGCTCCAGAGAAACTTATAAAGTGAGGAAAAGGGATAAAAATTAACCTATTTTTTTAAATATTAAATCTAGGTAGGTAAGTTTTTTGATTGATATTAAATTGTTTAACAAACCTCACCTATGATTTTTTGGCTCCTCCAGTGAACCCAAATTATAACATCTCTTTCATAGCCTTGATAAGTTGGGTCAGCTCCCTCGGAAAGCCGTTCTCGCCCATGATCTTCCGTAGCTCTTTTCGGTTAACTATATGCGAATTTAAAGTCAATGAATAGTTTATGCTTAGGGACTCTATAATCAAGGCACTTTTGAAGGATCTACCACAAAGTGAATATTTGATCCGTTCGATGAAGCCGGCTTGATAACTTTCCACGAATCTATTTGCTAGTGGCGATAGTTGCTGGAAGATAAATTGGTATAGCACTTCATAGACGGCATTAAGGATGGTGATCGCACGATAAATTTCACAGTCCAGTTTGTCGCCGTTCTTGTAGATGGGGCAGATAACCCCATCCTTCCACTCCTCTGGCAACTGTTTGGTATCCCAAATTCTGGCTATCAGTCGATGCAGGCAATTGGCCAACTTGTCCGGGCCAATCTTGAAAAGCTCTTCTCCGGTACCATCTCTTCCAACAGATTTGTTGCTCTTCAGCTGCTTAATGGAATCCATAACTTCACTTAGTCCGGGTGGCACATCTCCTTCACTTGCTGCATCGACGGCTCTTCCTTCGCTGAATTGGTCCTCTTCCTGTCCTCCATTCGGATGTTCATCGAAGTACTGCCTCCATCTTTCGGCCACCTCACAATCGTCGTAAGGATACTCCCATTCCTATCCCGACACATTTCAGTTCGCGGCACGAAGCCTCTGCGGGATGCGTTAAGTTTCTAGTAGAATTTGAGCGTTTCATGTAAGCGGTGCCGCTGTTCATGCTCCTGACACTCCTCCTCCTGGCGGCGCTTTTTCTCCCGGAAGGGTTAGGTTTGCTGCCTCCGCTTCTGTCTGTACCATTCCATACTCTTACCGGTAGCTTGACACAGCATAAGTGCCCTGCAGATATTCTTCGTCAAACCATTCATTCTATTGGTTTCGTTCCACGTAGTCCGTTCTCCGCCACGCTGCTGGTAGTTGTTTTCACGGTGTTCCAACAGTCTTCGAGAGGGACTTTGTCTATCTCAACCTCCTCTGGCAGCGCAGTCTCAGTGACCTCAGGTTGCTTCAGTCTCGTGAGATTGTACCAATATTGGCGCCTCAATAGGTTCTGACATCGGTGATATCTGAGAAGTCTATCAAGACCTGCTCGATTTGTGATTCCGTTTGGTTTGGTGACCTCCAGGTGTACCGATGTGGGAGGCTGTGCTGGAAGAAGGTGCTTTTTACGACCAGCTTTTGGAGCTGGCGAAGCCGATAAGTCGAAGGCCGTTGTCGTTGCTCAGCTGGTGTGTGCTGAAATTACCAATCACTGGTTTATATTCCTCCTTCTGGCCAACTCTAACGTTGAAATCCCCAATGATGATCTTGATGTCATCGCTTGGACAGCGGTCGTATTTACGTTCCAGCTGGGCGTAGAATTCTTCCATGTCATCATTAGTACTTCCGAAGTGAGCGCTATGCACGTTAGTTTTTTTTCGCGACAACGAAGCAGCAAAAACAAAACACGTCAGTTTCAGTGCACGGCTTGCTGCGATCTAGAAAAAACATAAATTATATTTTTAAGTGTGTATGATAAATTGTGCATTGCCAAAGACAGTCAATGCATGACTGAGTGCTGATAAGATCGACTAAACCTACACACTACCAAAATGTCATGTAAATTTCTGTCTCCGGAGACCGACACATGCAAGCGTCCTTTAGCACATAAGAATGAGTTGAAAGAGATGAGAAAATAAATTCAATCAAACACACCTCTCGTCGAATTGCGTATTTGTCAGTTTCAGGAGACATAATTTTACACGAAATCTTTCTTTACGTTCCCCATTTTTTTGCAAACATGAATAACGTCTCGTGTAAAATTTAAAATTTTTAAGTGTGTATGTATTCTGAAATTGTGGCGTCTACAGGGTGCGCATTATTTCGAAAATAGTGCGAAAATGTTCAAACTTGAGTATTGGGTTAATTCGTGTAGCTAGTGACTAATTTCTGTCGAAAGTGTATTTGTTTGTGTTATCTTTCAAGTGCTGCATCCAAACATTCTATTTGTTTTATTGCAAATTCGTCAAAATGTTCGCGAAAGAAGTGATCACCAGTTTGTTGCTCGCCCAGAAGAAGCCGAAAGAGATTGCCAAGGTGGTAGGGTGCCATTTGGAAACAGTTTACCGCATAAAAAAGTCCCTGTAGGATGGTCCTAAGCAGTGGAAGCCGGGAAGCGGACGTCCGCGCTTTGCACGCACGCCGAACGTGATCAAATCGGTCCGTGCAAAAATTGCTCGCAACCCGGTGCGTTCCATAAGAAAACTTGCAAAGGAAGCCAATATTTCGGAGAAATCCATGCGGAGAATCATCAAAGAAGACCTGCTTGCACCTTTCAGAGCCAGCGTGAAACGCCACTTGATTACGGACCAAGAGAGAAGAAAAGAGACGCTAGAGGTAAACACGGTCTCTAACCAACGATTGTCAGACTAATCATCCTTCCCCCCTCCCCGAATACCGTGAGGACGTGGCCGGCGCCGGTACTGATCTATAAATAGAATGAACTAGTAAACTTTTACATTGAAGATGTAAAGCTACTCCCATGCTCCATCTATGTGGTTCTTTGTGCAATTACACTAGTTCTGTTAAGTAACGGAGTAGCAACTACGAAACTCACGGTCTTTATTTTTAACAATAACAATTAATAACAAAAATTTATTTTATATGACATATTTTTCAACGATATTCAATCTCAAGCCATAATTCACATCACAGTACATTACTGGAAGTTTAGTACGTTTATGCTTTTAACCTTATGTAATTTTCACTATTTTTAAGAGTGTGGTGAAATCAAAACAATTTTATATGCACGATGAAAATTAATTTATGGCACCAAATTCACTATTTTACACTTATTGTATTGTATGGAATCAAAAAAACTACACTGTTCACCACAACCACTCTAATTGGTTAACTTTTTCCATATATCTTTCCATCCCACATTTGAGCACTTAGAACATCGAATCTGATTAAAATTGTTTTGATGAATTTTAGCATTCCAAATGAATTATACATCGAAAATATAGTATAATACATGGTTTTGACTAATATTTTTAATGGAATAATCCACCCTCAAGTGAAATGTTAATCTTCAGATGGTTTAATTCGAATTAAATGATGGTTAAATGGTGTCCGAGCAAAAAAGTGGATAGAGCCCGTAAAACAATTGTTTCTTTTGGCAATAAAAGGCAAATGAAGCTTTGCAAAATGATAACAGGTATTCACTTGAGGTCATTGAGGCTTTCATTGCTGAGTTAATAATCTAATCAGAGCATTCAGAAGAATCACTAGAGGCATCAACATCGTTTAAACATCTTGCTCGCAGCATTTGCATTGCTTCAAGAGAAAAAGACTGGCTCTTTTTCTTAGGTATTGATCTCGGGCTGGTAAAGAAAGAATCTGAATTCAATATCAGCCTACTGAAAATTAACCGTGACGTTTTCAATAGGCTGATATTGAATTCAGAGCTGAGCTGATCTGAAAAATTTGACCTGTGTAGTCTGAAATGCTTATTCCTAGCTTCTTCAAAAAGAAGTCCATCTGGAACGAGTACATTCTCTATCACAATGGCGCCATGATTTCAAACTTCATGCAGAGTAGGAGTCATAGAATACCAAGGATAAAGCTGAATGTACAGTTGAGCAGTATCAAAGGCGTACTCTGCGAACTTCGATGTATCTATGTCAAAACCACTGGTTATCACCTCCAAAATAACTTTCAACAGCTGAAAAGGATGAGATCTACGCCTGTTCATCAAAAACTCTTCTCGTAGTGTTTCTATCTTTTGTGGACCCGAATCTTGCTTTCAGCATATCAACTAGAAGACCCATTTCATCTATGAATTCTTGTTATATTCTTCGTTTCATGTTGGCTACGCTTACTGTTTCTGAGGAATAAATTCCCTCAGTATGGTTATAGCCTTTCAATAGCCTTGTCTGTTTCATTTCTGGTTTGCCACTTCTTGATGCCCATTTTAAAAGCGATGTGAAGAATGGATTAAAAAAATCGGATTCTTGCTTGTAACGTTGATAATCCAAATTTTTTTTTTATATTTGAGTTGGAATCTTTACTTGTTGATAGAACATTGAACAGTTTTGAGGGTTTTCCACAAATGTAAGATCGCATTGATGATGCAGTGGCTGTTGCAGCGTTACACACTTTTCCATCAACTTTGGTAGGAATTAATGTATGGAATATTTTCAATATTTCAGAGCCCGTAATTTTTCGAGACTGCCACCCGATTCTCAATATCAGTAATCACTTCTGTTGTAATCTCTGTTAATTCTCATACAAAATGAATCCGTATTGGACGGCCGTGTCTAGGTGAAGACGGAAAAGGGTTTTGCTACACAAGTTTTCCACAACCATTACAATATTGCTTGCAAATTGTTACAGGAACTACAGGAATCATAAATGGAAATGGAAAATAATTGCATCGCTACACAGATAAAAAGAAACGTTAAATTTCCTGCGTTATCTTATGCACATAAAGGGAATGCTAGATTTGGCAGAAAATAATGGGATATTTCAGGTAAATTTAAGCCAGATAACGCCTGAAGCTAGCCTGTTGTATGAAAGAAGGCAAACATTGTTGTATGGCGCGTGAAAGATTGCAAACAATTTCGTTGTTTACGCCTCCTTTGGTTTGGAATTAAACGAGGGGAAATTTTACGCGCTTGTTAAAATTAATTTTTTTTTCTATGTATCTTCTTGATTCGGACATTTTTGTTTATACAAATTATGAGATCCATCATATCCCTATTTCGTCACAAGTGCAAGGGCTTCCTTTTGTTCAACGGCCAATCCTTCAATCACTTTATTTGAAAGGCATAAGTGAGTCATGGTCCAGTAGATCTTGAAGCCGAATCTCAAGACAAGTTTTGCTGACATAGATACTTCCTTCTAGTTTTTGCCTTCTTCAGAGAATTCGAGATAAACTTGGATCTACAAAAAATGACCAATAGAGTTTCTTGTTCAATAAATGTTCGTTTGAATGCTTAACTTGTTTGCGGGATTCCAGTACTTTCAATGAGCTTTTTGCGACTTCGTTGATCACCATCATTTTATCAAGGAATATCAGAACTTGCATGTGATATGTACACTGATAGGCAAAATAAAGTGCCCAGCTCATCGTTTTTTCAATTTCTCTCATTTACTTGGTTCAAATTAAAGTAAACACACTGTATTTTTTTTATTATCTTATTTTTTATATTCTTTTTAAGTTTCACTTATGGAATACTGAAAAAAAAGGAGTTTTACTTAAAGAAAAATATATCAATTTGTGTTGAAAAAACAGTGACAAAATAATTTCGGCTACAGAAAACATAAATTAAAGTAAAATAAAAGCAATAATAATAATTCAATAATTGATGTGTCCTCCTTTGGCCTTCAGGACCTCCTGCAGGCGCTTCGACATGCTCGCGACCAGGTTCTGTAGGTGCTGTGGATCTAGCTCTTCCCAGGCGCGCTCCAGGGCTTCAAAATAGTTATTTTTATTGGTAACACCAGTTTTGTCAACCCTGGCATCGAGAATCGCCCACAAATTCTCGATGGGATTGAGGTCCGGGCTTTGTGGAGGCCATTCCAGCGGTTTGATCCGACAAGACCGGAAGAAAGACTTGGTCTTCTTGGCAGTATACTTCGGGTCGTTGTCCTAATGGAATACGAACTTCTCTTCAAGGCCCGTCTGGATCAGCGAAACCTCCAGATTTTCTCGCAGGATGTTGATGTAAGAATCTGCCGTCATTATCCCGTGGATTTTCACAATACTTCCCACTCCACTCCACGAAAAACACCCCCAGACCATCACATTTCCTCCTCCACGCTTCATCGTGCCTTGGATGTGGCGCTCTTGAAGCTCCTCTCCCGATCTGCACCAAACACGAACCCGCCGCTTTCGGTTAAACAGCTCGAATTTTGATTCGTCCGTCCAGAGAACCGTTTTCCAGAACTCTAGGGGCTTATCAGCATGTTCCTTAGCAAACTTAAGCCGTTTGGCTTTGTTTGCCTTGCTGATAAATGGGCGCTTCCGGGCAAGTTTGCTATTCAACCCCTGTGCTACGAGACGGCGACGAACAGTTCGACCGGAAACTGATAACTGAAGGGTTTCCTGGATCTCGCGGACAGTTACCTTCGGGTTCTTCTTGACTTCGCGCATGATCTTGGTGTCCGTTCTCGCATCCGTTTTCCGCTTCCTGCCTCTTCCAGGGCGATCCACCACTGATCCAAACGTTTTAAGCTTCAGACGAATTTTGCCAACCGCTGCCTTACTGATACTGTACTTCTTAGCGACAGCCCGGTGCGATTCACCGTTTTGCACATCACGAACGACCAATTTTCGGATACACAAGGGAATTGCTTTCGAAAGCACTGCGTTCTCCATTTTTTTCAATTGAATCAAATGCGATCACGTATACAAATGCACCAGGTTGAGCCGTTTGCTTCAAAACATGTCAAAATATCAAAACATAAACAATCGAGGGGTCTTCCAATGGAAACTTATCGAAAACATATCGATTTTTGAAGTGGGCACTTTATTTTGTCACTGTTTTTTTTTTCAACACAAATTGATTTTTTTTTCTTCAAGTAAAACTCCTTTTTTTTCAGTATTCCATAAGTGAAACTTAAAAAGAATATAAAAAATAAAATAAGAAAAAAAACTACATTGTGTTTACTTTAATTTGAACCAAGTAAATGAGAGAAATTGAAAAAACGATGAGGTGGGCACTTTATTTTGCCTATCAGTGTATTTTACTACCGGAAAGTGACGAAAACTTTACTTGTTTAATTCTAAATGAGCTTAAGAAAGTCTAATTTACAACATTCTTGTGTCTATTAGAATGTTGCTCTCCAAATACCAAGATTATTTAAGTGCGTTTTAAGTATACAGATTGGTGAAGTAAACCTTCTTTGACCAACACCATAGTTGATTTGATTCAAAATCCCTCATTTACACTTTCATTGCAATAAACATTTCCCGGTATACGAGCGTCAAATAAAAAAAAGTGAGAGAAAAAAAAAACTCGATCACATTTAACCTGCCGTAACGAAAGTAAACACTACTTCTGGAGGTCGATAAGCTGTTAAACGATGCAGTGAACATCACTCTTCAAAATGCTACTATACAGAGGAAAGTTAATTCACTTGAATTTTTTCAACTTTAGATGAGGTTTTTGTTAGATTTACTCCACAGTGCATCCACGAGATATAAATGTTTTTTTCCGTACAGATTCTAAATTGACAATGCTTTAGATGTTGAGACCAGGTAAAGAATGATTTTGGAAGTGTGGGATACTGTAGAAAATTACGAAGCACGGTCACGTATGAAGAGATGTTTAACCATCATATGAAAGTTGTTATATTGCCAAAACCGTGCCAAACTACCTTTCATTCTCCTGAAGAGCACGTCCTTTAAAAAACAATAGCATTGAGTGAAAAAAAAACAAAACTAAAAATAACACTTGTATGCGATTTTTATGGTAAGCATGTTGGTGTATCTACATACTTTTTAAATAGTTTGCAAGCAATATTTCTACTATTTTAGTATCACATCCTAATAAAATAAAATCATGAGTAATTATTATTTATCATGCTAATACAAACGAATATGTATTTATCATACAACAACAATTATAATGATTGCTAACTGCATTTTCCACAGACTTTGTAGGGTCTTCGCTTTTTTGTTCTCTTAGTTGCTTAGGATTTGCTACGTAGATTTAGGAATTCAGGCATCTCCAGTGTACATACAACGAATAAAGTTTATGTTTCACGCGTTCTGTGAATGGAAAAATAATTTTGCGCATTACCACACAAAGAGGCAATGACATGCCGGAATAGTGATTAACTTTTTCTTCTCTGATCGAATGTAAACGTATGGTGTAGCGGAATCTTCATGCATTTAAAAAGAAAATTGTTGCAAACCCAGAGAGAACACATATCGAACAGTTAACTGATGAGCGTGTTCTGTGTCGTATTCTCGTGTTGTGGTTCTTAAGAAAATATTTCGTCTTGTCTTCGATCGAGTGCTGTTCTGGTTCGTTGCCTTCGGGGTTGACGTGTTAAATTGATTAATAGTTATCAATTTTCTTTCTCTGAAATCTTCTGAGTGCATGGCGACGTTAAAAATGTGTTGACCATTTATTCATGTTTGTACTGTGTGTTTTAGTTTATGACTCACCCGCACATACTGAGTTTTTGTTGAAAAGAAAACATATTTTCTTCAGGCTGTTTTTTGCTGACACTAACAAACACATTTTACCGCCATATGTTCGTTCTGTGTTGCCATTACATGTAACACAAAGCATCGAACAATCGGAATCGAAAATCTGTGTCCATTCCAAGGCAGCTCAACAATTTACCGACAACCGCAAACAAACCAACCGTCTATTATCCCTGATAGAAAACCACAAACGTTAACTTTTTTGGTCATCAAAGTGTCGGTCCAAATTAAAATATGTTGCCCGATTGGTGCGCAAGATTTGCGTTCGTTGGCGGCTACACGTTTGAGCGTGCGCGATTTTCCCCCCGAAGCCCCATAAATGGGCATTAGTTGCGTCTAATAGCGGTCTTGCTGTTCACGAAGGATCGATTCGTTTCTCCTGGACCCACCGTTACTCTAACAGTCCAGTTCCAATGACGCAAAGCAAATACTGGTCTGGGTAACTTACCGGCTTGAAATTGCATAAAGCTTCTTCGAACTTCTGTGGCGCGTGAACATGCTCAGTGAATTCTCTGACTCAATTTAAACATGCTTATTTTACTACAACAATGACCAGTGATGTAGAAGGGGTTTTTGAAAAAAAAATGATGCTATGTTTTCAGTTCCTGGATGTTTAGTATGATTACAACTTTTTTCGAATTCGATGTCAAATTGAAATAGTACTCTCTCAAATGAATTGAACACGCTTTACCAAATTTCTGCAAGAAGAATAACATCTTTTGTTATTTGTTTTTGTAAATGTATATTCCATGCAGCATTAAAAAATACTACCCTCCAAATATAGGCTTACAATAGCATGTTTCTTTCTTTACGCTCTATTAACGTGATTTTTAGCTTCTTGGGCTGGTTTGTAATGCTTAACGCTTAAAGGGAGACGATCTTGCCCAACACAATGAACGCTCAACCGAGACCGGCTTTGCTTCCGTTTCGAAAAAAGACGTGATCAGAGTTTTGTCTTCGAAGAAAATCCCAACGGAACTGACTGGAGTCGATACCAGACCCAATGTGACGAGAGACAACCACGCTTACCACGCTTATCGGCGCCGTTGCTTACATATAGCTGATTAGGTATTTTAACTAACCGATGGAAGACTTTTTTGCCGGTAGTCACATGTAGAAAGCGACCGAAGTCGAAATGATTTTTCGATTTCGCTGTATTGCTTAAAATCTAAGCCATTTATCACTGTAACTTTTGGAGCCATTCCGCGAAATGGTGTACAGTTGATGAGAATTTGATGCGATAATAATTCTTATAGCAAATTTTAGATAATGAAATTGTGTGCTAAAGCTCAATTCACTCAATACCTAGACGCAATAAATCAGCTCTATCTCGGAATTGTTTTGATGAAAAAATAAAATACTGTAGCAGTAAAAACAAGGTTTTTATTGTATTTTCAGGTAACAATATTAACAGCTTTGTGCCATTTTGGTTTTGATGAAATGGCGAACTTTTCTTGAAATACCTCGCATCATCTGATCGTCCACTTGAGCATCTCTGCATCATGCCGAGTCACTTTTCCAGTTTTTTTTCTTTCTTTTTTTTGCCGAAATTGAGAGCCCTTGAGTGGATTAAGGTCATTTTCGATGGAATCGTTGTCACGGTACCATAATGTCGACTGTATTTACTGCTAGCCAAAATTTTACAAAAGTTTAAAGGGCCTTTGTATGCTTTGATGAATGTTTAAAAGCGTATTTGGACAACGTTCCTTACTACATGGGGTGAACAGTATTTTCCTTGACCGCCAAAATGCGATGCTACTTCAAAAAAAGTTATAGTGCCTTGTAGTCCGTTCATATTTAGGCATACACGCCAAATTTCAGTGCGATAATGCCCTTAGTTTTGTTTTGACAGCTGATTGTTGTTGACGTTTTTGGCATCATGTTGAATATGGATAAAAACGATTTTCGTTCTCTCATAGAACATAATTTTTTGAGAGGAAAAACGGCGAAGGAAACAAAAGAGAAGTTGGATAAGTATTATGGGGCAAATGTTCCGTCAGATTACACCGTTAAATATAGGTTTCGAGAGTTTCGTGGTGGTCGCAACTCCAGTACCGATCAATTTCGCAGCGGTAGGCCCTCTAATGCGGTTACAGAGGATAATTTCAAAAAAGTTCATGAAATGGTGGTGGCTGACCGGAAAGTGAAGATGCGTGAGCTAGCAGATGCCACAAATAGTATTGACCGCACATGCCATACTTTGGGCAAGATTCTCCATATGAAAAAGTTATCCTACCGCTGGGTGCCGCGCATGCTCACTCCTGACCAACGCACGAACGCGAGAGACTAAAATATATACTGGCACTAATTAATGAACATTTAGCAATGAAAATGCACAAAATTGCCACTACATTATTAAACCCTGTGCCAACGAAAAATTAACAATTCGCACTAGAAAAACTTAAAATAGCAATAAAAAATTGATAATTCACTTTCAATAATTCAAAAGTGGCCGGTAAAACTTTCAAAAAAAGCAATGGCAATTAGTATAAACGCAATAATAAGCTGATAGTTTTCCGTCATAATAATAAGTTCTAGCACTATACATGTGACAAAAATCTTCAAATCTTTCAAATCTTCCAATTGAAACCAAACAAATCGCAATAAAAAATCAAAAAATTAAAAAACAAATAATTTAAATAATTTGTTTGATTTTAATTGGAAAGATTTGAAAAATTTAAAGACTTTTGTCACATGTATAGTGCTAGAACTTATTATTATGACGGAAAACTATCAGCTTATTATTGCGTTTATACTAATTGCCATTGCTTTTTTTGAAAGTTTTACCGGTCACTTTTGAATTATTGAAAGTGAATTATCAATTTTTTATTGCTATTTTATGTTTTTCTAGTGCGAATTGTTATTTTTTCGTTGGCACAGTGTTTAATAATGTAGTGGCGATTTCACACATTTTTATTGCTATTTTTTCCATTTTTATTGATGTTTTATTACCCTGCCCAGAATAAACCCAATAGAGGGGGGAAGAGCCCGCCCTCGTTTCGGGAAATGTTAAAAGGGGAGGAGGAGTCCCAGCTCCTCAAATGTTTTTTCGGGGGGGGGGGTCCCCCCCTTTTCCGTTTTATGTTATTTAATATTTAGTATATTTTGTAAAAAAAATTAGGATTAAGAAGAGGATTTTTTTAATTTTAATGAGAGGGTTGTGAAAAAAAAAAAAAAAAAAAATAGTGTTTTGTTGGGGGAGAAAAATCATTCCAAATATCAAAGATAAAATTTCAATAAAAGATTTGTTTTATAAGACATATTGTAATATTTTTTCTTTATACTGTACTAGTAACATTTCAAATATAGCAATTGGAGTGAACGAAGAGTCCGGTTTGATGATTCCTGAAATAAATGGCTTATCTTACCATAATGCCACGAAACACAATATAAAAAATAAAATCTTACATTGCTTATAAGCACATGCCAGTGTTTTATGAATATAGTAGTTGAAATTCAGAAGTGCAATTTTAAATTAAATGTAATGCTGAAATGCTGAAAAACAAATTGAGCCTTTGATGCCTGTCGTGTTGTTCCCGGCTCTTACATCGTTTTGGAATGCAAAAATGATTCCAAATCGTGCTGAAATTATTGATCATATGAGAATGGGAAATATGCAATATGATTAAAAGGTACACGATCTTCAGTCGCACCCCCTCACTTCGCTATTGTCAGATTGACAACATTGCCCAGGCTACGCCAACCAGCGTCTCCATGTTTCAGCTGGCAGTCTTTTGTGATCATATGACTCGTGGAGGCGTGAGGTAGGAACTTGTGAGGACGAGATGTCGGCCGCACCCTCCTTCGATGTTGTCAACTCACCATTTGAAGCCCTTGGCCCTCGGACTACTTTCTGTTCCCAAACCTCAAAAGATCGCTTATCAATACAACAAAATTCAGCTCGTGCCAGGAAATTATCGACGCCGCGGATGAGTTTTTTGCAGACTTTCTGGATAATTACTTTTCGGATGGGATCAATAAGTTGGAAAATCGCTGGACTAAGTGTATCGAGCTAAAGGGGGAATACACTGAATGAAATAAAATAAACGTTTAAAAATAATTTTTTTTACATTCCCAAGGCGGTTTCCTAGTAGACATGCTTCGTAGTTTTGATAATAACCAACAAACTCTGTAAAACAATTGAGAAAATCAATTAAAAAACGGGAATTGCTGGTCTGATTTCTAAATAACTTTATCAACCAGAATGAAAGCCTCATAATACGATCATGATTTGTCAAGAAAAAACGAATGTTGCAATTCTGAGGCTCATTCCTGTGTACGACAATGGAACGACGGTCTGCAGAAGACGCCAAAAGAAAAACCGTCACGACCTGAACCGAACGATCGAACCAACTCGTTGGCCGACTGTCGGTGAACAGAATAATAAAATTTTATTACCCCAATTGGATTCGATTGAACTGTTTTAGCTAAATCTCCCTATGCGTTTATTTCTTTCGCAGGTTTATCAGGTGGTATTTTTCACGATGCGTGCCGCAATTTCCCCTCTGCCAGCTGCATGGGCTTTGGAAAAGTCAACCGACGGTAAGGTCTACAGTGCATGGCAGTTCTTTGCCGCCGACGATGATGAGTGCCGCGGAAGGTTCGGTCTTGCCGCTCACAGTGCCAACTACATATTCAAGAACGATTCCGAAGTGATATGCTCGACTCAGTTCTCCGCCGTTGATCCGCTGGAGAGTGGTGAAATAAACTTATCGCTCATCACGGGTAGACCGAGCGAGAAAACCACCTCACAAGAGCTGCTTAATTTCACCCTCGCTCGCTATATTCGAATTCGCCTGGTACGTATGCATACTGCGGTCTTCCGTGATGGCGTCAGTGCTGACAGTGGAATGGACACGCAGGCGCAAGCAAAACGAAGCTTCTACACCATTCGCTCGCTGCGAATCGGAGGGCGGTGTTTCTGCTCCGGCCATGCTGCAAAATGCAAAGCAAACGACAACAACATAGACAGTTTACCGCGGTGTGAATGCATGCATAATACCTGTGGGATGCACTGCGATCGGTGCTGTCCGTTGTACAACCAAAGACCTTACCGCATGGGGACTCCGTTTCAGGCAAATAAATGTGAAAAGTGTGAGGTAAGTGTGACTGGCTGCTTTTATTGAACAAAGTTCTAATTTCTATATATACCATTTTAGTGCAACGGTCATGCCAAGGAGTGCCGCTATGACCACGAGGTGGACGAGAAAAGTCTGAGCGTTAATGTCCGGGGAAAGTTGAGTGGCGGAGGAGTTTGTATCAATTGTACGAAATTCACCACAGGAATAAACTGTGAAAAATGTCTCCCGTTTTATTACACACCAGTCGGTAGGATGCCGAACGCTGAGGTACCGTGTTTGCCATGTGACTGTAGTTCAAAAGGCTCAACTGGAGAATGCAATCCAATTGGTGGGGAATGTATTTGCAAAGAAGGATTCACTGGCTCCAGATGTACGGAATGTGCTCCTGGATACCATGGAGAAAAGTGTGCTAAGTGCTTGTGTGATGTAAGAGGAACTATGCCTGGTGGAGAATGCGAGTCTCATTGTCAGTGTAAATTACACGTGGAAGGTGAAAAGTGTGACCGCTGTGCTGCAGGATATTTCTCTTTAAGCGGCAATAATTCTGAAGGTTGTTTGAAATGTTTTTGCTCGGGGGTAGGCCAAACATGTACAAGTGCAGAAGTGTTAGACAAAAGCTATGGATCATTAGAAGGTTGGAGCGTGACGGATATATCCAGGTCAAAAATCGTTTACCCTACTAGAGACAATGAAACCGGATTCATGGTTATTGGAATGTTTGAACTTTCCGAAACAGAAGCAGTGTATTGGTCTAGTCCAAAGACGTACCTGGGAAATCGACTTAAAAGTTACGGAAGTAACATGGCTTTCAAAATTTCCTGGGTAATTGTTCGAGGTGACACCAGTGGGAAGCCCACTACTGGGCCAAGTATAATCCTCTTCGGGAAAAATGGAATGAAGATCGCGTACGGCGATGATACTTTCACGGGATCTTCGAATGCAACCGTTGAAATTGTGCTGAAAGAAGGAAACTGGTATCACGTGCCGGCAAGCGTAAAAGACATTGTTACAAGGCTCAAGAGGACTGAGTATCATGGTGATCCAGTGACAAGAACACAATTTTTGTCTGTACTGATGGATGTCGAAAGCATTTTGTTAAGGGGAACCTTTCACACTGATCAGGTGGAGAGTGTACTAGAAGCTGCAACTTTGTACGAAGGAAGAAATGAAAGTGAAGTGGCCGTACGAGAAAGTTTGGTTGAAAGATGCGATTGCCCACCGGGTTATACAGGTTTATCGTGTGAACAGTGTGCTTTTGGTCATGTTCGAATTTATGAGTACACAATCACTCACGAAAATGTTGCAAAGTGCATCCCGTGTACAATGTGCAACAGTCATGCGGAGAGTTGCGATTTGGAGACAGGAGAATGTGGACTGTGCCATCATAACACGTTTGGTGACACCTGCGAACGATGTTTGCCAGGTTACTATGGACATGCTTTGGCTGGGAGGTCCGATGATTGCAAGAAGTGTGCCTGTCCTTTGGAGGTTGAGAGTAACAACTTTTCGCCGAGCTGTCTGTTGAAGAGCGGAGCTGAGTAAGTATTCAATCATTTAGCATAGCATAGCACTAGCATATCAAAGTTTTGACGTTTGCGCATCTCGTGGATGGAGTCATGATGAGGAATAATTCGTTGAAGTCATTACATGTCACCATTAAACGGAACCAAATACTGTTATGGCTCTCCACGCAATAATCTTCACGGAAATACTCCTTGATCACTCACCTAGCCAAGTTCATGCAGCAGTGGGAGATGAGCCGAAACGCACCATAAAAATACGAGAACGTTTGAAAATAACACCCTATTGGTCTGAGATTTCATGACCTTTCGAGTTTCGGGGGTACTTTAAAGTAAAGTTTTATTTTTCGCCCATTTTTGATGAATTCCACAAAAAAAATTACGATTAATGCATTCGGGTAATATTGATCCGGATTTAATCCATCGGTGCCCCCAACGACTAATCAATTTTTGATACCTACTGAAGGTTGTGTGGATTCACTGCGTCGTCATTACTCTCCAAAGGCATTAAAAAAAACATGAATAATGCATTCGGGTCATATTTACCCGGATTTGATCCAACGATTTCTCAATTATTTTTCAACCAAATCTTGGTTTTTATACACTCAAAAAATTTATAGATGTGTGAACTTTATGACTGTGGGTAATAATCTTGGATTGGGCTTAATAGACCGCTTAGAATCAGCGCCGGCTTATCGTATGTAGACCATTTATTTATGTGTCCCATCTACGAGAATCGTCGTCAAATTGGACTAAAGTCCGCTTCCAATAGGCGGAAAGTCCGCCTTTATATAGGTTTTACCATCCAATACGCAACAGGGTGTTCTCGTCAGCATTTGCGTAGAAAGATTGTGTGCCCGTATATATGCTGCCACATTCTACTGGTCGTTACGATTCGGTGTCTTCTGGACTTTAAACGTACGTCATCCAGCTCACTCCTGGATCAAAACTGTTGGTTAAGGCTAGCTTTTTAGCAGTATCCAGAAACGAAGCAATTAGTTGGTACCTGAACACTTAAACTGCCTTCCCGTCACCTTTAGCGTTCATGCGCTAAAGGATATTTTTGTCCACTTTTTTTACGATCGATTGTCCGACTTTTTTTGCCACAACCATGATGCTAAGATTTGGTTTTTTGAAATGCGCGTGCAAAATTTCGTCGCGAATCCTCTGCTCTGTGGACTCAATTTCAAAAACTTTTCCGCATTTTTCATTGAAAAATGTAAACAGTATGTAAACAATTCATACAGAACTGAGATCACGCAAAGTTTCAAATATTTTACCCTAAAAGCAAAGTAGTTATAGCTATTCGCGTGTGTTCCTATTTTAACGAGGACAACCTTTATGACGCTGAGAATGACAGATGATGTGGTTTAGCAAGCGCTTTTGTAGAATTGCTCTTCATTCTGGCGACACTCCAATCTGCGGTCAACTCGACAGTCACTGAGAATAACGATGGAAGCAATTGTGACAGGCGGTTTCATATTGCTCTTGTCTTCGTATGATTAATATTATCTATCTGAGCCTATTGGCAAAATAATTCTCTCGACTTTGCAGTCTTTTTAATGAATAAAACTTTTGCTTTCCTTCTCCGACCGTTTCAGTGGTTTAATTCCATCTTTATAAAAGGTTCTACAACAAATGTTTAAATGTAAGATGGATACATAGTTTTGATTTTTAAAATTTTGGGGTCATACAGAAAATACATAGTTTTTGGTGCGGTGCTCTATAATTACCAATATTTATCGTCACTTCATTGTTGGTTTGCATCAAATTTCCTGTAGTGAGTCAGAATGAATAGTCGAGAGCCTTAGCATGTGTACTATACTAAAAATGTACTACTATTAAACCGTTGAAATTTAAAAATGATAAACGGGATTCGCAAGTTTCTTAGCTACACTGTTCATTTTTTTACTTATCAATAGTCTTTTTGAATTTCCTTTTTCAAGCTTTAACCATTGAAACGTGTTAAAAACAAAAGTTGTATTCACTAAAAACACTGCAAAGCAGCAAAACTTCTGTTTTGACTAGTTGTATGGCTGAGAAGGGTCTTCTGTTCCTTCATCTTGTCTTTGTGTAGTTCCAAGGTACAACAAGTTTGGCTGTCTAACTCTTCGTATTGCCTCATTCTGGAGTAACATCGATTTTTGATCAGTAAGTAAGTAAATAGGTGGTTAATAGGGTGCTTTAAAGGGTCCTCCCTTAGCTCAGCTTCAAAGCAACACCATGCTGGAGGTGGCTGGGTTCGATTCTTGGTCTGGTCTAGGCATTTTTCGTAAAGGAAAATTTCTCGACTCCCTGGGCATAGCGTATGGATTGTACTTGCCACACATCATACTAATGCAAAAATGGTACTTGGCATCGAAAACTCTCAATTAATAACTGTGAAACTGCATTTAGAACACTAAGTTGAAAGCAAGCAATAAGCTAATTGTGAAAGCAATAAGCTTGAAATGCTAAAGAAGAAGAAGGGTGCTTTAAATAATCGAAATAGTTCCTCTCCCCTCAGTTGATTTCAAATCAGGTCCTGACTCTTCTTTCACAGTTTGAACTCAATTGGTTGCGAACTAGAACTGCACTGGTCCTTTGAAGTTTCTTTGTGAATTACTATGTGAAATCAAAATTTTGTGTTCTCATCCTCCTAAGCATGATGATAATGTTCCCTCTCTGTAAGTACGAGAAATTTATCCAGCTTCAATTAAGCCGAACATTACTTTTCCATTGAAGGTCAAGTTAATCAATTAATAATTGATTCCTAGGCCACTAACAGCTTTTAAGGCAAAACTGTTTGCGTGCTGTATGACAAAGTAGCTTTGGATTTTGGCCCCATTGTTCACACAAGACACACCAATATTGCCTGGTGCATTGCACAAGAATATCATCTCGATAAATAGTTAATAGCAGCTTAGGCTGATGTTCAATTCAAAAGTGGTCTACCGCGAAGTTTAAACTGGATAAATTTCTCATAAACAAGAATAGTAAGCATTTTCGTAAGTCATTATGCCAAAGAGCAAGTATGAAGAGAACGAAAAGTTTGGTGTCACTCGTTAAGCTTCAATCAGCTCAACTTGTTAAATAGTTGGAAATTGCTCAACTGTTTGTCTACGTACAATGGATCCGATGTCTCTTAATAGAATGCGTACAATTAATTTTGCATTTTCGTATTCAAATACAATTATCACATTTGTAAAAAAAAATTACTTAACCCAGCTCAATCCTACCTCAACTCAACACTAAGTCATATATGATGTCGTATATGAGTACATATTGGAGGCGATATACGTACTCCTATCCAAGCTTAAGGTATGATGGACCATTTGCTCATTGAGCGTGCCCAACCTTCGGAGTAAAGTGCCCAACCTACAATGGCCATCATATCCGACCCATACCACATCCCCCGGTAACGACAACTGGGCTTGCGGATAGGTCCAATACGACGGCATTATTGACGACAAGTAATTGCCCGGTTCAGGAGGTTGTTTCCACCTGAAACGGGGGCTTCGCGGTAGCTAAGGTGAATAGAGTGTTCTTCTACAGCTGTTACGAGCCGTCAAGATGGTACAGTATTCACGAATGGTCGACCGCATAACAGCGGTGTTAACTGACTGAAATCCGTAGGTAATGGCGGAAGATTTCAACGCCTGAGCGCTGGAGTGGGGGAGTCGCCTTAACAACCCTAGGGACCAAATCCTGCTAGAGGCTCTGGCTAGGCTCAGTGTACCGAGAGTACCTACCATAGAAACGGAGCGGAGTCGATCATCGACGTGAAGTTCTACGGCCCTGGACTGGAGGGTGGAGGATGGTTACACCCATAGCGATCACTAGGCGATTCGTTATAGTATCGTACACAATACTATGCAGCACGTGGGGGGAAGAGCATCGACTCCATTCACTCGAAGATTGAGGACATCATGCTCCAACAATGTATTTAAAGAGGCGTTTGAGCGGGAACGGATTATAAGCGAAACCTAGAACCCGTGCGGCGATCAACTTGTTGCGTTCCTAACACGTGTGAACCGGGCCCACATGTCTAGGAATGTCAAACCTAGAAACGGGAGGACGCCAATGTATTGGTGGACAGTGCTGACCTCCGCAGAACATGCCTCCGTGCAAGACAGAGGATGCAGAGAGCGCATTCAGACGTAGAACTAACGAAGCGTCAAGGTGCGCTAGTCACCGCAAAGGCCGCGCTAAAGAGGGAGATAAAGGCCAGCAAACAAGCTTGCTTCGAGGGCTTGTGATTGGAAGCCAATATGGACCCATGGGGTGACACCTATAGCGTGGTAATGGTCAAAAGCATGGGAGCGGCGGCTCCTACGGGGCAATCATTGGAATTACTACAGGTGATCATTGGGGGACTCTTTCCAAGGCACGACTCGAGTCCCTGGCCTCCCACCACGGTAGATTTGTCCTCTGACCAGACCAAAATGCTGTTATATTGGTGGACGGATAGTTCGGCGGACACGCCGAACATCCACAATCACGTCCCTAGTAGCACATTTGTTGCAAATGAGTTGAGATTACTTATATGTGACTCATTTTAGTCATAATCAAGTTGCTGTAACTTATTTAGACTGTTGTGTGCTGCTCGGGGTGAGTAATGACAACGGCACCGTGGAGGTCGGAGGCGAGGTGACGGTTACAAATGATGAGCTCATCTTTATAGCAAAGAAGCTCAAGATGAATAAAGCGCCAGCACCAGAAGGTATTCCGAACATGGCCATCAAAACGGCTATTTCGCTTAGTCTCTAAATGCTCAGGGTGGTAATGCAGAGTTGTCTGGACGGCTGAAGACGCCAGATCCTCGTATTGCTACCAAAGACAGGGAAGTCACCAGGTGATCCATTGGCTTATAGACCGATATGCTTGTTCCCAAGCAACACAGCTTGTGCTAAACAAGTTGGAAGTACTGTTAAATGACAAAAACAGGTAATCGATTTAAGTGTTTAATACTTTATTTCATACCTTAATATGACGTATAAAGCGCAAAAAATGACGCTTTACAAAACATTAAACGAAAAAAAGTTAATCTCATGCAAAAATATAACATTGCCAAGGTTTGTAGCTTATTTTCTAAGCCAACTCCGATTGTTGAAAAGTCAATTCTGGCTATCTATGACTTGCTTCTCGTTGGCAGTGAAACCACAATCTTCTACAACAAATTCATCGTTATGGAATAAAAAAACACGTTTTGCAAAACATGGTTGGTGTAATGTAATTTCAACAGTATTTAGAACTACCCATAAAATCAAGTCCTGTTCTTGTTTTATAAGTGTATCGAATCATGTTTTCTATAACAATAATAAAGTATTAATCACTTGCAGCAGTGAAAAAAGTCTGTTTAGCTCGATCGTTGGTCATAAAATAAGGGAGATCCAAACCGCTCCGAGCTTGACATGTTTTGCAATACGTTTATAATACATTTATATAACATACAATTATAAATTATTCTTAAAAGATGTTTTGTGTGTTACTTGGATTGGATATGACGGGTAAGGTGCTCGAGAGGGTAATCCTCAACAGGCGGTCGAAGTATACAGAGGGTAAAGGCGGCCTGTCAAACAACTAGTTTGGCTTCCGGAAGGGGCATGGCTGAAGGGATGCAGATATTAAATCCCGTACAATCAAACAAGAAATACGTACTCCTCTCCACTTTGTAGTCCTATACGGTAATGATACCGTACACGAATACGATGGATTCGAACTACCCATCATCTTAACATACTATCATCAAGCGGTTTTTTGTTCAAAATTGAAGCAAACATCATGAAAATGTATCACTGCATTCCACTAGTCAACCAAAATACTGTAATAAATTTTCATCACTACATTTTTAATATTATTCGAAAATTATGATAGCAACTTGCTTGTTTCCTCGTACCATTTCTTCGTGTTGAGTAGTGGCAAGATGCCAAATCGGGCCAAAACAGGGTGTTTTGAGCATGCACTTTTTGAAGGCACTCTTTGATGTAGATTTCACTGTTAATATTCCCGATTAAGATGAATGGGTGGCTGATTTTACCGCACGTAGAGATGGCTTTCTAAACGGGATATTTTTTCGCAAATTTTTCTATCTTTTTTTCTTTAAAATTAGACTCTAGGAATTCCAGGACCAGGAATTCGTGAAAAGTCAGCCTTCACGTATGTATGTCCTGTACGATGTAACGATGTTGGTTAACAACGAATCATATAGCTTTCTCGCTCGACTTTTTGTTTTTCAGAGCCCTTTATCATCTTGGTGAGATTTCTTCTGGGCTTTGAATGACTTCAGTCCACATCTCAATTTAATGTCCTGCACAGTTGACTTAGCTACATCCACGTTTTTGGCAACATGTCAACCGACATGTTGGGCTTCCTTTTATTTACTTTCACCACTTGTTTATCAACTTGTTTTTATTTATTTATTTATTTATTTATTTATTTATTTATTTATTTGTCGTCAATCGAGTTTGTAGACCATTTTCTTGCATAGATTATCTTATACGCTTAGTTGTTTTAACTCAAAATTGTTTTAAAACAATATAGTATGCATGGGAAGATCTAACTAAACATAAAGTCCTCCTAGCTATTACAGCGCGCGGAAATATTGCCTCAATTTTGTTTTGGACATTGTAAAATCAATACTATTGCAATGTTTATTGTCAGTGGTCTTCATTTGATTATTGGGTCCAAATTTTCCGTAGTTCGTACGATGGTAATTAGTTGCATATCTTAAATAACGTGTTGGTGTGTAGAACTTTAATTTTGATAAAAGTTCCATCGAGTCAATTCTATGTGAGACAATGTTATTTATAAATGAAATCATCTCAAATTCTCGACGCTCTTTCAGTGTTTGAATGTTGATAAGCATACATCGAGCTTCATACGATGGTAAAGGAAATACAGTCCAGCCTAAGTTTTGAAGTGCGTATAATAAAAACAGTTTTTGCACAAATTCTATTTTATTTTCATGTGTAATTGAGAAAGGGGACCAAATTATGCTACAATATTAAAGTATTGATCTGACATAAGCAACGTACAGTGTTTTTATTGTGTATGGATCACGGAAGTAATAGCAAACCCGTTTTATAAAGCCTAGCATAAAGGGTGTATTTGATAAAAATGGCACACAGAAAATCTTCTGTAACTTTTGAATCGTATGAGTAAAAAACCTAGAAATTTGAGTAGATCTTATCCATAGTGTATTATTTACATCTGCCAAGTTTCATAGTTATACATTCAGTAGTTCCAGTCATGTCGTCGAAAAAAGAAATTGTCCGTGAGAAAATTTTGTGCACTCACAATCAAAATCCAGGGGCGTCCCACCGGTGGATTGCTAAAAGGCTTGGAATTGCAAATACAACTGTGTCTCGTGTAATAAGAACCTTCAAGGAGCGTCTGAGTGTCCAAAGTAAGGAAGGGAGTGGTCGTAAAAGTGGTCCAATGGACAGTAAAATGGCCAGGAAAGGCGTACAACAATTCAAGAACCGTCCAAACATGTCAATTCGAGATGTCGCTAAAAAGTCTAAGGTGTCAGCCGGTTTTGTGCAGAAAACCATGAAGCGTGCTGGGTTACATGTTTACAAAGTGCAAAAAGCCCCAAACCGGAATGAAAAACAAAACATCACTGCGAAAACCCGCGCCCGGAAACTTTACACGAAGCTGCTCACCAAATCCGGTTGCATCGTGATGGATGACGAAACATACGTCAAGGCCGACTTCCGTCAACTTCCTGGGCAAGAATATTTCGTTGCCAAGTCGAAGTTCGATGTTCCGGAGGATGTTCGAAAGAAGAAACTATCGAAATTTGCAAAGAAGTTTCTAATCTGGCAGGCGATTTGCGGATGTGGTGAAATAAGTGCTCCCTTCATCACTTCCGGAACAATAAACGGTGCGATTTACACGGAAGAGTGCCTTAAGAAGCGTCGCTTGCCATTCATTAAGAAGCACAAAGGATCAACTCTGTTTTGGCCTGATCTAGCATCCTGCCACGGAGTCAATTTTGTGCCAAAGGATATGAACCCACCAAATTCACCGGAACTTCGTCCAATTGAAAAATTCTGGGCAATTATGAAAACGGAACTTCGCAAACATCCCAAAACTATAAAAACAGAGCTAGAATTGAAGAAAATTTGGGTAAAAACAACAAAAACACTGGGAAAATCGGTTGTACAAAATTTTATGGGTGGAGTGAAAAGGAAGGTGCGGGCATTCGGGATGGGAGACGAAATTGAATAAAACAAATGTTGTAAATCAACACTCATTAGTAGTTCTTCATTCCCTGAAAATTTCAAGAAAATCCGATAATCAGTTTAATTTTGATGAGTATATATGTGTGTTCCATTTTTATCGAATACACCCTTTATTACTGGCTCTGTTTATAATTGTGTTATAATGAACAATTAATGAAAGTTTAGAGTCTAACATAATACCTAAGTCCCTGACTCTATCACACCCTTCAACATTCTTCCTAAAGTAATTACCTAGGTACTAGTTAGGTACGTCTCGTTTTCTTGTAAAAGTAATCAAGTTACATTTTTTTACATTTAGTTTTAGGAGGCTTTTGTTACACCATGTGTGGAATATTTGTAACTCATTTTTGAATGTGTCAAAGTCTTCACAATTTTTAATTTCCAAAATAAGTTTCATGACGTCTGT
The DNA here is from genome assembly GCA_024533555.2 of Aedes koreicus. Lineage (NCBI taxonomy): Eukaryota > Metazoa > Arthropoda > Insecta > Diptera > Culicidae > Aedes > Aedes koreicus. The sequence goes on from JAHHFK020005997.1 coordinate 252,958, forward strand.
AGTATGAAGGATAAGTCATTCACAAATAAAATAAATAGAAGTGGTCCTAAATGTGAGCCTTGTGGAACTCCTGAACTAGCATGAATAGAAGTTGATTTTTCCCCGTTAAATCTAACCATTTGTTCACGGTTGGTTAGGTATGATTCAAGCCATTTGATGAGTTTAGGCTGCATTCCCAACTTTTGTAATTTAAAAAGAAGCATGGGTATGTCGACGCGGTCAAATGCTTTGCTAAAATCCGTGTACAAAACTACTACATGGCTTGCGTTATCCATTGCTTCCAGAGAATAATTCACAAATTCGAGTAAATTAGTGGTTGCCGAACGGTCTTTGAAAAATCCTTGCTGTGAGATAGTTATTCTGTTTTTTATTTGGTTGAATAGTTTTTCATTTATGATCGCCTCAAAAAGTTCTGGGATGCAAGAGATCAAGGGCTGTACCACGATAATTGCTGACGTCAGATTTTTGAATAGGTATCAGGAATGACTTTTTCCATATTTTTGGAAAGTCTCCAGATTCCAGTGACATATTGAAAATACAAAATAAAGGAGCTGTAAGCTCAGTTGACAAAGTTTTCATAAAAACAGAAGGGACTCCATCAGGTCTCGAGCCTTTAGATGCGTCGAAATTTTTTAATGCCTTCAAAATATCATGCACATTGATTTCACTAATGCTAATGTCAGTTTGAAATTCAGGATGGAAACCAAAATATTCACGATCGCAATCTGGTTCTGATTGTGTTGTATAATTTGTTTTTTTAAGTCCGCAAATAAATTGCATATCTCTTCTGAGTTATTACCTTCACTATCGTCAAGGTACGTTTTAGACAGAAAATTGTCACTTTTCAGTTTGGTCTTGACATAGTTAAAACATTTTTGGACAGGATTAAATTATTTCTATAGGTTTTATGTGCTTTCTGTTAACGATTATTTAAGTTTCTTGTATCCTTTTTGAGCCAACCCGGATTTTTGAAAGTAACTTGACTTGACGCCTTCTTCTTTTGACCGGAACTTCTTCATGTATTATTTTAAACAGCTTATTGAAGAATACTTCAGTTGCATTTTCCACATTTTCTTCAATTATTAAAACTGTTTGCTAATCAATAATATGTAGTCATCAATATCAATAATGTTGTCATAATTTGCTGATTGGTAATCATACATTTCCTCGAATTAATTGTCTACAAGTTTTTTATAGTTATGCACAAACAGCGAATACTCGACTGCAGTGTGAAATGCTTAATTTCTCCAAATTGGGGATAATAATGCATTTACATAAAAGTCTTCGAAAATGTTTGTCAACGGCAGCAGGGTAAATGCACCCTTCTTTTTGGGGAAATGCTCCTTAAACTTTGGAAAAATGCTCCTTAGTTGCGTTTGCCCGGTATAATGCAATCGGGGGTATTTACCTTCTGGTTAGCGCTTGCCGGTTGTTTTGACGGGTCTTAAGTTTCTTCAAGATTGTATAGCGGAGCTTCGCTCCGCAATTTTCAAGGTAGTTTTGACGGGCTTAAATTTCATTTTGACGAATCGTAATTTCATTTTGAAGAGTCTTAATTTCGTTTTGACGGGTCTCTTGGCATATCAGAAACTTAAAACCCGTCAAAGCTATACAATCTTGAAGAAACTGAAGACCCGTCAAAACACCCGGCAAACGCTAACCAGAAGGTTAATACCTCCGATTGCATTATACCGGGCAAACGCATCTAAGGAGCATTTTTCCAAAGTTTAAGGAGCATTTCCCCAAAAAGAAGGGTGCATTTACCCTTTGCCGTTTGTCGTTTGTCAACATCAGGTTAACATTTTGTTGATTTTTTACATGGTTAATTTAATTTAATTTGCAATTTTATCAAACATAAAATTTAATGTTTCTTTTTCTCCAAAGACTGGGAGTAAAATGTATTTGTTATTCGTGTTTGGAATGAAGTCAACATTTCGTTGGTGAAAATCACCATAAATATGTAGTTAAACTTCTGGAGGTGAGCTAGACATAATTTCTTCAACAACACCGATCGTATATGTCTTTACGGGCATTGTTTGGAGGGAAGTAATGCGAAACTAAAATATGGGTTTCGCCTGCGACTTGAACTTTTGCCCACACGTATTCAAATTCTTTAAATTTAGTTGTCACTATGATTTCAGAGTTCAAAGTGTTCGAAACATGACTAGAACTCCACCCCCTGACTTCTTATCCGACCATTTATAACTTCATCTCTATAGACATTAAATCTATTACCAAAAACCTCCTCGCTTCTTACACCTTCATCCCTGCTAGTTTCATTTGCAAGAATCACTGTGTAAGAACAACTCAAAATCTTTTTCTGAGAGTCCTTAATCTTAGCAGCGCTTCTGATTCGATTAAAATTCTGACAATATACTAAGATTTCACACGCTGATTGTTAAATAACATTAGAATCCTTTGTAATAAAACTATTTCTCATTCCTGTTTGCTGTCCGGAATTCGTCAAGTCTGGAAAAATGTTTGGATCCGTTACCTCAGCAGTAATTTCGTCGTCATATCCTTCGCCTAAGAAGTTCGTCAGTTGCGTCGAAAACATGAATTCGTAATGTGGCATGCCTCACAAGCTGTAGAACGATCTGAAGAACATCCGGGAGAATTTCAGATGGGTTGCCTGCCGGGAGTAAATCGTGGTAATCCGTCATGTACCGGGTGGGGATTCAGAATTTCTCCTCTCTGGAACTGTATTGGCCGGTGGGTAGAAGGAAAAGTAGGTGCGTCAATGCGGAATGCTGTACTGCCGTGAAACGCATATCAGTCCCATATGGAAAATCATCGAATGGAGAAAACAGCAATGAAAGTTGTGATGATGTTTTTCGTAATACACTATGTTTCGTATGATGTATATATACTTTTTCATCCTGTTATGTAAATTATGGTGTGTTCAATACTTTTGTCTGAAGAAACTACAAATTTATAACATTTCCAGCGAAAAAACAGCAGTGGGACTGATATGCGTTTATTTTGTATTTCCGACTATAAAATAATCGCATATCAGTCCCCGTCTTTTTTTAAGTAGAAGTAGTAAAAGTTGTTCCGAATTGTCTTCAATTTGTTCTCATTACACATGATCAAGGTTTCTTACGCCTGGGATGATAGTTCCGATGAAGATTGGTCCGGATTCGATCTGACATGAACAAACATTGAACGGTTTTCATGGCTAAAAAAAACTTCCGGTGTTTTTTCAACACCTCATCAGCTTTGACAAGTGGACAACTGTAAAACGGAAGAAAGTCGACGGAAAACATCATCGAACCTCCAGAGGTGATCACAGCACCACCACTGATAGATCCTGATTCGGATGGCAGCTTTTTTGATACTGACAGAAATGTTGAGGATACACGGAAAACGTCGAGGCAGAGGACTAAAAAAGAAATTCGGAAGTTGGACACCGCAAGAAAACGGCGTCTTGCAAACAATGTAATTATGGATAATTGTGGCTGTAGTAAGGAGTGTGCCACACTGGCATCCAAAGATGACAGGATCGACATGAATAAATCCCTTTGGGACCTGGACGCGACTGGCCAGAAATGCTTCATACGCGATAGAGTTAACCGAGTAACTGTTGAAAGACAAAGTCGATATCGTTTTATCGATCTCTCTAATGAAACATTTCCATACAAGAACGATAACCCAAATGAATAAACTATACCATGTGTGGTTTGGATGATACCTCGAGTAGATCGTTTTGAAATTAGCATTATTATGGCTTGCTTCTTATGGTGGGACTGATATGCGATTATTTTTAGGATGGGACAAACAGGCCCAATGTTGTTTTCATGTTTCGTCAGAACAAACTACCCAAGTTTTTCATTAAAATGTAAAGAACAACGATTATTAGCACAATTAACAATCATAACTCAAAACCACCGAAAAGTCATATAGGACTGATATGCGTTTCACGGCAGTGTAGTGGTGTGGAGAATTTCTCCTTTGCTGTTGCAAGAAGTATTCTATCCGGTTGTTGTTGTTGTTGTTTTTATTGTTGTCCCCTTTTTGGCTGCTTGGTTGGCTTCCTCTGAACCAATTTGGTTTGTAAAAACTTGCTGATGGCATTCAACACCGTTTGTTGCGTCATCCCGATCGAATTCGCAACTGTTTTCTGTGAACGATTAAAACTTTCTAACCACTTGTCCAAAATAAAATTTCGCAGCTCCTGTTGTCGAGACGCCATTTTCAAAACTTCAATTTTAAAGTAAACAATATCCACGTCGGCGCGAAGCTAAAATGATCCACTGACTGCTAAACCGTACACTGAAAGAAATTCTTGCGTTGACTCAGACCCCTGACTCAACAAAGTTACCAATAATATTTCCGGACGCGCTGTACTGGTAAATTTTAAAAATTACGATCACATTAATATGCAAGTGCATCCTTCCATTTATTTTGTGTCTTTAAAAAAAATCGAAGCTGAAGTATAACCATCGTTGAGTATTTGTAGATTCTGATTACCTTTGATTCTGTGTAATTGAAACAAAATCATACAACGTGTCAAGAATTTATGGAATGTTCATTAATTATGTCACGTAGAATTTGCCCATTCAACCCCTCCCCCACCCCATTATGGTTTATTTTATAATGATATCGACATTGGTTTGCATTGACGCTAACAGGATTTTCAAACTTGCACTTTCGCAACTTTCCCGAATACTAGTATAACTTAGTCATAGACACTTCAAAAATAATATGTTACACAGTCCGTTGAATAAACTCCAAATATGCAGTCTAAAATCACTTATCCTGTTTCTATTTCTTTCTTTCAGGTTTCCAAATGCCACGGAATATGTTTGTACGCAATGCCCTGAAGGCTACACAGGTGATCATTGTGAAATGTTCGTGTCAATTTGAATCAAAAACTTTATGTCTAAATTCGTTCTACGATAGTTGCTATGTAGTGATTTTGTATTTTATATTCCAGGTGCGATGATGGATATTATGGCAACCCCTTGGAACTTGGCGGCAAGTGCCTCCCCTGTCCTTGCCACGGTGGTCCGTGCAATGCAAGAACCGGGGAGTGCATCAAGTGTTTGTATGTTATTTCATTTTCTTAAATAAGAACCAATGTTAAAGCAATATTTTCGTATATCAGAGGCAACACAGAAGGATGGCGTTGTGAGCGGTGCAAGAGTGGCTACTGGGGACTGCCTGATGAGGGATGTGAACCTTGCAGTTGTTCGGAAGTTGGTGCCTTGGAGAATGTGTGTGATGTCATCACGGGCCAGTGCATCTGCAAGGCCCGGTACGGCGGACGAAGGTGTGACGAGTGTGATGTAAGACCAACTCTCCTTGGCTGCGGGGCCATTAATTAATGGTGTGATTTTACTTCTTCGTTCCAGAGTGGTTACGGAAATCTAGACCTTGATTGTCCAGCGTGTGAGTGTCATGTGAATGGTTCGGAAAGTGGTGATTGCAATAAGCTAAGCGGTCAGTGTGAGTGCAAGTTAGGTGCTGAAGGAATCAAGTGCGATCAGTGCGGGGAGGAGTTCTTCGGGCTGTCGGTTGATTTTCCAGACGGTTGTGAAGGTAGGTGTACCCGGCATGTATCCAATAGGGGCGGGTCATTATTTGTTTCTGTTCTTTACCTATACCAACCATGACAAATTAACGGATTACCTTTTGCTGCGATGGAATCGATTATTCACGAGCGATAAGAAGCGCCGCCGCGGAGAAATGTAAATGGAAACTTGAGGGGCCGCTTAATGCAACTAAAGCAAAAGAACTATTTTCATACAAGCGATCATATGAAAAGAGCTTCGTCAATGAGGGCCCCAAAGTCCTCATGCATTCTTATGGGAAGCGTGACGGATTGCGGTTTGCCCTTGTTTCCTCCTTTGAGCAAATGAACATTGTAATCGATAATCGATAACTGAGCAAGAATGAATCACATGTTGATAATTTTGGTTGCCTTCGGGTGTTTTCATCCAATAAAGTGGACTCAAGAAACGATCAACATCGGCAACCTTAGGCAATGTACACCGCACAATGATGGAGATGAAGATTAAATTCAAAGTGATAATTTTGTAGTTTTATGATTATTACTCAATTGACACTGACAATTTCATCGTTTCAACTGTGAATTTCCTTCGTATTACTTTAATAGAAAGAATATGTATTCATTATTACTAAGAAAAATTCCCGCACCGTTCACGCTTTTATCGACCATTCGTACCCCGATCGATGTTGGAATTTTGCACACACGCATTAATTCTAGCCCACGACTTTCCCTTTGTTGGTTGTATAAGGAAGCTGAATCATCTGTTTTCTAGACATGGACTTACGCACTCCAGGGGACGTCATGATCACTTTATGTAATTGTTGATCAGCCACTTACTACCTCCCACCCGATTGGCCGTTGAAACCGTCTAGAGTACAGTCCCCTTTACCTCCAGCTTCGGCGTCAGTTCTCTTTCAATCAACGCACAATTATTATGCCCGTGGTGTTAACCCCTGCGGGGACAGATCTTCAATGGTTATAGTACATCTGAGCTGACCAAACCAATTGCAGAGCTAGCTATTTGGCTATGAGAATCATTTTTAACGGTTATCACGGCGCGCGTGCTTATTTTAACTTATTCAAGTTGATCTTGATTTAGCAGGGCATGCCGAGTTGGCTGTGCGCAAATATTTAAACTGTTGTTACCGAGTTGAAATGCGTGCTGCGTCCTGTGGGTATGCGGCGTGATCAGTTACTTTCTGCATGCCGCTAGCCGATGAGGTGTGAATTTCTGCTAGTAATTTATGCTATCGAACACAGATTTATTACTGATAATTTTGATTACTGACCTGAGCACAGAACATGACTTTAATGGCAAAAGACGTTTGTATCTATACTTTGATTTGTCGTTTTGGTGTTACTTGGTGTTGACTTGAAATAAAGTCTCATCGACAAAGGAATGGATTAGGATGAATAACATTTCGATGATCAAATATAAGGGAGTATTATTCCTAGCAAGTGATTGACTTACAACTAAATTCATTAATAATAAGTTTAGTTATTGATGCGTGTATTGAGCTAATTTGTACTGGGATTTCACAAGATTTTGTTTAACTCTTTGCTATGGATTGTAACTTGGAGAACAAATGCAACACAGCAATTTGCCCCGAAAAAGTCGATGTGTGTGTGAGGTGGCGTAATGTGAGATTGGAGTTCGATGATGGCTCAAATAAAAAAAAACATGTTTTCAGTTATTTCATAACACGTATTGTGGACAAAAATGGAAAAATCTACCTTTTCCGAATCATGTAGCTTTCTCAAGATATGGTTGCAAACATTGCAACATTTGTGTAGCATCCGAAACCAGGCTTCTTACAGTACTATAACAAAATCAAAAAGACGTGTGTTTTGCGAATAAATCTTTATCAACTGCCTTATAATTGAACATGTTTGTAATAGATAAAAAGGAACTAGATGAAAGTGAACCGTGAATTCAAATAGGATTCTTTAATTATTCTTTACATTCGGACACCCAGCTTTACACGATGTCCTCATCGTTGAGATGCTCATCGTATTCCGCACCATCCATTGAATCGCCCGATGTCGAGACCTCACATTGTCGAGTTCCATTAACATATCGTCCATCAAGTCAAGAGTTGGTAGCTCACACCATGGTTTGTTGCGATCGGCAGAGTAGACCGTAGAAAAACCGTAGACGGTTCCTGTGTTCTGGTAGGCTCTCAATTTGATAGCGGTCATTCTCCAAACTAGCGAAAACAACATACGGCCCTTTATACCGCGGATTCAGCTTGGGACTGCCTCCTGGTTAAAAATGGTCCCTTACACCAAGACAAGATCTCCAACTTGGAAAGCTTACATAGCTCCTCTTCGTCGTTGGTCAAAGTAGTGATTTTTTGATTTCTGCTTCAGCTGCACCCGTTGCACTGCACTAGCTTTCAGTTGCTCGGCGTCAGCAACCTTGTTGTCATCCTCATCATATATCGTTAGTACAATTTCATTGCGATGAATATATCGGGGCTTGAAGCACCCCGTGGTAGAATTTGGACTATTGTTGATAGCCCACTGAATTACATTTATCTCCTCGTCCCATTTGCGGTCATCTGGTTCATCTAAAGCTTGAAAATGAATTCAAAATGGTTCGATTGTAATGCTTTACATTGACGTTTTCCCTTGGAGCTCCAACTGCAACTTTTATGTGTTGTTATACTCAGATCATCACACATAGTGGCGAACGCACGACTTGTGAAGGCTGTTTCTCTGTCGGTTATTATTCTCCCCGGTGAATGGAAAATTACCACCATGTCCCTAACATAGCAATTATCAGTGCTGATTTAGTTGATTTGACCGGTTTTACCAAGATAAAATTTGAGAATCCGCATATAAATACTAATAGGTGCACATTACCTTTGATGAGCGTCGAAACGGTCCCAAATGATCCAGGTGGATTGTTTGAAATGGCACAGGGTACTTGGGAATCGGATGCAAGAACCCCTCCGGACGTCCTTCTTTCTCCTTCGCAAACGCACATCCTGGACAAGCTTTGATGTAGCTTTTGCATACGAAGGAACCAAAATTTTCACACTTCAGAATTTCTGAATTCAGAACTTTCTCCTCGCCAAAATGTTCAAAATCGTCGTGGAAATGCTTTGGACCACGATGCTGCATGGACACCAGTGCATCCCCATTATTGATTTCAAGTAACGTTATTTTCTCGCCTACCGACTGGACTTCTTCTGCGACATCCACAGGCTTTCTGCTCAGTGAATCGACATGGCCCATTGCGGATCCCGGTCGATACTCAATATCAAAGTTGTATTCCAGCTGCTTTAGAAAATATCTGGCGATTCGATTATTTATATCCTTCTTCGTATAAGCATCCCTCACTGCGCTGCAGTTTACTCAGTCTATACTGTCACTCGAACAATGCATCCTTTTTCAGAAGCTTGTAGAGTGGCTCTGCAATGATGCTGTAACCCTTAACGAATCTTTGAAAAAATCCAGAAAGGCCCACCCAATTCTGGGCTTGTCCAATCGGGGAGGGGGTTGGAAAACTTCGGACAGCTTCCGTCTCCATGTGTCCCGGTTTGATTCCTTCTTGATTGGACTCGAAGCCCAGAGACACCACGGTTTTCACGAAAAACTGGCTCTTTTCTCCTGACAATCCTGACATTTTCAGTGCCTCCAACAGTCTTCGAAATTTCTCGAGCAACTCCACTTCTGATATTCCAGTAATAATGAGGTCGTCGATGTTACCAGCAACGCCATCGTCCTTCAAACATAGCGCATCCATTAAAAAGACCAAATTGCATTCGCCGAAAACGGCCATCCTTTGTTGAAAACGTTGTATAATCCTGAGAGTAGCCGCTATACAGGTCCACTGAAATGAAGACCTTTCTGCCTGCCTGCTTGTTAAGACAGCTTTTTATGTGTGGCATCGTGAACCGATCCTTAGCAGTCTTCCACTAAATCAGCTTTAATTTCAAGGAGATCCGCCTCCTGGGTATATTCCAGCTTTCTTGACTTAACGTACACTGGATCCGCGTCCTTCAGCACTATCTTTATTTCGACCTCATTGGCTACCCCAGGCTCTTTCATTGTTTTAAAAAAACACTGGCGATAGTCATTCATTATCTGCAGCAACTGGCTTTTGGCAACCAACGTTCCACGGCACTTTATGTCATCGTCTACAATAGCAATCTTCTCTTCAGTTAAATTAATTTTTAACACCGTCATTGGACTGTCACTTTTATGATGCTTGGTTTTTTCAATCGCCTCTTCTTCCGATTGAAATAAGCTGGAATCTCACATCTGCTGCTTGCTTTACCATCACTAAATTATCTTGGTCGATAAGCTTCACCAATAATGATTGGCATGTCTTACACGTAATCCGGCACTACATGTAATTACATGTCAATTTACATGTAAAATTACATGTTACATATAACGCTCTTACCGCAACCTGCTTCAACCCAAAACCTCGCATGGCTGCAGATCAGCACATTGCAGAGCATAATACTGTGCTATAGTAGACACTTTTGCCCCTGTACGAAGCGCAGCATCTAAACACCGTTTTCTGCTTTTTTTTGGATTTCCCATTTTCCTTTTTTCCCTGTTTGACGGGTTGGGGTGGGGCGGCAAACGTATTTTTGCATATAAAAAGTAATAAACGATCCATAAAAAATTGAAAATCGTGCCATGAAAAACGCATTCTTGACCCATAAGACTCTGGTGAATATCCATAAAAAAATTGAAATTATCCATAAACTTCACCACTCTGATCCATACTTTAGATAAAATTTTGCAATAAAATGTCAAAAATGTACCGTTTTATATCTAGGGCATGATCGTTAAAAGTGTACGGATTACTCATAAACATATTGCAAATGATCCATAAAAGGTTCAATAACTTTCCTTAAACTTGTAAAATTGATCCATAGAATGTAACCTCTGTGCAATAAAATATATTCGCTTGTACCATAAAGTATTTGAAATTTTCCATAAATAAATTGACCATAAAGTGATGAATAATGAACCATAAGCTTATAAAAATGATACATAGTAAATCAGCTTTGTTCGCTAAACCATATGGTATGATCCATAAATGATGCCTGCATTTTTCCAGGTTGGGGCACTATTTTTTTAAATTTGATCCATAAAGATTGTAAAATTGATCCCTAACTGCGTTACTACTCAGATTTAGTTACATGTACGTTCTTTCAGGTATCCGGATAAAATATTACTACTAAAAAAGGATTGCGGAGTTTTTGCGGAGCCGTATTGAGGATTGAGGAACAAAACGGTCGATGTTTTTGACATCAGAAATGTTAAGATAGCGTAGATTATATTCCAGGCAAACGGCTGATTCAAGCATTTGCCCGGTATAATGCAAACGGAGGATGGTTTTTTAGTTTGGTCCGACGAGCGATAGCGAGTTGGAAGCAAGCGTCTGCCTGGCATAATTTATATCAAATTTTCTGAAACAACAGTTTAATTAAGTCATAAATTTGACCTGTAGTTCTTTATGTACAGGAGAGCTCTTTACCAAATTTCTTTACAAACATGTGTCGCAGTTGCGGGGAGATCAAATAATGTTAATTGTGCACCTGGTTTGTTGGTTCGTTATGAATCCTTTTTTGAAGACTATGATTTGTTTTACAAACTATTACAGATCATTGGAAATTTATGCATGGAACATTTACAATAATTTTTGAGTGATATGCACATATGATAGTGCAGAAATGTTAACGGTTAATTTTTGATATTTTATTGCAAAATCTTGTTAAAAGTATGGATCAAATTGATGAATTTTAGGGATCATTCATATTTTTTTTTGTGGGTGTTCACCAGAGTCTTATGAGTCAAGAATGCGTTTTTTATAGAACGAATTTCAATTTTTCATGGATCATTCCTTCAGTTTTAATGGTGCAAACATAAGGCTGCCGTAGTTCTTTGCGTGCACGAGTGCTCTTTGCCAAATTTATTGGGAAACATGTATCGCAGTTGCGGTCGTAAAAGAACGTGAGATCGCAAAAGTATGTCAGCTCTCTGAAAATTGAAAATCTTCTCCAAAGTGATCCTTCTTTTACAGCAATATTTAAGCCACATATTAAAAGGAACGGACATTTTAATAAATTTGAGTAGTAGTGCAGTCTAGATCGATTTTCCTGTAGTTAAAATTAAAAAAAAAGTTTTGTGGACCTAGAACATCTCAAGATGTCTCATTATATGTGTTGACTTTCCAGGAGACTCACTTAATTTGGTCAAATACATATGGTTATTTTGTTTAGTCCAGAAATCTAAAGTTACAGCTGTAGATTTGAAGTTTTGAACTCAAGCTTAGTTTAGATAACGTAGAACATTCAAAGATTATCTCATAATGCCTGTTGTTGTTCCAAGATATACAATGAATATGGCTCAATACACATCGTACCTTTGCATAGCCCAGAAAGTTTTTGTTACAACTGTAGGTCTTATGTCCTGATCTCAAGGATAGTTGTCATTTGTCATATTACTTTTTAATTTGTGTTGACGTTTGAGAATATTAATTGAATATGGTTGAATATTTATTGTAATCTGGTATTGCCTAAAAATCAAAGTAACAACTGTAAACTTTAAGTTCTGGACGCCAGGACAGATTGGATAACCTAGACCATCCTAAGACTATCTTATGTAATTTTACGTTCGAAAATGTACACTGAATATACTTGAAAACCTGACGTTTACTTTGTATAGCCAAAAAGTTACTGTTACTACCGTGAATTTCACGTTCTTAACTCCTGGACAGTTTGGATTACTCAGAAGTTCATGAAATTATAATATAATGACTGTTGACCTTTCAGAAAAATTAACGAATATGTTTGAATACATATCGCAAATAACATAGCCCAAGAAACTGCCGTTACAACTGTAAATCTTATGTTCTGAATTTACGACAGTTTGGATGGCCTAAATCATTCCAGTTCATCTCACAATTTTTTTTACGTTCAAAAATATTCACTGAATATGGTTGATTAAGTAGCGTAACTTTGTATAGCCCCAAAAGTTATAGCTACTACTGTAGATCTTAAGTTCTGAACTCAAGTACATTTTGAATGACCTAGAACATCACAAAATTATCAAATAATGACTGTTGACCTTCGAAAAGGTTTTTTCAATATGTTTTAATACATATTGTTACCTAATGTAGCCCTAATGAAGTTCTGAAGTACATTTTGGGTAATCTAGAACATCTCAGAAAGATACAAAAATGATTAACGATTATCAACGAGAGTTTAATAATACCACTAGTAACACATTTTCATGTTTTTATGTTGAGTAAGCTTCTTTGTAACCGAATCTAGTCATATAAAAGTATGTTCAACCTTCTATAAAACTAGTGTGTTGCTTGGGACGTATGCATATGTACCGTATTGTAAAACAACGCTTTACATTATTAATAAAGCATTTATTTTTTTCTTTCTGAACTTCTCCATATTCAGGATGTTTTCAGATAGAAAAATTTATGTAGAATAGATTTATTCAAGATAGTGAACATTTTTGTTAAGTCGGTGATTTTATAAAGCCATTTTCCTTGTGGGGTCATATTGAAAACTGGGAAGAAATACTATCAGATGTGTATGATCCCTCAGGCCTGAAGGGGTTAACGCTAGTTTGATAAATTCCTGAGATGTTATATCTGTTCAAGAGCTGACATCCATCGTCGACAATTTCCCTAAGCGTTTGAAGGCGTGTAAAAAAAAACAAAGGAGTACATTTTGAATCATCGATGTTAATATGAGACCACCTACATTTCTCTTAAATATATTGTTATTTTAAAAGAATAAAACAAAATTATGAAATTATGACTAAACCATCAATCACGTATAATTTTTCCTCGCCCTGTAGATTGTGCTCTGATGATTGAAATCCATTGCAGTTAATATGTTGATTGTTCAAACTATCTGAATGGTTATAAAAGGGTTTGTGTTGAGCAAAATTGTATTTTAAACGTACAGTCTCTTTACAAAACATTAAACCAACAACCCAATTTGGCATTAATTTTGACCAAATTTTTAAAACGTAAACTTCTTCAGGTCCATCACGATAGTTTCGTACATGTAGATCCGATCACCATTTTCGGTAGAATTGGTGGCTTCTAAATCACGAGAAATTAACGGAAAAAGCAATTGCTTTTGTTTGTTGAAACTTAATGAAATCCTCAATGTGGAATTATGAGGTGGAATATGAAACAGAAAAGAGTCAAAATCGACGAATTTCACGAGTTAAAATTATTGATCTGCGAACAATTATCGGAAATAAAGTAAAAGACATTTCTCTCATGCACGGTCCTTCGCCAAGTTATTGTTCGTGCCTATACTTGGTTTAGGTGCCTAAGTATGACCCCCTTTCTCAAAAGTCAAATTGAATAACAAACAGTCCTCTTAATTTCAGAGCAGCTCTGATTAACTTTGAATGCCATCCCTGCTAAGAAGATCTGCAAAATATCTGCAAAGAGTTGCGTTAATCGAATCCGTTGTCAATGAAACAGCAGCTGCACGTTCTGGATCGGGATCTAATCGGAGAATAATACCGGTTGGAGCTTGCTGCCGCTAAATAGAAGTTGGCTCGTGCTGCAAACGAGTTTCATCGTTTCCTCAGACATTACCAATATCAGGTTCACGGAATACTTGAAATAATTTATTGCCACTAGATCATGGTTTTCAATTAAATGAATTGAAATTAGCCATTTCAAGCATAATATTTACATACATTTTTCACGGTATGACCATAGTCAACGCATCGCCGACCTGGACATGTTGGCTACACTATTTTAGGTATGCCTGGCAGGTTTGAGTCGGACATAGGATGACGCTAGAAAATGCAAATGGAGAGGTGAGTAGACCGCTGCCGTGCGTTTGTTGGGGGGAAACTGAGCGTCTGATTTCCGCGGGAGAGCTGAAACCTATTTATAATAATTTATATCGAATGGTAACGATATCTAACTTTGTTTCATCGAACGACTAACGCCGCTGGAGGTGGTCATGACGTTTGGCGGTGTAATTTTATTCGAACATAACTAGATCAGAATTTCGCTCGCAGCGCATTTGGCAATCGTTTAAACGTTCCCAAAGCAAATAATTCATCTTTGTTCCAGTATGGTTAGCGGTTGGAAAGGTGATGCCCGGAAAGCAGCGTTAAAAAACCGCTGTAATGAATGGATCAGCTTTGTGCAAAGACTCGTGTACCGGCGTTGTTTATATGGAGCGTATTTCAAAGGATTGTTTCCGCAGTTGGGCCACCATTTCAGCGGGTGGGATAAGAGAGGATGAAGCCCTACGGCAGAACTTTTCCACACTCAATAAGTTGTTGTTACTAGTCGTGAAGTGGGTCTTGTTTATTTATGGCGATTGCGCGCAGGTTCTTCTCGTCGGCTAGGAAGTAATAAAATTTCCAGCTCGATTTTATGTAACATTCAAAAATCAAACCGCCCATGATGCATAAATTATAGATAGTGCGCCAAACTGGTTGACCGAGAATGAAAGTCTTGGGGTTACTGGGAATGTAAGACGTGACCGATTCGTGCTCATTTTCTTTCCGTACATCCCGAGTGGTTGTTGTAGTAAAACAAACGAAAACGAATTCATTAGTCCCGGAGCCAAATATATTCAACAGCTCCATCCATCAATGCCCTCGAAGTGTACATCAAGTTTTGATGAGTTACCTACAACTCTATCAGCTGGGCTGGAGGCCACTGGCTGTCGGTTCAATGCAGGACCGGTTTTCAGAAGATGAGAACTGGAGACCCAAACATTGCGTTACCGCCTTCCATCGATGAAAACCTGTCCTATTGAGATGCTCTATGTTCCTCTATCGGAATCTGGCAAATATATACATCGGAGACATGATGTCCACTCGAAGAATTTTCATTGGCGTACCTCAATTTTGTGGTGCTTATAATATTGGTCGATTTCTTTATCTTGAACTCCTTACTACGCTTCTCCACTGAGGAAAATCAGAAACTAGGGTGGTCTAGTTGGCAAGTTCTGTAATACACCTTACATTCCATTAGCGCCAAGCTGTGAAATACTGGAGGTTAGCCCTTCCCTGTCTGGGAGCACCAACACAAGTACTCCTCAGATGCTGTATCTTCCTACTTGCCTTACTGTGTATCGTTCGATTGAAGAAAAGATTGATTTATCTCATGAAGCATGCATTTTAAACGGTTTTCTTTATCGAACGGCAACTGTCCAGAGTGATGTAAACTCTCTTCCTTTCCTCCGAGATCATTCATCAACACGGTCAGAACCTGCCGGTCGGTGATGCGCCCATCTAAGGCTGAGGTGGACGATTAATGGATATTCTATGAACTGCCAGCTATCAGCCGACGTTACGGGGAAATTAATTTCATTCAATAAAATCCGCTAAGTCATTAACTCTTAATTGATTTATTATTAATTTCCATAACAACCGATGAGGCAATGTAACGCCGGGGAGGTCCAGCACTAGAGGAGCGCTAATGTTGATGATAAAGTTGTACATTTTATGGTCTGTTTTAATCGATCTGTGGAAAAAGTGGAGCACAATGGTTGGTGCTCTTCAGCATTGACGGCGGGGTTATTCTATCAAAATTTAGAAAGCTATTGCTTTTTATACTTATCAATGACGAATTCAACGGGCCAACTTTTCGGCAGCAATGATCTTTGACTTATCCGTGTAAATAATGGTGGTCAAAAACGCCAAATTTCTCGACAAAAATCGATGACTCGAAGACCTTTAGAACTTAAGATTTGGTGTCTTTAGAAGAGTTTATCTACAAGAAAAGATTTATCTTTTGGCAAATAGCAATGACTAGTATGATTCATTTTAAAATGTAAAAAAAAGCTTTTAGTTCTCACGAGGTGGAGAGATGCATGGTCCTAAAAAGTGTAGATAAACTATTGCAACTCTACTGAAGAAACTTTTGTTTTTCATTATTTGGGTTAGTTCTATGATGACTTTTCTAAATTAAATTAAGGTAGCTATAAAACACAGTTTTTCGTCCCTTACTTTATTGTTCAGAAAGTTTTCTTTTCTGAAAACCGCCTTCATGTGGCACTTAGAATATTTAATAAAGCACATTTTAAGGTTATGAAAATCGCAAGCTGTTATTTAGAGAAAGCTATGAAGGTTTATGCTAAAGGAATTAGCAAAATTATCAGCATATTCTAAAACAACATACTTTTGTTAATAATGGACTTTCATTTCTCTTCTGCCCCCTTGGACAATGATCAAGAAATAAAAAGTTAACGAGTAAAATTGAAATCGAATTAATGTAAACAAATTTTTTCCTGGACTTAAACAATCTTGATTTGCTTCAAATGTATTTTGAAAATAGACAAAAAAATAATTTGATTTCTAAATACCATTATCGGATATTTTTAAAATGTATTTTTATGTATGTAGGGTTTCTGCCCCCATATAAATCTCATTGTTCCTATATTCATCCTACGATGAATCAAACAATTGGGCAGTTGAAGGATCGGTTTCGTTTTCTAATAATGTTTGCTTTCGTTAAATAACTACAACAAACATTACTTACTAACTCTGTCACGTGTATATCGTTTTATTTCAAGTAGGATGAATTGCAAAGTGATGAGATTAATATAGGTACATCTTCCCTATACAGTAATAATGCTATACAACATTTTCAATAAGAATACTTTTGAGAACTTGTTCAGTTGTTAGATGGATATCAATTGTTTATTTTTGCTGTTTTTATTTTGATAATTCAATTGTAAAATTTAATAATTTTTTGTAGTTTTATAGAAATGGTAAAATGGTACCATTAACCATTGATATACATGATTCAACTGCAAAATCCTACATATCCTAAATGAAAATGGTTTAGAGCAGTCAACCTTAAAACCTATACCTTAAATGAATTTTTACAATAACCAAAAATCGTACCTCTTACGTCGAAAATTGATCTTATTATTACTTTTTTTATGGTGAAACACTTATTGAAGCATATTTTGATTGATTTAGTTGAGGAAAAATATAATCGGTTTCAAATCAGTTTTTTCTAAATCTTGGTGTTAACATTATACATCCAACCCATCGTCCAAGGAGAGAAACGGAGACAAATGACAGGTCATAGATTTTTCTAACAAAAGTTTTTACTTTTAGAATGTACGTGATAATTTTGATAAAATTGGTTACTGTTAAAGTTTCACAGTATAAATAAAAAAAAAAAAAGTTTCACAGTACCCGGCAAGAAAAAAAAGCCCACCATGCATCATTTTACATTCTACTTGGTAAATTAGTATTATTGATAAACAGCTACATTTAAAGTCAATTGAAAAACTGTCAACTCGTAATTATTTACGTTGCTAAAAAAAAATCATTGCAACATTTATTTATTTTAGCTATTTATTTAGTATTGCAATACTCAAATCGAAAAGACAAAAATCAAAACCCAACTACAAAATTAAATCTTAGATTAAAAAAAAAAAAACTACTTCCAAGCACTCCTCGTTAGTTATGTTTGAATATTTCAGAGTCAATGTGTGTTATTTACATGGGCTTAGTAAAACTATCTATGTAGCTTCAATATCGTGTTCTGCAACAAAAAAAGAGTTTGGGTGGAAATCAAATTACAAATACAAAATCTTGATATTTTTTTTTTATAAATCATTTATTTGTACAGGCTCAATCGAATCAACAATCGAATCTTAAAACTAAAGTAAGGGGGATAGAACCAATTACTCGCGGCCATCTCGAGGTTAATAGGACTAACAATTTATCGGATGGGAAGATAGGCGGGAATTTTAAGTATGGTTTACATAACACATTTATTTTAAATTCTAAATTGTAAAAAAACTTATAACTATACAACTTTTGGTTTTTTTGACTTGAACATTTTTGAGAAAGAAAAAAAAAACACACACAGAAACACAGATAAAAAAACTAATAATAAACATACATGTTAAACTAACAAAAATTTAAGGCTAATCTTATTCAAAAACACATAAATGAGTTTCACGTGCAGCCAAAATATCCTGGACTGGTACATCCTCCGGTTAGACCTCGAGCCCGAAGAGAATCATAAAGCTCATATCGGACTCTACGATGCTCAGCATATAACCAAATTACGTGATCTGCGTCCTGGTAGCCTTGTCCACATTCACAGAGATTGCTGTCGCTCAGCCCAACACGGTATAAATGAGCGTTCAAAGAATAATGATTGGACATGAGGCGAGACATCACACGAATGAAGTCTCGACCCACATCCATACCCCAAAACCAAGATTTCTTCGACACCTTTGGGATGATAGAATGTTGCCATTGCCCCAAATCTCCTTTACTCCATTTATACTGCCAGCTGACGAGTGACTGTTGACGAAAAATAGGAAAAAAAATCATTGAAGGTGATTTGTCGATCATAAATATCGCCTTCCATAGCGCCCACCTTTGCAAGCGAGCCAACTTTCTCATTGCCCAGAACTGAATAATAAGGTGGGATCCAAACAAAGGTGATGATAAAATAACGCGAAGATAAAGCACTTAGAAGCTCCTGTATTTTCATGAGAAAATACGAGGGGTGCTTTACCGGCCTCAAGGAGCGAATAGCCTCTATAGAACTGAGAATATCCGTGAAAATGAAATACTGATCCGGTGATAGTGAGGCAACAATTTCTAGCGTAAAGTGTATTGCCACTAATTCGGCGACATATACGGAACAAGGAGCTTGAAGTTTACGATTGGCGCTATAAATTTCATTGTATATACCAAAGCCTGCTGACTCCTCTATTAATGATCCGTCAGTGAAGAACGATTTAGTGGAATTAACTTGGCCAAACTTTGCAGCAAATATCACCGGAGCTATCATAGGAAGATGAGGCTCTGGGATTCCATGAAGCTCCTGTTTCATGGATAAATAAACCGAACTGCCGAAGTCGGAGAAGCAAACACGATTATGAATATTCGGCGAAGGGCTGACATCCTGTGTTATGTACAAATGGTACAAAGTCATGAAGCGAGTTTGAGGATTCAACTCATGGAGCTTCTCAATGTTTTCAATTATCTGAGGGTTTGTGACTTTAAACCTGGTTAGGAGCCCGAGAGATAATTCTGTAAACCGAAGATAAGCTGAAAACAACCGTATTCTATAACCGACAAAATCGTTGTCCACAACTGTGGGTCCACTCAATGTGGGATATCAAGGTGCACTTAAAATCGAACCAGACCCCAAAATATTTAAACAACATGGAATGAGTTATCGGTTTTCCCCAAATTTGAAGCTTCGGTTGTGCTGGGTTATGCTTCCTAGAAAAAAACTATCGACTCAGTTTTCTCCGTAAAGAATTAGATACCTAGCTCTAGAGCCCAAGTAGGCAAAATGTCTAAGGTATCCTGTAAGGATTCTTGCAGATTGACCCTATTGAGTCACATGACTGACATTACGCCGTCATCTGCAAGTTGTCTCAACGTACAGTTATCACTTAGACAACCGTCAATGCCTTTGACATAAAAATTATACAGGACGGGGCATAAACATGATGCCTGGGGGAGACACATGTAGCTAAATCGGGAAGCTGTAGAGTTTCCATGAGAGAAGCTCATATGTTTCTCTGACAGCAAATTGTACAAAAAATAGTTCATTAATGGTGAAAAGCCCCAAACGTGAAGTTTATCTGAAAGAACTTCAGCAGATACTGAATCAAAAGCCCCCTTGATATCCATGAATACAGAAGTCATTTGCTCTTTTTTAGCAAAAGCTAACTGAATCTCTATGGAAAGCAACGCGAGACAGTCGTTCGTTCCCTTACCCCTACGGAAACCATATTGAGTATCTGAAAGCAGGTTGTTTGTCTCAACTCATTTGTTCAAACTGAAGAGGATCATTTTTTCCAACAACTTTCGAATACAAGATAACATCGCGATGGGTCGATAGGAGTTGTGATCGGTCGTGGGTTTACCAGGTTTTTGAATGGCAATAACTCTCACCCGCCTCCAATTATCCGGTACAATGTTGAGTTTCAGAAACTGATTAAACACGTTCAACATGCGCCTCTTAGCGACATCTGGGAGGTTTTTAAGCAAGTTGAACTTGATCCGGTCTGAGCCGTATTGCCACAGAAAAGGAGTGCGAGAGAGTTCTACCATTGAAAAAGGTTGGCTAATCTCATCTATCGAATTTGTGGTTTCGCGGGGAATCAACCGTGCCGGCTCAGAATCTGGACAAAATTTTCGCGCGTACTTGAGGATCCATTGGTCCAAGTACTCTTCGTTCTAATTGTTCGTTTTTCGGTTACGAAGTCTTCGCGCCGTATTCCAAAGAGTGTCCATGGACGTTTCACGCGATAGCCCGTTCATGAATTGTTGCCAGTAACCGCGTTTCTTGTCCTTGATGATGCTCTTAAGTTCGCGTTCGAGAGCCGTGTATACTTCGAAGTGCTCAGGTGTTCTACGTCTACGGAAAATTTTAAACGCGTCGGACTGTTTACGGTAAACTTCGGTGCATTGTTGATCCCACCAAGGAGAAGGAAGTTTCTTGTGAAATGACGTTCATGGAACTGGTCGAGTTTGAGCTAGAAGCGCGTTATCCAAAATCAGGTTGGAGAGGAAGTTATATTCCTCCAGTGGTGAAAGTCCTTCTACCGTCGTTACGGCTTCATGTATAGTCTTGAACTTTGTCCTGAACTTTGTCCAATCAATAATACGAGTTAGGTCATACGCGAAGTTGATGAATTCCGACGAATCGAACCCGGTGGCAACCGAAATTTTAATAGGCAAATGATCACTACCGTGGTGATCCTGGATCACATTCCACGTGCAGTCCAACGATAATGAATTCGAACAAAGTGTGCGGTCTAGTCTACTGCCAACCGAGGATGAATCAGCCAAACGTGTTACATCTCCATTGTTAAGAACTGTCATGTTGAAATTGTCATAGAGGTCATATATCAAGGAAGACCGGTTGTCATCGTACAGTTCTCCCCAACCTGTACCGTGAGAGTTAAAATCTCCCATTATCAACCGTGGAGAACGAAGGACCGAACAAATATCTGAAAGTGGTTTTCGGTTTATTGAGGCTCTAGGAGAAATATACACAGAAGCAATGCAAAAGTTTTAATTTTCAATAACAGCCTGACATACGACAACTTCAATACCTGGAGTTTGAGGAAAATTCACTCTCTAGAAAGAGAAGCACCTTTTGATCCCCAAAAGTACTCCCTCTTTTCACGCGAATCCTCACGATCAAGACAAATAATATTGACATCATAAAATGGAAGATCGATTTCGGAAGAGAGCCATGTTTCACAAAGAGTGAATGTATCACAACCGGTAGTGTAAGCTAAAGATTAGAAAGATTACAATTTAGGAACAAGACTTCGACAATTCCACTGCAGAACACTGATCAAATCCCCGACCTCATTTGGAAAATTATCCATCGAAGGAAATGATTGCTGCAAGGAGGGGCCACTTACAAAATCTTGATGTACGAGATTATTTGAACCATGCATGGCAGCGGAAAGTAGCACAACTAATTGCAATCGGTCGTGGTGCAGTTCTTGTAATTATGGCAATGCATGGAGTTCAGTCACTGATAGATCCACAAAAGGCCGTCCACGGAAGATAGCAGATAAAGAAGCATTCGGGAGATTGAGAAATCACTGAAAGGCACAGTTCACACGATTCGGGAAAATCTCTCGTTGCCCGTTTCTGACAGAAAAATTCGCTGTAGGCAAGCTGAGCATAGGTTCAAGAATAGATGCACAAAATTTCGTTCGTTCATCAGCCAAGTGGATAAAGTTAAACGCTTGGCATTTGCTCTAAGACTTATAAACAAGCCTAAGGATACGTGTTTTGTAGACCTACGAGTCAAAGTTTGAATTATTCAAGACCACAGCAAGACCACAATCCAAAGCATACCGCTAAGAAGAAGTATTAAAGCACTCGAGTGGCCTCCCCAGCGTAGAGAAAATTCATGGGCGATTCTGGACCACAATGTACTTAAAGGCAACGTTACAAATAAAGACAATTATTGTATCGCTCTTAAGAAAGCGTGTATTCAAATCAGTCCACAGCATCTACGGAATCTTGCTGGCAGTACGCCAACACGTCTGCAACAAGTCAATGAGGCAAATGGAGGACATACTAGTAATTGATATTGTTACTTTTTTCTTATAATTCATTTCAAATAAGTTTTAAAAAATCTGTTGGATATTGAATGTTATCATACAATATTTATACTCGTTTCTTTTGTTTTTATCACTATTATTTTTAAATAAAAATCCCCGATGATTGTGCACTATGTATCATATGTGTTCGTTTTTCAATATTTTTGATCGCTCGTAACGCTTATCGAGCGTATCCCAGGGATAACCCTAGCCTTGTTAACACTCATATGAGGGGTCGTAGAGTTCTCTGCATCGTTCTTATACATGTGTTGGTCTAACATTTCCTCCCACTCACCCACAATTGCAACCCAAGTAACACACAAAACATATTTTTATAATGGTTAATAATTGCTTGTTTTCTAAATGTACAATAAATATTTTGCAAAACATGTTACATTCGGAGCGGTTTGTATCTCTCGTATTTTGTATATGACTGAACAAAATCAGTTCACCCTGACTAACGATTGAGCTAAAAATACCTTTTTCACGGCTTCGAGTGATTTACACTATATTATTGTTATTAAAAACATTGTTAAATACATTTATAAAACATGAACAGGATACGGAGTTATAGATAGCTTAAAATACTGTTGAAAATACATTACACAAACCGTGTTTCGAAAAACGTGCTTTTTTCACAAAGATGAATTTGTTGTACAAGATTTTGGTTTCACTGACAACTGGAACCACAGCATAGATACTCAGAACTGACCTTTTAATAATCGGAGTTGGCTTAGCAAGGAAGCTAATCCTATCACACCAAGGTCTAGTGTTCAAATCCCATGCTTTGCGATGTTGTATTTTTTTCCATATAATGTTTTATAAGGCTTCACTTTTTGCGTTGTTTACGTTAAATTAAAGTATGAAAAAAGTATGAAACATTTATATTGATTTGCTGTATTTGTCATTGGACAGTATTTTTAACTTGTTTATAACAAGCTGTGTTGCTCGGGAAGGGCGTGGTCAAGATTGACTTTATCTTCTGAAGCCTGTATATCTGGTATCTTAGGGTTCGAAATTATCCCTCAGGTTTCGTAACGAATATCAACGGATCCAGATGTGATAGTTCTCTTAACTGTAAATGTTGTACTCACCACCTGCGATATTGTTCTACTGTAAATGCTATGCTTTGCTATGTTTTTTCTTGTAATTCCTTTCATCCTTTTTCAGTTCAAGATTCGCTTTTATTTTTGTCATATCATCATGTCAGTTTTGCATCTGACTAAAAAGAAGTAATTTTTGTTTTGTCATGGGCTGTATTGAACTCAATGCCATAGAAACGTTGAAAACAATATTCTGTTATTCATTTAATGTATAAAACTCTGATTAAAAATTTACAGGGTTACGAAACGTAATGTATCTATCCTTTGTATAAAATATGTCATAAATTCAGCAAAAATCGAAAAAAAACATGGTGGCATCATTTTGATTGATTTAAGCAGTTTAGAACTTATTTATCAATTAATAGTTTTACACTTGAGTGAGATTTACGTTTTCCCACGTTGCTAAGCTATCGTGTTTTCACTAGTTAAGCTGACAGATTACCTCCAGGATCTTCAAATGCCTAAATTTTGCTAAATTATATCAATATGCCTAGTAAAGCGCTATAGATTAACAGGAAATAGTCACGCGTAGTAAATTAACTGTATACATATAAACAAAACAATTGTGGACCCAATTATAGGGACATATTTTTTCCTATATTCCCAGCTATGGCCTTATTTACTCAATACATAGTAAAATGTGTGTATCGCTAAAACAAGTAATGGAAATGTATTAGTATGTGGTTATATATTTATCAATTGACTTTACCAACTCAAGTCATACAATATTTATTTAGTTGGAATTTCAATAGAGGTTGTACTCGAAAAAAAAGCAACAGACAAAAATGATCATCAAATATTCATTTAAGTCGGATATTTTTGAAACTTTCAGGGAATAAATAAATACCTATAAGCTATGTTTCTACAAAATGGATTTATTCAACCTCCTCTCCTAGGCTATATGCCCGAATCTTGGACTTAACGCTACCCATCAAATCGTGTGCAACACTTCCGCCATCTTCATTACACACCTTTATCCACTGTTCAAATGATTGTCGTTTTTGAAGACCTTACCTGTTTTCCGGAGCTTGCCCCTATAATCGCCCACAATTTTTCTACTGGACGAAATTCTGGTGAGTTTGGCGGATTAGCCTCCTGCAGCTCAAAAACAACATCGTTAGTTTCGTACCACTCCATCACCACTCCATTCGCGTACTGGCACAGTGCTAGATACGGCCAGAACAGAGTGTCACCTTCGTGGGACCGAAGGCGCTTTTGGAGGCATTTTTCTTTATATATTTGGCTGTGATGGTGCTGGTCGTTATGAAGGGCTTGCTGAATTTGCCACACCCATAGATCGCCTGCCATACCAAGTACTTCTCGGCAAATTTGTCGACCTCTTTCTTCCGGAACTTCACCGGAACATCCAGACGGGACTTGCCGACGAAAAACTCCTGGTCGGGGAACTGCTTGGCGTTATGTACTTTAATGTACGTCTCGTCATCCATTACGATGCATTTCGGCTGCACCACCCACTCGCGTTGCAGCGCGGGATTTGGCCACCGTATTCTGTTTATCGGTTCGGTTAGGCGCCTTCTATACCTTGAAAACATAAAGTCTTGCCCGCTTCATTGTCTTCTGGATGAACCAGACGGAAGAATTGACCTTCTTGGCTACGTCCCGAATCGAATGGTTCGGATTGCGCTTGAAGTAATCTCTCACCTTCTTTGCATTCACGGGGTCGGTCGTCTTTGCTTTTCTTCCGCTATCAGCTGTCTGCTGGGTCGTCTAGGTTTCCTTGAATGATTTTACTACACGGGAAACGGTCGAATTATCGATTCCAAACTGTTTCGCGATTCACTGATTGGATTTTCTACGACCACGCCGATATTTTTTTGTCGAAGCACTTTTACCTTTGAAGCCATCTCGATAATCACTTGACAGATTGTGACATGTAAACGTTATACTCTGAACTAGTTAAAAAACCCAAAATTGCATCCATTATCACCCACGCAATAAAAAGTAATACACAAAAGAAAGGTTTGCATTTTTTTCGACTACAATCTTTATTTTGAAATAGAATGGCCGATCGTTCATACATGAAAATCACGCAGGTGTTTTTAAGTAATTTAGTTTAAATTGTCTTGTGAAATTAATTTTTGACTATAGAAAATAAAGCTCAAATATATAAAATACTCAAATACTATACGGTGTAATGAAATACGCTTAAATATAACGAATTCTATAACTGACAGCTTGATTTGCTTGTATTATTAAATACTCTAAAAGTCACATGAAGACGTGTTCAGAAAAACTTTTGAACAGAAAATTTGTGTATAAAAAACTAGTTTTTTCATACTCTTATTAAATTTATAAAAATTATCATTGAACGAACCCACTAAGAGATAGTTTTTTTTTCGTCTGAAGCTGCTTGAAATTAAGATAACTACATGTTTGTAGCAGCATGCTTTCCTCAATCTCATGAGAATTAAACGTATTTTTTCCATATATTTGAAGATGAACCACCCTAGTCATCACTACCCTCTATCAAAGACATAGTATTTCTAACGCTAACGGTTTTCGATTTTTGTCGAGAAAGGCGTACTCAACCCTAGTGCATTGTCAGGATATCGATTTAATTTTTTTTTGGTATCGTTAGTTTCAGCACCCATGAAGCATCCAGATCGTTTCGAGTCCACAATTTTATGAAAAGTTTCAAGGGGTAGGTTGAATCTTTGCGGATATTGTACACCTTGATCATTGTACTTCTAAAGACATTCACACCGTCTTCAACTAGAGGTTGACAAGACTGAATATTGCATATGGAATGGAGTGAAAATAATTTTGGATGGTGGAAAGTTTCACATGCTGAAGCAAGAATAAAACCCTCGTTCGTGGTAAATGCTTGAACGACAGGTGACGCCACTAACCGCTCGGCCACAAAACTCACAAGTGCTGAGTTCACATAAACTTGAATGAGACACACCTGAACAACTAGATATCCACGATGGGATATTTTTCGAGTAATCAATATATAGGGCCTCAAGCCAATTATAAACAACGGCTTTAAACGCCCATACCACTCGAATTTAAAGTCAGTTTCGCAAAATTGTTAAAGGCTGACTAAAAGTAAATTGGTACGCACAAAAAGACCTGAAATATGATTCAATAAGTTTAAAAAGTCCATTAATGGTAGCTTTACATTACTAATATTAAAACCTCAAAGTTACAGCATGAGATGGTTACATTTCTCCAGTTCGAACGAAATATCGAACCTTTCTCTTGATGGAGCCCATCAGCGCCCGCTCAGTGGAAACGGACACGGAATCAGCGCATTTCTTCCAATTTGCCCGCATTTGCTGGATATCCTTAACTGCCCCACCGCTTCGTCGAGGTCGCTACTTTGAAATTGCCCAGTATTTTTAGATTGGTAGAAATTCTGGGCAATTTGGAGGAGCTTGGGGACAAAATCGAACATGTTGGCAGCATTCCATTCCATATCCACCTTGGAGTAGTGGCAGCTGGCTAATTCAAGCCAAAAGATGACTTTGCCCATATGCTTGCGAATGAACGGCAATACACGCTTTTTCAGGCATTTTTTTTTATGTAAACTTGGGATGTAATCGTCACGGATGTGACCAATGGTTTCGTTTTCAGGCCACAACTGCAAATCGCTTGGCAAATAATTGCCTTCTTCGCGATCTTGTCAGCAAACACGAACTAGAATCTTTCCGGCACTTCCCAACGTCCAGTTGCGATGTAAAACTTTTGACCGGGAAGCTGCTTAGAATCGAGTTTAACGTATGGTTTGTCATCGACCAAAGTGCAGCCCTTGTATTTCGTCAAAACACGGTCGTATGAGAGCCTTACACGCTTTTTGGCCACGGAATTCTGCTTCATGTGCCGTTTCGGATGTTTACCGGCTTTGTACGACTTGATCCTTCTCTGGCAAGGATGTTCCGCATCGTTTGGAAGTTGGCGTTGTACCTTTTGGCCACATCTCGGATCGAAAGACCGGTGTTGGCTTTAACGCACCGCAACACCTGGTTCCCTAGTTTCAGTATTTTCGTAGGTCCGCTGATTCCTTTCCACACTCAGGGTTTCCTTGTAGGTTTTGAGCACTCGACAAACTTTTTTTTTTTTTATTTTTTTTAAAAATTTATATATTAAATGCTCCAGCTACTACCGTAACGTATCAACCTAATTGTTAAAAATGTACCAATTTTGTTTACATTGTTCATCACAGTTCAGTATTTAAAACAGGGTTTCCTTAAAAAAAAGTAGGTTTTGAGCACTCGACAAACTGTTGTTTTCGGCATCTGCAGCACTTTAGCCAGCTTGGACCACTCCGGATTTTCCAGGTGTTTGTGCACAATATTTTCGAAAGTTATGAAATGTTACTATTCATGAGACACCATGGCGATCAACCATGGATTCAATATAGTTTTTAAGAGTTGTTAGAAATAAATATATGTTGGCCTTTCTTTAAATATTTATTATATTTTTTTTATTTTTTGTGAAATTAGATTAATTTGAGAGAAAACTTTAATATTCTTTTCTATTTTTTTTTTTTATTTTTTTGTTTTGATTGTATTTGTAGTATTTTGTGTGTGTGGTGCGATTTTTAATTGTTTTGTTTTTTTTTTTTTTTTAGCTCTTTATTTATTCCAAATTTTTTTTTACATTATTTTACATTCATATATTAACCTAGGTGATCCTGCTAAGTAATTAACATTTCAACCTTATATGCTATCATTTATATCTAATTGTGTTAATATTATTTTTACTTTGTCTAATTCAGTATTTTTAACAGGGTTCCTTTTGCCTGCGTGTAAGAATAATTATTGATTTCTTAAAACTAGTTCTTATCTATAGAGAGAATTGATCATTGCAATTGAAGATTGCAATGATTTTTGTCTAAAATTATGAATTATTTTGTTGGACATTTCTTCTAGAGTCTCAACGTTTGAAATTCTATGTAATTCAATAGTACTGAATCAGGGTGGCAGCTTCAAAATCATTTTCAGAACTTTGTTCTGAATCCTTTGAAGTGCTTTTTTCCTAGTAGCACAACAACTAGACCATATTGGCACAGCATAAAGCATGGCCGGTCTAAAGATTTGTTTGAATATTAGAAGTTTGTTCTTCAAACAAAGTTTGGATTTTCTGTTTATAAGAGGATATAAACATTTTATATATTTATTACATTTGGCTTGAATGCCCTCAATGTGATCTTTAAAAGATAATTTTTGATCAAGTATCAGTCCAAGATATTTTACTTGATTTGACCAAGAAATTGGAACTCCGTTCATAGTGACCATATGACTATTACTTGGTTTCAAAAATGCAGCTCTAGGCTTGTGTGGGAATATTATAAGTTGAGTTTTGGAAGCATTAGGAGAAATCTTCCATTTTTGAAAATAATCTGTAAAAATGTCCAAGCTTTTTTGTAGCCTCCTGGATATAACACGAAGACTTTTTCCTTTAGCGGAAATGCCTGTGTCATCAGCAAAGCAAGATTTTTGACAGCCCTGAGGTAAATCAGGGAGATCTGAAGTGAAAATGTTATAAAGTATTGGCCCAAGAATGCTACCTTGAGGAACACCAGCTCTGACAGGCAATTGATCAGATTTAGAATTCTGATAATTTACTTGCAAAGTTCTATCAGTTAAGTAGTTTTGAACTAATTTCATGATATAAAGCGGAAAATTGAACTTTTTCAGTTTCGCAATCAAACCTTCATGCCAAACACTGTCGAATGCTTTTTCTATGTCTAGAAGAGCAACTCCAGTGGAGCAGCCTTCAGCTTTGTTTGAACGAATTAAATTTGTAACTCTCAAAAGTTGATGCGTAGTTGAATGCCCATGGCGAAATCCAAACTGTTCATCAGCAAAAATTGAGTTTGTATTGATGTGAAGCATCATTCTATTCAAAATTATTTTTTCAAAAAGCTTACTTATTGAAGAAAGCAAACTGATTGGTCGGTAGCTAGAAGCTTCAGCCGGATTTTTGTCTGGCTTCAAAATAGGTACGACTTTTGCATTTTTCCATTTATCTGGAAAGTATGCCAGATGAAAACATCTGTTAAATAGTTTTACCAAGAAAGACAAAGTACTCTCAGGGAGTTTTTTGATGAGGATATAGAAAATTCCATCATCACCTGGTGCTTTCATATTTTGAAATTTTTTAGTTATAGTTTTTACTTCATCCAAATCAGTTCCCCAAGAATCATCAAAAATATTTTCTTGTGAGAAAATATTCAGATACTCCCTGGAAACTTGATCCTCAATAGGACTTGTAAGACCCAAACTGAAATTATGAGAGCTCTCAAACTGCTTAACAAGTTTTTGAGCTTTTTCCGCATTTGTGAGCAAAATTTATCACCTTCCTTAAGCGCTGGTATAGGCTTTTGAGGTTTTTTCAATATTTTAGAGAGTTTCCAGAAAGGTTTGGAACTCGGATCTAATTTTGACACATTATTTTCAAAATGTTTGTTCCTCAGGGCAGAGAAGCGTTTTTTAATTTGTTTTTGTAAATCTCGCCATATGACTTTCATAGCGGGATCACGTGTTCTTTGATATTGACGCCTACGTACATTTTTCAGACGAATCAAGAGCTGAAGATCGTCATCAATTATAACTGAATCGAATTTAACCTCGCATTTTGGCACTGAAGCAGCTCTTGCTCTATTTATTGAGAAAGCCAGAGATTCAAGAGCATTATTAATTTCATTTTTTGTTTGCAATGGAACATTAGGATCAAAGTTGTATTCCATAGATGTTCGATATTGATCCCAATTAGCTCTATGGTAGTTGAAAGTAGAACTGATGGAATTAGAAATGATTTCTTGAGATATTTCAAATGTAACTGGAAGGTGATCAGAACCAAAGTCAGCATGGGTAATCAATTGACTACAAAGTTGACATGAATCAGTTAGGACCAAATCAATAGTTGAGGGATTTCTGGCTGAAGAAAAGCAAGTTGGGCTGTTTGGGTATTGAATAGTGTAGTAGCCTGCGGAACAATGATCAAAAAGTATATTACCATTGGCATTGCTTTGCGAATTATTCCATGAGCGGTGTTTTGCATTGAAATCACCAATAACGAAGAATTTAGACCTATGACGGGTAAGTTTCTGGAGGTCACCCTTGAGCCAGTTCTTTTGCTGACCAGTGCATTGGAAAGGCAAATAGGCAGCTATAAAAGTAAATTGGCCAAATTTTGTTTCAACTGAAACCCCCAAAGTTTCAAAAACTTTGGTTTCAAATGAAGAAAGAATGTGATGTTTGATACGCCTATGGACAATGATGGCAACGCCACCACCAGCTCCATTAATGCGATCATTTCGGTAGACAAAATAATTTGGATCTCTTTTGACCTTATGGGCAGGTTTGAGATAAGTCTCAGTTATAACAGCAATATGCACGTTATGAACTCTTAAAAAATTAAATAGCTCATCCTCGTTATCTCTGATGGATCGAGCATTCCAATTCAAAATATTTAATGACTTAAAATCCATTACTGAACTTCAATGTCATGACAATATTATTGGCAAATTTAATACCAGTTTGGATAGCTTCAAACATGGAATTAGTTTTTAGCATATCGGTTATCATGTCGATTAACGATTGCTGTAAAAATTCTAATTTAGGAGCGGATATGTTACCTAAATCAAATTCATCAGAAGTCCCGTGGGAATTTTGGTTTTGGTTTCTACCCGCTGCAACGGCAGCGTAGGTAGGTCCATTTACATGTTGAACATTGTTAACAACACGGTTGGGTAAGAATGTAGGGTTTGAAGATTGAACCCTGTTGGTACCTGCAGGTATCGAAATAGTATTTACTCCTCGTTGAGCGTTTGAAGTTACAGTTGCGGATGGAAAAACCTGTCCGCTGTTTCTACCGACGGTTTGGTAGGAATTTGTTCTTTGCTGATCGTTGTTAACAGCTGCAGAATGGGTAGTAGCTGGTCGGGAACGTATATTGTTTCCTACCTGGCGTTTAGTGCGCGACTGCAAAATTGCTTTGCGAGTCTTGCACTCCCAAAAATTTGATTTATGGTTTTCACCACAATTTGAGCATTTGAATTTTTGAGGTTCTTCCTTCACAGGACAGTCGTCCTTAGCGTGCGAGGAATCCCCACAATTCATGCATTTACCAATCATATGGCAATGCTTTGTTCCGTGACCCCATCCCTGGCACTTACGGCACTGGGTGAGGCTTTGAAAATTTGCTCCAGTCTTCCTGAAATGTTCCCACTTCACTCTGACATGGAGCAAAAGGCTTGCTTTTTCTAAAGCCTTAAGGTTGTTAAGTTCACTTGCCTTGAAGTGAACTAAGTAGAGATCGTTTGAAATCCTTTTGCGAGAATCGCCAGGCCAGGATTTCATTTTCATCTTAATTACTTGGACTGGGCTAATTCCAAGTAATTTTATTAACTCGTTTTTTATTTCATCGAGAGATTCACCACTGGGCAGTCCTTTCAAGACAACCTTGAAAAGACGCTCAGCTTTGGTGTCGTAAGTGAAGAAATTGTGGTTCTTCTGAGTAAGATACTCAAGAAGACGTTTGAATCCGTCCAAGGTTTCAGCATGCAAACGGCATTCACCTCGTCTGGAAATTTGAAGGGAATATTTCACACCTTCAACAAATGTTAAGATTTCCTGGGGAAAAGCAGGGAAATCGGAAATGTTACCACAAAAGGGGGGTTTTTTCTTCTTTCTTTGGGGAAATTTTTTTTTTTTTTTTTGGTTGGGGGGTTATTTCCCTCATCTTGTGTGAGAATATGTTATTTATTATTTTTTTTTTTTTTTTTTTTTTTTTTTTTTTTTTTTTTTTTTTTTCGAGAAAAAATATAAATCTTCATACCATTATAAAAATAAAATATAATATAAAAAAAAAAAAACTTAACAAAGACATATACGGAAACAACGCTTATTAACATCACGGGATACATTAAAATCAAACACATTATAGCAGCTGTTGAAAACGCGGCACATGCTTTGCACAGGTTCGTGTTTTCCGTAGTTGGTCCTTGAGTGCCGGAACACGAAGAACTGTTGTAAACGGAGATTTCGTCGTCGAGTGTTGATGGTCAAGAGATCCAGTAGAACGGAACAATCAACATTTCCTTGAAGCAGATCACCAATGAAACACGCTTTGGCTACCATACGCCTACCTTCCAACAGTTCCAGATTGATGAGCTTGCACCGACTTTCATAACTTGGCAATCTGCGAGGGTCTTGCCAGCGAAGATGTCGCAAAGCAAAGCGTATAAACCTTCGCTGAACAGCTTCGATCCTCTGGACTGCGTTTTGGTAGAAAGGGGACCAAACGATGGCACAGTATTCCAAGAAAGGGCGAACCAAAGAGCAGTATAATGCCTTCAGACAGTAAACGTCCTTGAAGTTTTTTGCGAAGCGGAACATAAATCCTAGCTGCGAAGAGGCTTTGGAAACAATATACGAAATGTGAACCTTGAACGACAGTTTGGAGTCCAGCATTACTCCCAGATCCTTGACCGTTGTTTCTCGTTTCAAGCGCGTACCTCGAAGGATGTAGTCGTGAAGATACATCGCACGTTTTCGGCCGAAGGAGATAGTTGAGCATTTGGATACATTTAAGGACATTCTGTTGATTTGCAGGCGAATCAATAGATTGCCCTTTTTGTTGGGGGTTTTTTGGCATGGGGGGGGGGGTATTTTGTTCAAAAAGGTGGCCAAGGAGATAACTATAAGAACCCGGGGGAGGGAAGGGAAATTTTCTATTGGGATATCCAGGCGGGGTTGGGGGAGGGGCCGAACAAGGAAGGAAAGAAAAAAGAGGAAAAATAAAAATTTTTGTGTTATTTTTGGGTAGGAAAGGTGGTTTTTGGTTTTGGGGTGGGGTGGGGTAGCAATACCACTTTCTTCAAGAAAAAGAAAATAGAACCGCACGGCATGAGAGCACAATGCAGACTGAAACAGATTCTGTTCATTATGTGTTGCCTAGCCCTAAGGCACACTTCACACATAACAGTGCCATACATGGCTACCGGACACATAATCGTCGAAAACAAATTAGTCATCGAGCGAAAAATACGACTACCACTCGTGTGTTGCACCGTCATGGAATAGCAGCGGCACACGGTCTACAGTGGCGACGATGCCACACACAGCGTTTAGCAATCCATCCAAGCATCTATCGGCTTCCTATCGCTCTTCTCCTCTACGATAAACAATGTATGTACTCAAGAAGCTTATCGATTGGACATCATCCGAACATATCCGGACTTATCGTTGTCGTCGTAGTCATCTTCATCACTTATTCAATGGTTTAAACCATTCATGCCAATCGAGTCGCGTTTGCACTCTACCCACAGGGCAAACGCACCGAAATTTGTTATTTTAACATAGCTTCTCCGCCCAAAGGTAAAAGTGTTGACACATTGAGCACTTGTGTATGATGTTAGCTATTTGACCGGTACGTTCCAAACAATTTACTTTCGTATATAAACTATGCGAATGGATGTTGCCGTTTGCCAAGTAAGACAGCGGGACTTCTCAAATCAAATTTTGTTCATGGTGGTGCTAGATATAATATTTGTAGATACAGTACTGAACATTATTATATTGCATACGTAAAAATCAAAGAATGTTGAAACTATATTTTCCTGGCTGTTTTTGGTCTTGTTTTTAGATCTACTGTACCGTATTTTCTGCAATTAATGAAGTATGTTAGAATTTTTAACTGAACGTACGATTTACATACAGCTTATTCTAAATATGATTTTTTTTTAATCAAAATCTTCTGATTTCCATGACAAAATGAAAATTATCTAATATTTCAGTGCCCCCATAATGTGCAGCAAAAGCACAATATCCTACAGAAAATGATTGAATATTTCTAGTCTCTCAAGCCACCGAAGATTCGAATGGCAAGGGAAAGCAAGTCTAATCACTGCCAAACTTATGTCCGGTACTGTATACGGAATTGAGCCGACACGTTTGAAGTGTTCGAGTGTACTTAGCATTGATTTGTAATCATCGTATGAGTTACTTCTGTGTTTCAAAACATTCCGACTAGAATTTTGAATTTCTGTTGTTTTGTTCCATTGGATCCCGGTTATAGTTTGTAACAACTGCTGAGGATATATCATGCCATCGTTACCCTAATGTAAGAATGTAACAATCGTAATAATAAAAAAGCAGTTGTAAAACATCCCTTAAGCTGTGAATGTTGCACCAACTTTATTCCCGATTTCCAAATAAATGAGACTAATGAAACTATCAATAAATCATCAGCTGTCAGCTTTTCATTTGAATAAAAATATGAAATATTGGGTAATAATATTAATAATATGATGATGAAATGTATTATATTGTATGTATTATTATTGTTTATTTTTGATAAAATCGTTGCGCTGCGCTGCGTTAATGCGCTGCGAAACGGTAGAATTGACAAATGAAACCATTGAATACTTACGACGCATTTTAATGTTTGTATGTTCATTAGTATGCAGCGAGCTTCATATGATGGAAGTGGAAATTATGTCCAACCTAATTTACGAATGGCATATAACAGAAATTGTTTTTGTACTGATTCTATTTTTTCTACGAGCGTGATTGAAAAAGGAAAACTGCAATATTCCAGAATAGACCTCACATAAGCAATGTATAATTTTAAATTTATATGGATCATGAAAGTTGAAGCAAAATCACTTGATGAAGCCCAACATGCTATTTTTTCTGTGAATAGTTCTGTTATAATCGTCTGTGATAGTTAGTTTGGAGTCTAATAGTACGTTCACACTACTGCTTATATTACGTGATATAGAGTTTCTTGATATCAGCAACTATACATCTAGTTTTCACTGGAAATAATGTACATGTCTTTTGATATCAAGATACTCTATATCACGTAATATAAGCTGTAGTGTGAACGTACCATAAGGAATGTATCAATAGTAAGCTATCCATGTACATTTGCTTGTACGCGTGTATTTGTGATGGTTTTACTGTGTTCATCACAGCATGCTGTGCGTTTGACTGTCATCTTACGTTTGTTTACTTGTTTGCACGGTTTAAATTCTTCGTTTTCAAGACGTCGTGCATTAAAAAAGACATGATAATTAAGATTTTGGACACAACGGTTGTTGGCCTCAACGAGCGCGAATCAAAATTCCATAAACTTCCTTATCGAAATAGTTTATTCTATAGAGAAAGTTTTAAAATTCCTGGAAAAACAGTTTGGTTTAGGAAAGTTATTACATAGCTATTTAAGATCTTACTTTTAGTGATTCTCGCTGTTCACGTGTACAATTTTTGACTAATCCAACTAGACGGTTTGCCAAATCTATAAATTAATTGGGAATAGTTTTTTGTTTTTGTTTTTCATCATCAGGTCATTTGAGACATTATTCACCTACCGACGGTAAATGCTCAGACAAATATGTTTGTAGTTCGAGCTACTGTCGTGTAGCGATAGGAACCTTTCTTTCCGAGTCGCAGACTAAACCGCAAATTGCTTGGCAGAGGCAAACTAGGCAAACCTCTTTAGTTCACATACATATATCGTGGCACTTAGCACGTAAGAACTTTAGCATTAAATTTAGATTTAATTTACGTTTAAGAGTAGATTTAATGAAAATGTTCGACATAGATTGTGTGTTTAGATTGTGTGTTTAGATTGTGACTTCGATGAAGTCTAGACAAAATAGTCAAAAAGTCGAAAGGAACATTTGTAAACAATGAATTCTGGCGTATTTTTCTGGTATCTGCTTGCTCCCACAAACAAAATAGCACCAGAAACAGATAGAGGGAGTTATTACCTTCCCGTCGGTAGTGTATATAGATATTAGCAACCTGGCATTCCAGGAAATTTACCTTTTAAGTCATTGTTTACAATTGTTACTTTCGACCTTTGACGATTTTTTCTAGAAGTGTTTCATTCCCGGGCGCGGGGGGGGGGGGGGGGGGGGGCGGGCCCATCAGGGGATCGGATACAATAAATTAAATAAAGATTATTAAATGAATTTTATTATTATTTTTATTAAATTAAATTTTTCCCTTGCGCTGAACTGGCCGGCTTGACGTGCCGCAAGGGCTCAGTAGGGATCAAGACCCGAAGCTAAGAGTCAGTTCCTTTGTGGTTATATCACATTTATTAGCAGAGCAGCACATCGAAATTTTAGGTTCATTATATGCTTTATATCCCATGATTCCTTATATACTATACAATTTCAGATCATCCATGGATATCCCATGTTTTGTAAAATAATTTTAAATCAATTTTTTTCTCGTGGCTATGATACATTGTCTTAGCTTTCAGGTTCATGGTACAATTGCAGCAGGACCACAATCCGCAGACATTTAAATAAAAATGAAATTATTATCATTTTATATTATAACATCCATACATAACATTTTGTATGCTTTTTTATAAGTCATTTTCAGCTTCGCATATATGCATCCTTGTCAGTTATAGCTCATCTAACCTACGTTATGTATTTGAAAAGATAGAAAGGTTTTTGATGTTTTTTTTTTTATTTTTAAGAAAAAATCATATTCGAAAATTTCTACTTAAAAAAGGTCTTTCCTTCTTCATCAAAAATATATATTAATTTAAAACCTAGCAGTTTACAATCATTCATTTCCCATTTCACAGAAATAAAGTATCATTTATGGGTCCAGATGAACAAGAGCTATCGAAAAATACATCTTGTACCTACGCCTATTATGTTCTCTGACCATTATTGTGAAAACTAATTCTAATCTTAGTAGATCTTAATCCAATAGAAACTGCAACAGTGGAAGTCTTTCGATGAGTGGATGTTCAGCTTAGTTACGGATATATGTATTCTACTATAGTTTACTGGCCTGCTGGTATTATTATTTTATATTATAACGTCAGTTTATTATTTTATGTTATGATATTAAATGATGTGACATAATTGCATTTAAATTCATTTAATTAAAATCACTATTTCCGATGAGACTCACTACATAAATTATTGCAAGGAAACGGAACAGCACATCGAAATTTTAGGTTTACTATTCTATTGCTATATAATTTCAGATAATTCATAGGTATCCCAAGTTTTATGAGATAATTTAATATCAATTTTTTTTTCTCGCAGCTACATTGTCTAACTTTCAGGTCCACAAATGGAAGTGTTATTATCATTCTTATATTCATTCACTATATTATTTGTCATTATAATATTCATTCACTATATTTTTATAATTATAATATTCATTCACAAGATTTCAAATATTACTATATGACACTGAATATATATTGGGAAAGGAGGGAGCATCAGGGTATCACTCAAGCTGGAATTGGACAATGGAGTGGTATGACAACCGGCGTCTAGGAGGGAACAAACAGTATCATTTTCTTTATCCTACCGATTCGATTGTGATGCTGTGAATTCTACTCCAACAGTTTCAGTGAGAGTGACGCGCCCTTCTTAACAAGCTATCCCGTAGAAAGCTTAATAAGTATTGCGAATTGGGTTATTCGATTTGTTGGATCGTATCGTTGGAAGGAGAATCTCATGTTCCCGCGGGTTTCGCGTAAGTGTCTCTGCTTACGGGTCCGCCCCACCGTTTTTGGCCCTTCATACAGCGTTACTGTGAATACAACCCGGCAACTCAATTTGATCTTGCTTTTAAGTGGAGCTGCATACATGACAAGGTCTTAGAAGGGATGGTGGCTACCTTACATACATACATATTTGAAGTTGTTTTTTTACTGCTGAATTTTATTGAATAGCAATTTTGTTAACATTTAGCTTAGACTTTCTTACACCATTTGTAAAATATGTGTATTTTATTCTGGACTATGTCAATGTTTCCTTCATGTCGTTGGTGCACCATGGAACTATTATTTTTCTAAGAATGAACAAAATGTCATTTATGTACAGAATAAAGATAAGAGGTCCTAAATGAGAGCCTTGAGAGGCACCTGAGGTGACTTGAATTGGATTTGATTTCTTTCCATTAAATTTAACTATTTGTTGTCGGTTCGTTAAACATGATTCAAGCCATTTCACAAGTCTTGACTCAATTCCTATTTTTTTTTTTAAATTGAAGAGTAGCATTGCAATGTCAATACGATCAAATGCCTCGCTAAAGTCCATGTAAAGAACTTCTACATGGTTGCCATTATCCATTGCATTCAAGAATTGTTTGAATTCTTGCACTTTTTTGGAATGGAAGAGTACCATGGCTGAAGTCGTGCTGAATATCGGTAATTCTAGTTTGTATTTGCAGGAATAGTTTTCAGTCGTCAATTGCTTTGAAAGTTTTGGAATGGAAGATATAATGGCTGTTCCACGATACGTACGTCTGATTTTCGGTCAGAAGTCAGACACTAAAAATAAGCTTTGTAACCGGTGGTTCCAAAATTGTACTTGTGACTCCATCACAAGTAAGATTATGTCAGTTGGAAGGCGACCAATACCCTACTACCCCATATAAGCCCGCTTTCCCACACATTTGTATCGTCACAAAGTATCTCTCACTCTCATCGCTCTCATCAAAGGAGGCGTCAAAAGACACTCACCCGAAAGGGTTTTCCATAAGTAGGGCAAGGGAATAGGCAAATGAGGGTAGGAAAAAGATGTAAATACGCAAAATTCGGGTTTGCTCAGGTCTTTCGAAGTTTGGCTTGGCATGTACAGGCATGTACAGGCATGAGATCAGAATTGTCTAGACCGCAAAGTCCGCATCGTTCGCATTAAGAGGTATTTTTTTTGGTGTTAATTTTATTAAACTTATGTGCGGCGAGTAAGGTTGGGTTGTTGTGCGTGATAGCTAATACAACCTGATTGATTGGGTTAGTTAATTAAATTTATTTAATTGGTTTGTAGTTTATTTTTTTTATATTATTTTGTTTTTGTTTGTGTTTTTTTTTGTCTCTTCTTATCTACTTACTTCTAAAAAATATCTTTTTTTAAAATAAATATTTTTGGGTGGTGGGTGTTTGTTGAGAAAAGTTTTTGTGTTTGGGGATGGGCTTGGGGGAGGGGGACGTTTCCATTGGTCTTTTTTTTTTTCTTTTGTGTGCGGTGGGGTCGTGTTTGTGCAGTTGCATTTCTTTGTAAAAAAAACAAAAAAAGGGGGGGGAGGGGGGGGGGGGCCCAAGTAACAATTTAAGTTTTATTCTAGCCGTATAGCATTCCTCCCGGCTGTGTTGATAAAACTACATTCAAAACTGTTTTGTCCACCAACACCTCCTCTATGCTTCTTTAAAGCCAAAATTTGTACAAAGTGGCCCACTCTATAGACGGTTGTGAAGACAATTTAATAAAACCTTTATAAGACCATAAAGATTTTGAAAATATTCTAGTGATAGATGCTATGACCACTTGAGAACCTTCATAAAACCTATTGGCTGCATTGAAAACCAGCATGCGGCCAAATGGCCACAGCTGTCAAACTTAACTGTGATATCGTGGTTGGTTTTTGTTGTTCTGCTTTGTTCGATTCTCTGCTCTTCTGATTCATTTAGCAGTAAATAATATCTGAGAAAAAAAGTCTGCGGGAAATTTTGTTTTATTGCAAAATATCCAAAACAAATTCAGTTTTTTACAGCGTAGTATGCTCCAAATCAGATGCGCATTGAATTTTATGGTGAATATTGGCAGGATAAGAGCCGAAAATTAATGCGTCTCGGAAATTATGCGCGTTTACAACAACAAACACAAAATAAAAACAAATATATTCGATAAATTAAACATGAATTTCTTGAAAATTGAAGTAATTCAATAAAGTTATCTTAAAGAATGTAGATATTGGTCTCCGATATACAGTTCATTTGCATTACATTTAAAATTTGGTGCATTTATTTCTCCACATTTCTATTATTTCTAATATTTCAATATGGCGATTGGAAAAAAATCACAATTCTGCCATAAAGCCAAGTTATCTTCGCAATGACTACTTTAAAACTATTTGGTTCTTTGGTGGCTTTCCTCAATGCCAATTGGCCGCCTCGTGTATTTACTGGAGGCAAAATGGTTTTAAAATGCTTTTTCAACTGACCATAATAAGATAATATGAATTAGTCCTAAAACAGCATTTCAAAACAGCATATTATGAGTTCATAAAGTCGAAATAAAACCTTTGATAGGAGTAAAAGGAATTTGAGAAAACGAGGTTTTAAGATCGTTTTAAACAAGCTGTGTAGTTTCTCATAAACCTGACTAAAATATGAAACCTATTGGCACCTCTTGGTGTCATAATAAAACCAAATTGATTTCTAGTGGCTTTGATAAAACCTTAATAAAACTTAATAAAG